>OX456526.1:118861507-118984007 GCA_949748255.1 Eustalomyia histrio
TACTCAATTTATTATTAATTTGGGAATATTTTGATCGGTTAAGTTGGGAATTTACACAATAGATACCTATCAGTGCAGTAGAACAAAAACTACGTTAAAGAATAATACTATATTACAGCAAATGTTAAAATTAAGTTGTCTTTTATGTCGAACACTCGATTTCATACATTATTATTGCCGGCAATATATGTCGCAATAGTTCTTCGGCAATGTTCGTTAAGAAGAACGTCGAACTTATAAGTAATTTTAGTTTGACATTTATAAAAATAGAAGCTATAAAAAATAAAGGAAAAAACAAAAAAAAAATAAAAATATTTAAAAGAATTAAACGACATTTAATAAATTATAGAAAGAAATAGAAAAATATATATATTTTTAATATAAAAGGGCACCCAGTTAGGAATAGCTGATGGTATAAAATAAAGTACTCGCAAAGCACAGATTGCCTATGGAACAACAAATAAAGTAGTGGCAGAGCACTTGTTGAGAACGCTCTGCCAACGTTAGAGGCTAAGGCTAAGTTTTTCTGT
Source organism: Eustalomyia histrio (assembly GCA_949748255.1). Taxonomy (NCBI): domain Eukaryota; kingdom Metazoa; phylum Arthropoda; class Insecta; order Diptera; family Anthomyiidae; genus Eustalomyia; species Eustalomyia histrio. Next base: position 118,862,038 of record OX456526.1, read on the forward strand.
CTCGACTAATAATTTTGTTGTAGTCGCACCATTTGGCATCATGTCATCATGGGTGGCAAAAAATTTGGTAGTTTGTTCATCCTGGTTTATAGGGTCCTTGATTATAAAAGATTAAATGCGTTTATTTTCGTAAAGTATTTATTTTTTCTAGTTTCCTTAATAGACTTTTTGCTTTAATAGACTGTTTGCTTTAATGAACAATGAATTAGGTTTTTTGTTTCTTTAGAGGTGAAGAGAAAAGCTGGCAATTATTACAAAAAGGCATTCAATTATAACTTGTATTCAAAGTTTTTTTTTTTAATTTTTATGTTTATTCCTTAACCTCTTAAGAAGTTACATATTATGTTAGAGCCATTGAGCCATCGATATATGGTAAAAGACTGCTCAAAAGTGTGTGACCGCCAAATTTTTAAATCACGTACTTTCAAATCCGGATTTTCAAGTTTATAAAGCTATTATGAGTAGGCATTTTTGAGTAGAGGAACAAGCAATAAAAACTATTTTTGGAAATTTTTGAAAAAGACAACTTCATGAACTTATATTTTTTTTTTGTTCTCAGACTCTAAAGAAACTTGAAATTCTAAGAAACCGCACTTATAATTAGCCATTTTACACCAACTGGAAAAATTCGGGTCGTAAATATTGTCTATATACAAATGTACGAATAAATATGAACAGAACGAAAAATAAACAAAAAAAAAACATTCCGTACATGAACGTAAGTATCACCTACAGCAGTTTGGATATTGATTCGATATGTTTTCTTCTATAGTGATATGGTTTATGTGGAATGTGTCATATGTATAGGGTCCGCCATCTAACGTTTTTTTTTCAACTAGTGCTTATTTCGTGAATGGTAACACTTAGCTCATGTCTGATTTGACATATAATTAGTTTTATCCTTCTGCTGAACGAATATGGTTGTATATACGCTTGAACAACGCTGGGAAATATTGCGACATTACTTTGAAAATCATGGTAATGTTGCAGAATGTCATCTTTTCAATGTCATCTTTTCAGATGAAGCTAATTTTGATCTTGGCGGGTATGTAAACAAGCAAAATTGTCGCATTTGGGGCACAGAAAACCCGCACGCATACATTGAAAAGCCGATGCAACCAAAACGAGTCACTGTTTGGTGCGGATTTTGGTCCAGAGGCATAATTGGGCCATTTTTCTTCGAAAATGAGCAAGGAGTGGCCGTTACAGTCAATGGCGATCGTTATCGGGCCATGTTGAACGAATTTTCGTTCACAAAAATTAAAGAGGAGGATATTGGCAACAATTTGGTTTCAACAGGACGGCGCTACGTGCCAGACAGCCGAAGCTACACTCGATGTTTTGCGGAATGTTTTTGAAGCCGCAGAGCTGATGTCGTTTGGCCACCTCGGAGCTGCGATTTGACACCGTTGGACTATTATTTGTGGGGTGCCGTCAAAGATAAGTGTTACGCCGACAAGCCAGAGACAATTGACGCTTTAAAGGACAATATTCGTGAAGCCATTGGTGAAATACAGCTGCACACAATCGATAATGTGCTTAAAATTTGGACCGATCGTGTAGGCTACTGCATGGCCAGCCGAGGCAGCCATTTGAATGAAATTATTTTCCATTATTAACCGGAACGATTGTACTTTCAAATAAAAAAAGAAATATGAGAAAATATTCAGTAGTTTTTTTTATAGCATTTTCAAAAAAACAAGTTATTTGGCGGACCCTATACTTTGTCAAGTTTGCAGAAGTATAAAATTTCTTACAAACTTTTTGCTTTGAATGTCCTACTATATTTACAATACCATATAACTATGTATTCTAAAAAGATAATAATTAGATAGTAAAGTGCCTGAAGCGTTGCAATCAAAAACTTAATTATTATAATATAACAGGCAACAATATTAAGTCACTCAGGCTAATTAAGTTTTTCCTTTACAATATAATCAAAGCTTTTATTTTTAATAAAATCTAATTTATATTCTAAAAACAAATTGAAATATTATCTTAATGTGTAATCACAACATTTCGTACAATTACTTGATGCATATTACACTACTAATTGTTTATTTATTTTACAAATAAAAAAACAACTTCTTTATTCTTGTTTTGTCTTGCCACAAAACGTACTTAAAAGAAAATATTATACACCCCCACTACTAATATTACAGCATATATTTTTACAAACAATGAAACCCACACATATACAAGCATAAAAAATACAGTAAAGCAAAACATTACTTACACTCATGCTTAAACCCAGTATACAATTTAAACTGCATTACTGTTTAGGTTTCAAAATTTATGATTATAAATGGTGGTGTTATAAGAAAGAATCATAGCTTTAAAGAAAGTTTTGTGAGTGGAATGAATTCCATTAAATTAAAATTCATATTTATTGCTTGAAATTTCAACCAAATAAAACTTACCCTGTAAACGAAATCCGTAGCGGTCTAACGACAGATTTGTCCTATTGATTTAAACTACGACGACATTACTGGCGGTGAAAAATGAATTAACTATGACAACCCGAAATGAAAGAAGTCGTATGTGAAGCCTTAAGTAATGTTTTGGCGCTTAAGTAATGTTTTGTATTTAGTGGGACCAGAAGGGTCTCATCTACTATGTGCTGCTGAAATCGAGCTAAACGATCACAGGGGACCTGCCGGATATGTGACCAGACATGAAGCTGTAAAATCCCAACATCACAGCATTCGGCCACATGTTGCAAGACCGGTAAAAACTATTTAGAAAATAGTGATTGAGAAGTTTTGCCTCACCCGTCTTATATTCCAGACCTTGCACATTTTTTTTGAACGATGTCAAATGCTCTCACTGGAATACGACTCCATTCAGAACAGTGTATAATAAATGGGCTAGATTCGTTCGTGCCCTCAACAAAATGAGTAGTTCTTTTGGCGCAGAATCTATATGCTGCCAGAAAGATGGAAAACGGTCATAGCAAACGATGATCGATAATTGCATAAATGTTTAACAATAAATGCCTAAAATCTCTCATTTCTATTGATTTCCTCACTCTATTGAGTTTCTTATTGAAAGAGTAAAAAACTAAAGTCCATCATGCGGTTATATGATACCCTATACAAAGTATAATTCCTGTAATTTTCCGGGAAGTGGGCCAAAAATATTATAAAAAGGGCAGGAAATATAAAGATAAATCTGAAAAATGCTAAAAAAGTCCATTTAAGCAAATTCCGGTTAGTTAGGTTTATATGAGGATTAAGTCCAAATATGTCCAGATTTTATTATAATTTGGAAATATAATAAGTGATCCTATATAAAAGTCTACATTGTTAGCGTGGAAAATGTTGTCAGGGCTAATACCCGAGAATACCCAAAGTCCCGCATTTTTACCATGTCTCTGTCCAAAACTCCAAAATGTAGCTAATCAATTTGTTAGCCCATATTCCAGGTAATAGATATTTAAAATTTCTGGTTTCTAGCCACTTCGGAGTGGGCGGGCTGTTATATGGGAGATTTTTCCCCATTTATCCCTCCCCGTATCCCACATGGGTAGTAGCCTACGCCGGAGGAGGAGCCTTTTTCCTAATTTCAACATGCCAGCTCTAGCGTGTTTGCCAAGTCTTCAAGAGGGAGAATTTTCGCCCATCCCCATTGGATTGTCCAAAAATCTCGTCTTAGCAGTTGGCTTCACTGGAAAAGGAACTTGTGTACCAAATTTCAACCAGCGGTTTGGGCTATTCGTTAAGCGGAAGTCTTATAGCCCTTTTAAATCAAATTTTTACCACGTTAGCCCATATTCCAGTTAACAGAAATTTTAGGTTTCTAGCTCTTTTTCTGTGCGGACAGTACGTTAAGAAGGAGATTTTTTTACTTTTTTCCCTTTCCCTAGGGATTCCAAAAATCCCAGCTGTGTTGATGTCTGCACCGGAGGAGAGTGTACCAACACTGTATAACATCAATTTAAAAAGGTAAGTCTGAATATGAACCAGTTCTAACCAAATTCTACAACACTTGCCCTTTGGCCAATGTTTCATCGTTTTTTTTTTCTTTTATTTGCGACACGGAAGTTTATTACAAAATTTTCATGGACGGACGGCCTGACATCATTAAATTTACTCCAAAAGTGATCCTGAGGGGATTTGTATACAATAAGGGGGCTAAGTTCTAAATTTTTTATACACTCACAATATATTTTCCGTTACCGACTGTAGTTTATTTGAAAGGTAATACGTAAACTTTGTTTTTAAACGAAGAATCAAATGAATTTCATAGAAATATATTTTTTAACTATTTGAATCAGTCATTTAAAAAACAAACTATAAAAATCTACAGACATTCAGTAGGAGTTGATATTTTCTGTTAAATGTAAAATTTTATGTTTTCTGTTTTTCAAAATATAAATTCATATAATTCTTTATTGTTTTTTTACCAAAATAGTTTGTTTATATACAAAATTATTTCAATAAAAATTACAACAAATTATTCAAATATAGATACACACAGAAAATATGTTACATCTGTGTGTGTTGTGTTTTGTAAAATTACATACAAATAAAAAAACTTTCAATTTGAAAAACAAACCACAAAAATCGTTTTTTTCTTCATTTTGTCAGTTAAAAATTGGTGTTTATTTTAACAACTTTCGATTGCTTTTACTACTTATGTAGATTATTAAACAGTGATTGAAAATAAACAACAAAATAGGCTGAATATAATGAAAAATCAGTAGTCCTCTTTTTGATTGTATTTTCGATTAATTTAATATGCATTTTAGATTATTTTTAACGAAATAATATTGTGAGTGTAGTTACGAACAGCTGCAAAAATATGAGTTTTTGCTGCTATTCACTGACCACTTGCAAGAAAAGTGTTTCAACATAAATACTTCGATTTTTACGAAATTAGGATTTCTATTAAAAAAAAAACAAAATCTAGAAACAACAAGTGTCACTTTTTCGGCCATTTCGGAAATCTGGTGTTAAAGAAATTCGCAAGTTTTTGGTTACCTTTATGTTGGGTAGAAGTCGGAAACATTAGGAATTTCAAAAAGGTACACAAAAAGGTATTCGCGAAAAATTTTTTAAAATCCAAAATAGGAAAAATATCAAGAAATAAAAAATATTTGTCCGCCAAATTTTAATAAAGCCATTATAACGAGTATGATTCATGTTATAAGAAAATTATGTGTATTAAAAGTTAAACTGTACAGTTAAATGTCTCGGATACATGGCTCCCACTAGATTTTGCATTGCTGTCAATATGAATCCAATATAAAATCAAGCAAGTGTCTACGGGCTTAAGGAATAATATATGTCAATTTGACAGCAATAGCATACTTCATACAAGATACCCCAAAATGTATCACCCTATGTGAACAAGCTATTACTTTTGCAAATTACGACAACTGTCAGTTTGGTTTTAATAACTGTGAGGTAAACAGATAAAGAATATATGTCTAAAAGCCATGGAATGCTATACTCCTTAAGAGAGTCAAAATACTCAGGACTCTTTTGCAATGGCCGATTTTCTGTCAAAATTTTTATGAGCGACGAGGCCCACTTTCATCTTAACGATAATGTGAACAAAATTTACACTTCTGGGGCACTGAGAAACCACGCTTTATTCACTAGAAATAGCTTTAATTTTCAAAGTGGTCCAAAATCTGAAACAGGTGTCTTTTAGTTTTTTTTTTTCATCCAAATCCGAGGGTATAGGTTAATATACTTTCTTTTTAGTGCTATAGGGTATAACAAATTTGGATAAATAAAATCAAATTAATAATTAAGTTTTTTAAAGTTTTTATCTGTCTAAAATTAATAATAAATTTCAAGGTTTGAAGATTTCAATTACTATTTTATTTAACGAAATGTTTAGTGGTTTACAATATGTATTACTACCACTGTTGCAAACGAACATTTGAAATTTTTGGTATTGTGAATACAATGCATTCGTACATTTTATGGTTACCAATTAAGGGATTTATTTTGGTTCTGTGCACAAATTTAATTGTTGGTAAGTGAAACCCATCATCAACAATATTATGACCGCTAAGTTTATTTAATGAAGAAATTTTCAACATACTCAGATACAGAATATAAAACAAAACAAAACAAAAAAAAAGAACCATATAATACACAATACAAAACACATTTATAGAAAGCAACATAAGGACACTTAGGTTTGTGTGTGTGTATGCAATTTCAACTACATACACATTCACTTGCAACGTAAACACATGATAGTCATTATTTTCTGTAATGGTTTGTAATGTTTAATATAATTTTTGCTTACGTTTCATTAGCAATTATGATCAGTATTTATATTTGCATTAGGTTAACGTTTAGTAATTATCTTTTTCTTAAACAAAGAAAACCAATTCATTGGTGCCAACCGAATTTGTAACCAATTGAATGGTTAGGTTGTGGTAATCGAAGTTTTAGCTTGATTTTGCCAAATATAAATCAAATTCGTACAAAAGACTAAGAGATGCGAATTTTTGTTTGCCGCCCAATCTCTTGTTCAGTTTTTTATATTTTTTAATGAATTTTTATTTTTAATTATTGTAGTATTTTTGCAGAATAATAAAATAAGTGTCATCCTAAACTGTATGTATATCTACATACGTAGGTAAGTTGTTGTTTTTCAAAAAAAAAAAATACTTACTTATTTGTAAATAATGATAATTTAATTAAATTATCCTGAAGTATATAAATCATATAAGTATTAGAATTGCTTATAATTTTGTATTTTACTACAAAGGTCCTTTCATGTGTATTGAACATAAGAATTTATATCCTTTATTGCTTATAATACTTTACATAAATATACAAGAGACTCATATAAATGTTATTACTAACAAGTCATTATAAATACAAATAAATTTTAAAATAATGCAAATGTGTATTGTTTTACTTTTATCTTAATTTGAATTTATGAAATGATATATTATTTGTTATTAAGCTTAGTAACAAAATTTTGAATATTTTTAGAAAATTGTATTGTCAAAATTGAAAATGTAGTATATTTAAATTACAAATATAAGTCGATATTCATAAGTTGATAACCCGTAACTGATGATGAATTTAATATTTGAGTTATGAATGGTAAATGGCTGCAGTATGGTGAAGAAGTTATCCGTAACCGAAATTTTAATTTCTTAACCAGTTAAGTGCACACAAATCGTCAATATTTTTATACCCTTCACCACAGGTGGAAGGGTATATATAAGTTTGTCATTCCGTTTGTAATTTCTACAATATTGATCTTAGACCCTATAAAGTATATATATTCTGGGTCCTTATGAAGAGCGAAGTTGATTTAACGATGTCCGTCTGTCCGTCTGTGTGTTGAAATGGGTTTTCCGAAGAACCTACACGCAAAGAAAAAACATGGTTGGGAGAATCATATTCGAAGAGCATCATATATTTTTGGGTTTATGATTGTGCCAACAATAGTCGTACTATATTATGGTTATCATATTATGATAATAAAATATCCATAATTTTACCATAATACCCTACAGTTATGTTATGATTCAAATATTACAATATTATGATTCTGTATAAACATATTATGATGTTGAATTTATCATAATATGATTGCATGTACTCATAGTATGCTCAAAATGTTATTACATTTTGGCCCCATAACTATATTATGATTTCTGGATTATCATAATATGATCCATATAAAATCTTTATATAGAATCTTTTTGACAATGAATTGATTATTGTAAATAATATTACATGTATAAGGAATTTTCGAAAAAACCCTCAAAAAATCTTCTAAAGTTAAAAAAAAAAAATAAACTGGATCTTAATAGATCAATTTTAAAATGTTTTAATGCCACATGAAAGGTATTTTCTGTCCAGTTTTAGTAAACAATATATGATTGTTTTTTTAAGACATTTTGGTTTTTATGAAAACAAGACAATACTCGTATTAGGACTGTAAATGTCAAAGTCATGTTTTATTTGATGTATAATTATTCATTGATTGTTGACAGCATTTTATGGTTACATAATTATCATATTTTTTTCATAGTCAGAATTTTTGATACCACAGTATGCATACAGCCAATCATGTTATAAAATACAAGGTGTCAATCATAAAATAGTGAAATATTTACTATAATAATGATGGTAGCGACCATGTTGATGGTAAGACAACCAATAATATGGTTGTGACAACCATACCCAATTGAAGCAAGCACAATATAGTAGCAGTGATCATGTTGCAACCATGTTTTTTCTCTGCGTGTAGAATTGTTGAGGACTTGACTTTTACTTCTGTTACATGTGATCCATTTCTGTTTGTTATTAAAAATCAGAGAGATCGGTTAATAAATGGCTGAGATATTAGCAAAAAACCAGGACTACCTCTAATTTTTTTCCGTAAAATCCCTTTGTTTAATATGTACATATGTAGAATTTTACGCATAACAAACACATCCATGTGTTAAAATTCTTTTCTTACATCTCCACCTTTTATACACAAAGAACACACATACAAAGATTTGTCATTTAAATAAAAACTAAACAAATCTCTAATGAACGAAGACTTTTATATATGTACCTCTATTGACGATGATTTTGTGTGAGCTTCAATAGCTCAGTTGTCTAGACGCTATGTCACAAATATTTTTTTTCTCTAAGGCCGCGGGTTCGAATCCCGGTCAATTCACTTTTTTTTATACATTTTTTTTTTATTTTTTTCTTTAAGACTTTTTTTGTTTTTTTTAAACATTTAAAAATTAATTTATATAAAATTTTATATTAATAATTAAATAATCCATAAATAGGCTAAAAACATCAAAATGTATATAAAAACCCTCTGATACAAAAAAAAAATACAAACGTTTTTATACCCTTCACCACAGGTGGAAGGGTCGCGGGTTCGAATCCCGGTCAATTCACTTTTTTTTGTACATTTTTTTTATTTTCTTAAGATTTTTTTTTTGTTTATTTTTTGTTTTTTTTTAACATTTAATAATTAATTTAAATAAAATTTTATATTAATAATTAAATAATCCATAAATAGGCTAAAAACATCAAAATTTTTATAAAAACCCTCTGATACAAACAAAATACAAACGGTTTTATTTCTATTTTTTGCTCCGATTTAAAAGAATATATAAAAAGATTTTTAAACCATTTTAATTCTCATATATTAAGTAAAATTTTATACATAATTTCCTTTTGAGTGCAACTATTTTAGGTCATAACTTTAATAATTTATAAAAAAAAAAAATTATAAACTATTTTCCTTCAAATTTTTAAAATTAAGCTAAAGAAATTAAAAATATTTTGTAATAAAAAAGCGAAATAAAATCCCAAATGCAAATTTGCCAGCTAAATCAAACGTTTTTGTAGAAGTAAAACACATGCAGTTCTAGTCATTTCTTTTAACGATTTGTTGAAATTCTTTTCTTTCACCTCTTCACCTCTTCACAAACAACAAACACTATTCTAGAGCTATAGATACGTCTTATATAGCAAAAGATCGAAAATCTTTAGTATAACATATTTGCTGAAAAACTCGGAAATATCGGTTTAGATACAAAAAAGTTATGCCCAAAACATAAATTTTTTTTAATTACCTATTTTCAGGAACCATAAATCTTCCCGAGTCCAAGTTTTATCACCAACTAAATGGTTAATTTCCTCTTAAAGGCGTCCGTATATAAATCTGTCCATTCCATATATGTCCATATCAGAGAACTGCAAAATCAACTTTTTTTTTGATTTAATCATACACAAAAATTCTTGTTCACTTTTAATAATTCAACAAAATTCACTGTAGAATAAAATCAGCATCATGTCACTTAACACTGTTAAGTGATTGCATTTGCATAAAACATAAACGACAGATGATTCACACTGATTCCAATTACGCGTTCAGTAACATGATGCTGATTTTATTCTATAGTGAATTTTGTTGAATTATTAAAAGTGAACAAGAATTTTTGTGTATGATTAAATCAAGAAAAAAATTGATTTTGCAGTTCTCTGGTCCATATATAAACTTCAGTTTTTCCCAACCATGGTGAAGGGTATATAAGATTCGGCATAGCCGAATTTAGTCGCTCTCACTTGTTTTTTTTTTTAAATAGAAGCAACACTCAGTAAATTCTTCCTACTAATTAATGTATTGTTTTATTTGAAAAGGAGAAAGAGAAGAGAAGAAAGGTGGTAAAAGATCGAGGGCTTAAAACATGGCATCACTGTAAATGGGCGAGATAATAAATCTTGGAAGAGTTGGTGCCCGCCTTCTAATGGAGAGTTTGCGAAATTGTTGAAGCTTCTTATTTCATAGTTTTGTTATGTTATTTTACTTCGGTTTGGTTCACTGACGGCTCGAAACAGATCAATGGGGAAAAGGGTGCGGGCATTTATGGACTTAATGTTCTGCGTACCCTTCACTCAGAAAAAAAGTTAGTAGAAAAATTTGTAAACGGTCTTAAATCCCACTTTACTATTTCTACTGATTTTTAGTGAAAAAATTATTATTCAGCAAATCTTTTGCTATTTTCATTTTACAAATTAAAACCGATTTGCTAAAATTAGCAAAAAAAAAATACTAATTTTAAAAAAGTAGATATTGTAGGAAATTTTATTTCTAATTAAAACTTACACAAACTTAAAAGTTGACTTAAAATGTTACATAGGTTAAAAAAGGGATCGGAAGTGATTATACCAACTCACGTCTGAAAATTGGACATCCACTTAAAAAAGTACTAAAAAGCTTTTTTAGTTCTAAAAATCAGCCCTAAAAAAAATTTAAATTTGACCTTAAAAGTAAAAAAATATTGACTAAAATATCTCTTAAAACAGAAATTACCAAATAAAAAAAAAAATTATTATTTCGTTTATGTTTTAACAATTTTTAAAATTTTGAAGCCTTTGATTTTGTTTTTAATTTTGTATAAAATATTTTTTTGGAAAAAAATAAATAAAATAAAAAAATTTGATTTTCGATAATTCTTTGTTTTTTTTTTTTGATTTTCGATAAAAAAAATAAATTTAAAATTTTGTGCTAATATTAATAATATTTAGTAATTTTTTTTCTGAATTTAGCAAACCGGTTTTAAATTCCGCTTTACAAAAAGTTTACTAAAATTTAGTAGCGGCTACTGATTTTTCTACTTATTTCATTGTACTAAACGTCAGCAGACATGTGTTGCTCAGATAAGCAAAATATACCGCTGGGCTCAAATTAGCAAAATTTCCCGTAATAACAGCAAAATTTTCAGTTGGCATTACAGACTTTTTTTAGTGAGTGTTATTATGGGCAAGTACCTGCCCATATTCCAGGCGGTGATTTTTGACATCTAGGTATCTGCATCGGAGTATCTTAGAAGTGCCAGAACGGGGGCAACTAATTGTTTTCCTTTAGTCAGTCAAGCGGTACTCAGGGCATTATTGTCCTTTGACATGAGGTCTAGGCTTGTCCTGCACTGCATTAAGTCTCTCAGTAGATTCGTGGGATCCAACAAATAAACCCTAATCTGGGTTCTTGGGCAAGAGTGACATACGGGAAACGAACAGGCCAACAGATTAGCCAACTTCGGGGCCCGTCGCCACTTCCTTGGCCCTGAACCTTTCTATGGTGTACCTGCGGAGTATATCAGAGAAAAACTTAGAGCTTTGAGGGAAAATCCAAGACCATTAAATTCTGAGATTCATTGTCCTATCTAGTGAAAACTCCAGAAGACTTCTTTCTCCGAACAGGAATGACTTAAGCCCCTTAACAGGATTTTTTACTGAACACTGTAATCTCAGATACCACACTGGAGCCTTGTCTGATTCGGATACTTGTAGGTTCTGTGAATGAAATTGCGTTCTATTTTTAAAAAACAAAGTTCAACCTTTCCAATAAAACCAGCAATTTTAAAAAATAATCACTACTTTTTTATAGCTGTTTCAAATTTAAAATGGCCCACCCTATAGATATACACTATCCCCTTTGGAAATTTAGATACCTATGCCTAGTGGACTGATTTTCTTCATTGAAAGTATCAATATAAATTAGGCTGCACAAAAGATCAATTTCTTTTGTTCACGGTGCATAGGGCCTTTCTAATCTAATCCAACAAAAATTCACACGATATATATCAGTAAGGTTAAATATTAACATGCGTATTCATAAAAAAGTCTGTCCGGTGTTTCACATACAGACGATGATAACAAGCACTTTTCAAATTAATTTTGAGATATACTGATACGATATGGAATCGCATTTTCATTGTTAAGGCTGCTCAGACATGATAACAGGGTTCTTTTTGCTTAAATTTACTGATATTGATGTGGACGACAGGTGGGTTCAACAAAACGGTGCCACATGCCATTCAGCCAATGTAACAAATCAATTACTGCATGAGACATTTCCTGGTCGCACACTTTCTTGTTGAGGTGATCAGAGAGAATGCGACTGCGACAGCAAGCCCATTCTCCCGGTGTTGTTCCATAGATAACCCTATCTTTTGTACTTTATGATTCAATAAAAAAAAAATAACAATTAAAAAAAATCTGTATTTTTACTTAATTCAAATCTTTCTTGAACTTTGGGACACCCTTTATTTGTTGAAAAAAATTAATTTTGGATAAAAAAAATATCACATTTCTTAGCAAAGAAATCAGATAAAGTTTTTCACTACAGTGCTTTGGCATCATTTTGACGTTTGTCTTTAATAGATTTGGTAATTGCTTGTCATTATTTTATTGCATGTAAAGATACCGGTTAAGAGTTAATTGAAAGATTTTTGTTTTTACCATTAGCATGATAATGTGTTTTATTAAACTATAAGAAAATTCAAAATATTTTTGTAAATACAGACCTAAATTTTATTAAAATTTAAGATTATATTTTTAAAATATAGATTTAAGATGAAAATAATATTAAAAAAAACATATTTACTTTGGAAATATAAGCCCTAAATTAACATATAACTTTACGCTATATATTCATTAAGATCATTTGGTATCTTAGTCTTATCCAATTCATTACTCAATGCCAAATAACGTTTACGCAAAATATAAGCACTCGATTTCGGTTGACGATTACGTGTAAATATACCCTTTTTATTGCCATTGACCCTCGTGTAACCTTGAGCAGTCCTAAAATCAGCAAAATTCCATACAAACTCACCTAAAAACCAAGAATTCTTACGTAGATTATCAAATGCTTTAAAATGTTCCGATAACAATTCCGATTGATATTCTTCCGACCAAATAAAGGTGGGTAATGTATGTAAGCCCTCTAAGGTATCAGCGCCATATTCACTCATAATTATGGGTTTATTATGTTTTCCAAACCATGCTTTTGCCTCATTTATAACATTATTTGCTATCTTATCCAATCTTCCTGCATCAGAGTACCAAGCATTGTAACGATTAAAACTTATTATATCTAAATGTTGGGCAGCTTTGTCATATTCTAAAGGTACGGCTATAGAGGCTGTAATGGGTCTTGTTTTATCCAATTTCCTGGTATATTCAGCAACATTTTTGAAATAGATACCAGCTTCATCGGATTTTGTACGTGGTTCATTTGCTATGGACCACATAACTACACTAGGATGGTGTTGATCTCTTTTTATTAGTTGGAAAATAGCAGATTTGTGATTTTTTAATAAACTATTGGTAAAAGTATCCGTATCCACACTTGAACATTCATCAATAATCATAATACCATGTTCATCGGCAAATTGCATAGATTCCTCAGAATAGGGATAATGTGAAGTACGATATGTATTGGCACCAATCCACTTCAGCAAATTAAAATCTCGTGTTAATACAGCTAAATCCATACCTTTGCCGCGTACATCAGAATCTTCATGTTTACCCACACCACGAAAGTAAACCGGTTTATTATTTATCATAAACTGTTTATTATTCCATTTTAATGTTCGTATACCTAACGGTTGTCGATAAACATCATAAAGGAAATTTTTATCATCATAAAGAAAAACTTCCAGTTGATATAGGTAACCTGGTTCGGGATCCATTAAATAGGGCCACCATGGTTTAAAATATTGTGTGGCTACTGGTAGTACTCCCTCAAATTTAGAGTTATTAGTAACATTAGCTACTACAATACCATTTTTATCTACTAATTGAACATACAAAATTAAAGGACCTTCAACTTCAATACCATCCGTATTAACTTTGTAGGAAACAACACCAGTGTTGTATTTATCAATATCGGTGGTTACTTTAATATCTTTAATATACCTCACTGGTGTAGTAAATAAATAAACTGACCGATGTATACCGCCATAATTGAAAAAATCAAATGTATAATCCTGTACAATTTTTCCAGTATTATCAATATCTGCGAATCCCTGAGGTACCGAATCTATCTGCAATAAACTATGGCATAATACAGTAACACGATTTTCTTTGCCATAATTTAATATTGACGTTTTTATTTCAGCCTCAAACGGTAAATTACCTATTTTATGTTGTGTCACTAAATGTCCATTGACATACACTTGGGCTGCATAATGTACACTACCAAAATGTATCCACACTCTTGTTTTTTCACTCCATGCTTCTGGTATAAAAAATTTTCGTTCATACCATACATGACCCGGATGATCTCTTAAATTGGCATCTGTTGTTATATCATTATAACTGGCCGGTACTGGCATCAGAATTGTTTTTCTTCCTTTACTTAAATCGTCCAGATACCACTTTTCCTCTAGAGCTCTTGGTTTGGATTTAACAAAATTCCATAGACCATCTAGTGATACAACTTCACGTGTTTCTGATTCCCGTGGATATAAAAAGGCCACAATTGGTATAATTTCTTTAGCCAATAATGTCAGTGCAAAGGCATACCCTATGAAGTGACCTTTAATAACCATTAGAAATTACAAAATGTAAAGTCTTGTTTCAAAAAACTGCTTTTCTCTACAAAACTTTTTATTCTATTTAATTAATAGCAATGCTTTTATTTTTCCTTAACATATAACATTGTTAATTAATCAGTACAATATATTCGTTACACTTTAATTTAATTAATAATGAAATATTGTTTTTGTTATGTCACAATGATTTTCAATGCTTGTATGGAAATAAATATTAAATTTTAAATATCGTTTAGTTACAAAGTGCTGGAACTTTAACACGGTTATAAATTTGTCACTAAAATCATTATTATAAAGAAATTTTTAATTTAATTTTTTTCTACCTTCAGTTCTGCCAGTTGTTTTTTAGACTTTATCCACAATTATCGATTTGTTATATCCCGAAATTTCCAATTTTGTTTTTCTGATCGGTAGGCCCAAAACTATTCACCCCACATGATCGACGACATGATAAATTTGGACTGAAAATAGTAACGACTATTCCGCGTTCTGGAGGAGTATTGCATTGCATGGCTAGTCGAGATGTTTTCTAAATCTGTTTGCTTTACCAGTATTAAAACATATCTGAAAGTTTGCGTCTTTAGCAAAGATTATAGCTTCTTACGATAGAGTGATACAATACATTTTGGGCCACTTTGTACATTTAAATTCTTTTTATTTGTACTTTAATATACAAAACAAAAAAAACTTGCAAAAAAAAAGTAGCAAAAGAAGAGAAAAAGAAGCAGTGATTTTGATTCCGGTGTTGTGAAAATTTGGATCGCAACCAATGATTTTTACATAGGGGTGTCATAGGGTTTAAGTTTTCTTTTATGATCCTTTTTCATTGCATCTAAAGCCCTTCTTATGGTTTAGTGAAAAATTAAATCTTTTGTTCTTCCCAAATAAATTTTGAATTTTTAATTTAGATTTCTACAGGACATCAGTAATCGGGCCTTAGCCTCATTTTCACAATCTTCCGTAACCTTCTACCTGGTAATTTAACTGACACATTTGTTGTCGTTTTCTATACAAAGTTTGAGTTTTACTGTTCGTTAAATTTTAGCGGGAAATTCAGCAATCTGGCATAATTTATCTCTATTCGAAATCCTTGCAATTTTTACTACAATATGTAAACTTTTTACTTTTTGTAGCGTCATAGATTTAAAAAGTGTTTAATTTCATTAAAAATCACATTTTTATAAGTTGTGAAAAAGGACTTCCTTAGAAGAGAAAAATCAGAACTAAACGATACTTTAGAATCAATGAAAAATTAATTCCTTAAGAATCACTTCCATTTATTTTTGCTGGGGAATTAAAGTTTATCATTAAAGAAGTTTAAGAATTAAAATATTTTTTTCATCAGCTTTAAAAATTTTGCTATGATGGTGAATTAAAAGTTTCGCCATTTTAGCTAATGGATAGAAATATTGACAATAGATTAAAATATTTGTAAAGTATGTATTAAATCTTAAAAGAGCTTCAAACGAACGGTATTTTAGTAAAGAAATCTATGGGCCAAACTTAACTTAGATTTGTATCGACGGTTTCTAAATCGGCGTGGTATTAACCAATTCATTTAAGATTTAGAATAAAAATTTTGCTAATATTTTTTTTAAAAAAATTTGATTTATTGTTTGTTTGTATTTATTAAGCCGCTCAGTCGCGAGATGGTTCAGATAAATAGGGTCGGCTGCAATTAAGAAATTAAGGAGGATTTTTTCAAAACTTGACTATTTCACTTTTTGTATTTTTACAGAATTTGAGAAAATAGTTTTTTAGGAATGCAACTATGTATTTTACCCGAAAGTTTGTCAACGTCAAGATTAGTCATTGCTTTGTACAGGACTCAAAAATTTAGCAATAATAAATTTTGAATAAATCCATAATTTCAAATGGAATAATCTAGTTTTGACCTAAGCCAAAAAAAATGTGCGATCTTAAACGTCAAGATGGCTAAATAAAAATGTTTTTTGTTAATTGATATAAATTTGTTAATACTTTTAATAAGTTTTCTTTATTAATGCAGTTTTTGAACAACACATTTAATTTGCTTTAAAATATTTTTAAATACTGTTTCAGCAAATTCTTAGTGATTACCATGACAAAACATTTGTTTATACAGACGGTTCTAAAACCAGGGAAACGGTATCATTTACTGTTACCCTAGAGGACAGTGTAGTTTTTACTTCTCTACTTCCCGAATTTAGTACTGTCTTTACCGCTGAGATAATGGCAATATACGAGGGGATTAGACTATATCGAGGAACTGGAAAAATCGTCATATGCTCTGATTCACTCTCAGCAGCTATAACTAATATTAACAACAATAAGTATTATGCAATGAATATTAGAAATTCATTAATCAAATATTTTTCGGACTTTATTGTAATTTGGATTCCAGGCCATTCATCAATAGTCGGTAATGAATTTGCGGATTATTCTGCTAAGCAGGCACTTGCATCCCCATGGTGTAAGGCAGTTAATATGAACTTTTCTGACATTAAGAAAATGATAAATTCACAGACCTATAGCTTAAATTCACTCACATGGAATATTACAAGCAGGTGGTACAGATCGATTAACCCAACAAAAATTAACCTATTTAAGTGGCTACCAGATAACTATGATATAAATAGATTAGATATGATAAAATTAATTAGACTCCGACGGGGACATACCACTCATACACTAACTCACGGCTACATAATCTCAAGAGCGAGTCCCCCTACCTGTGATTGCGATAACATCTCTCGACTGAGTATTTCACACATTCTTTCCGATTGTTCAATCTATGAATTTCAAAGACACCAAATATTTTCCAACATTAATCCCCTTAATTTATTATCCTTCCCATCCACACATTCTATTAAACTAATAATACAATTTTTAAAAAATATTAAATTATTTAAAAAATGTAGATTCTTTAAAAATAAATAGCGAATATATTGAGTAAAGATATCTTCTTTAACTTGTATGTTTGTATGTATGTGTATATATATATTACGCTATACATTATATTGTATTATTTATGATATATGTATCATATTAAGCTTAAGGCCTTGTTGCTATAGCTTTAGCTTTATTTAGTAGATATATTTATGTATTTTTCTAAATTTTTTAAATAAATAAATAAATATTTTTAAACTAAATGAATTAGCGAGAATTATGCATTATTTTGTTTTTATTTTATTATTTTTAATTATAAGATATTCTTTGAATATTCGAAATTTATTGGTTAAATGTTCGCTATGAATTTCTAAATTTCTTTAAAATGTATGAATTCATCAGAAAAATGTAAAAACGTATAATATTTACATTTAGTTTTATTTAAAAAAAAAAAACAATATTTTTGTTGAAAAAAAATAATTATTTTTATTTACTGAAAAGTACCCATATCTGACCCTATATGTCCATATATGAGCATATACGGCCAAATACCCTCAAATTATGCTTCTCCGAGAAAAGGGACCTAGTGTGTGAAAACGAAGTTTTGAGAAAAATGCATTTAAAGTTTCATAACGCATTATCACTGTGAACTGTGAACCACTGTCAACCTTCAGTTGGGAGATGCGATTTGGTATGGTTAGTTATGATTGGGTGCCGACTTTGGTGACATATTGTTTTTCGCTTTTAGTGTGACAACACCTTTGCTATTGTTGCTGATCTCTTCGCTCTCAGCAAAGGGTTGATGTGCGTATACTAATACGAAGAACATTATAAAAATAACTATTAGAAAGGAAAAGAATAAAGTGACGCTTCAGTCTTGTGCCAACTGTATAACGAGTGTTATCAATATCTCAAAAGTTGTTTCGCAATTTTAGTTCTTTTGTAATTTTGTTACTAAGCTGATGTTAATTTGAAGTAATTTTTACAAAAATTGATATTTCTGACAACTGAAATTGTTTAACGAAATAAAATCGAACTACCAGATCACAAAACACCGAAAAAAAGTTCAAACTCCAAAAAAATTCGAAGACTGACGAAAAAAAAAACAATTTAAAACCAAAAAATCAAAAAAATTAAAATTTTATTGTTTTTCTCATTTTTATCGATTTTTCCAAGTTTGTTTTGTACGTCTTTATGGGGTAAATAAATTTTTATCAGAAATCTAACTCATTTCATCTTATTCTACACCCTTTTAGGTACCAGAATCCACTCTTAAGTCCAAACCAGTTTTTTGGCACAATAGGTCCATTTTCACGGAGAAGGTCACATATATGGAATAATATATGAAAACATATATTACCATATATGATAATGTTGACCTGGGTAGTCAAATCCCCTAAAATTTTGTTGTCATCCTCAAGAAATCCCCAAAATAAAATTTATAGCCACAGTCACGACAAAAAAATCGCCATTTTGGATATAAATTCCTTAAACTGAGAAAACTGTCGACCTTCGCTGGCCAAACAAGGGTTTGTTATTCTCAAGATTTAAAATGCAATTTGGTTTATCAATCAATAATTTACAGGTAGCATCAATTTCTCAACTTAAATGTTTTCGGAAAAGTACTTAATGTACTTAAAGTACTTAAAGTACTTAATAACGCTTGTTTGAACAAAAATCCAGAAAGGTATATTTTCAAAGCAAAATGCTAAAACAAGCTTTATATTCTCTAGACCTATTTCTACATTTTCTATTCAATCTAAAACAAGCACTGGCTTCTTTCTGGTTGCACTGGTAAGTCGTATATATAATTTTAATATTCCGTTTTTCAGTATCTCGTATAATATCTGAGCGGTCATCACAAATTTTAATACAAGACTTAAAAATTTGTAATTATTTTATAATAAACTATACCACCACAGAAGCAATTTTTGAAACCAATTACCTCTACATCAGGTAATTTTTTCGCCAGTTCTATGAAACAGATTCTAGAACTAATTTTTAATAGTTAGAATCTAAGGTTTTACTGTCATTAAATCTGTTATATAACTGATTATAAAACCGGTTCTAAAACAACATGTTTTAGTTGGGAGAAAATCTTGAAAAATACGATGTCTCTTTACAGAAATACTAAAAAAACACATATTCGATTTAAAAAAACAATGCGGCAATAAGCCAAACTTTTGTGTATAAAATAAAAAATCAGTGTATAAAATAAAAAAATTCATAGTATGAGATGTTCATATAATTTTTTAAAAAATATAAAAGCAGTATTGTTCAATACACAGGAATTTAACACTTTCGGGAATACTGGAACAATACATCCCAATAATTTTCAAACTTTAGTATTTTTTTTATTTTTTTAAATTCCTTTTTTAAAAACTCATTAAATCAGTTTTAAGTGTACATTATGAAATGTTAATAAAAACATAACTGTACATTAGACCGTACTAGAAAAAAAAAATTCGCCGTACACCTTGGAATTTATAGTAATTTCGCAAGATAATTTTTTTTTGCCGAACGTTAGGGTCCTCTTTTAATTTTTTCATTATATACAGGTTGGTTGAAAAGTTCCTGCGCTCACCAAGAGATGGCACTGCTAACTCCAAACTTTTTTTTTCTCAAGTTGGTCTAACTGTCCTGAGAACACATGCAAAGTTGCAAGTCATTCTGTCAATTCTTTCTTTGTTTACAAGCCATTTGAAGTTGACCGTGTCATTGATTTTTTTTAATATGGAAAAAAAATTGAATATCGTGCAGTCATTAGATTCTTTGTTTTGTAGGGTTTAAAAGCAAAGGAAATTTATGAACAATTGTTAGAAGTGTATAAGGTGAGGACCTTCAAAACGCACCGTTGAATTTTGGGCTGGTGAATTTAAACGTGGTCGTACCAGCCTTACTGCAACCATAGCAGAAATCATTGAGCAGGTACATAATATGGTTAGTGAAGATCCAAGTTTGACTAAGCGTCAAATTGCTAATGCCATAGGCATCTCAGACGAACGAGTACTCCATATTTTACATGAAGAATTACGTATGAAAAAACTGTTTGGAAAGTTAGTGCCGCACACATTAACAATTCAACAAAAACTGGATCGAAAACAAATTTCTCAGCGTAATTTGGAGCATTTTAAGCCGAATAAAACCGACTTCTTGCGTTGTTTTATAACTATGGATGAGACTTGGATCTACCACCATGATCCTAAATTGAAACAAGAACGTTTACAGTGGACTGAAGCTGGTTGTTCAGCTCCAAAGCAGGTGAAGTCACAACGATCAGCAAAGAAGTTTATGGCATCAGTTTTTTTGGGATGCAAAAGGAATTTGTTGACTGATTATCTTCAGAAAGGTAAAACAATCAACTCTGAATATTATTGGAGCCTTTTGGATCAGCTGGATGAAAAAATGAGAAAACCCCTGGTTTAAAGAAGAAAAAAAATCATTTTTCATCAAGACAATGCACATGCTCACAACATTGTTTTGACAATGGCTAAATTTAAAGAATTAAAGTACGAATTGCTTGAACATCCACCGTATTCACCAGATTTGGCTTCCAGTGACTACTATCTCTTCAGAAATCTCAAACGATTCCTTCGTGGAAATCATTTTTCGTCAAATGAAGAGGCCATAGCAGCCGAACACAGTTATTTTGCAGACCTTTCGGAAAACCATTATAAGGATGGGATATAATTATTGGAAGATCATTGGAACAAGTGTATTGAGCTTCTAGGAGATTATATTGAATAAAAAAATTTACGGCATTTACAGTCGGATCATAAAGTGTAATATAAACAATTTTTCTTAGCATTTTTTAAATATTTCCAGCCTCTCTATATTTTTTTTGCCTATATATTAAGAATCAAATTCCCACCGTAATTCCCGTACTTTGGTCCATTTTCTATAATATGATCCAATACAAACTATGATATAGGGTAACTTCTGGTCAGACTTGAGAGACAAATTTTTTTTTAATTGGTTTTTACTTGAGCTATCTATATTTTCAAATATTTTTTTAGGTTGCAGCAACAGTAAAACGGAACGAAATAGAATGGAACATTGTTCCAAATATATAATATATAAAACGTATTGCTTTAAAACAATGAAAATAGGAAACGAAATGGTATACAACGAGAAACTAGTAAAATGTGAACGCTAAAAACAAGAAAAAAGTTGAACGGAGAGCTAATGATATTGTAATATTATATAGAAGAAAAAACTGGAATGGTACGCAAAATGAATCAAGGAGCATTCCATTGCGCTTTTCAGAGTTTTAATTTCACGTGTTGCCCATTTCCATTTTGGTTCCCTAGTAGTTATACACTCTAAAAAATGCTTGTAAAATTACTACTATAAAATGGGTAAAGTTTTATGTAATATTACGAAAATTCGGTAAATATAAACACCAAATGCGTAAAACTTTTCTGTGCACACTTTCATATACAATAATACACACACGCAGTTTTTTTTAAACACTATTTGCTTACAATTAAACACATTATGCCTAAAATTAGTATTGCTTTGTTAAAGAAAAATTTTACGCGCAAAGATTGTAAATATACTTACTTATAGTATTAAAAAAATATGACATTTTGAAATTGAAAAAAAACAAATCGATAAAATTTTCAAACTTAAAAAATAGATTCATTAGTTTTTTAAATTTATCAATTATTTGGAATTTCTAAACAATAAATTTATTGTTTTTATTCTTGATGTGAGTTAACAAACAATAAAATTATGGTTTTATTGTGTAAATAATAAATTTATTGTTTTTTATTACAAAACAAAAATTTTTTGCTTTATAATTTTTAATATCATGGTAGAAAATGTGCCCAATTTTGTAGGATTTTTCCGCATTTTTATGTACATTTACAGGAAAATCTTGTTTCTTTACGCACAAATTTGGTGAATTTACTCTTTAATTTTTAAATTTCTTTGAATTTTTACGCATAATGTGTGTACTTTTTTTCATTTACGCACACAGAGTAAATTTACCCAACTTATAGTAGGAGTACAGTTTCCTACTAAAAGTTGGATAAATTTCAACAGAAATTAATTAGAGTGTAGTATTCCAATCATATCATTTCCAGTTCGGGTAATATGGGGTACCTTGCTTAAAAATTTTCATTTAAAAAATCTAAAAGAACTTATAAATTGTAAAAAAAGAATATTTAAATTAACGCAATAGTTTGCTTATTAGTATTTATTAGGCAATTTAATTTTTAAAATAATATTAAATATTTTTATTGGTATCAAATTTGATTATACATACTCTGCGATGAGTATTTGATACTTATATTTCCACCTAAACGAATTCCATTAATATTTCCAATTTTCCTTTATATAAAGATTTAGATCGTGCGGCATATTACATTGATCGATTTTATGACACAAAGCAAAATAACGCTTACGCAAGTGATGTGCCCCGTCTTTCGGTTGGCGATTACGTGTGAAAATACCTTTTTTATTACTACCTATACGGATTACAGAGTGAGAAGTTTTAAAATCAGCAAAATTCCACACAAATTCACCAATAAACCAAGAATTTTTACGTAAATTATCAAAAGCTTGAAAATGGCGAGAGAATAGATCCAATTGATACTCTTCAGACCAAACATTTGATGGTAACGAATGTACACCCTCAACAGCAGCAGCACCATATTCTGCTAAAATAACCGGTTTATCATATTTATTATGCCAGTTTACAGCCTCATCTATAACACTTTGTGTGGTTAAGTCTAATCGACCCGGATGGTTGTACCAACCGTTAAAACTATTAAAACTTATAATATCTAAATATTGAGCAGATTGATCCATTTCTGCAGAAATGGATATGGCTGCTGTAACTGGTCTAAACGGATCTAAGGATTTGTTATGATCAACCAATTTTTTAAACAGAAAGCTGGCTTTTTTATGTTCAGTATGTGGTGAATTGGCTATAGACCACATCACTACACACGCATGATTACGATCTCTTTGTATTAGTTGTTTTAAAGCACTTTTGTGATTAGATAATTCATATTCTACCTCTAAGTCGGTATTTACACTAGGACTTTCATTTATAATCAAAATACCATATTGATCGGCAAATTGCAGTGACTCCTCTGAATGAGGATAGTGTGAAGTACGATAAGTGTTGGCACCAATCCATTTAATCAAATTAAAATCACGAGTCATTACAGCATAGTCCAAACCTCTGCCATAAAAGTCAGAATCTTCATGTTTGCTAAAACCACGAAAATATATGGGTTTATTATTGATCGTGAACGAGTTTTTATCCCACTTTAAACTGCGAATGCCTACCGGCAACCGATACATATCATATATATGGTTTTTGGTATCAATTAGGGATACTTCAAATTGATAGAGATAACCTGGTTCGGGGTGCATTAAATAAGGCCACCATGGCTTAACATTTTTTATTTCTATGACACTCTGTGTCCCAGGAGTAGTAATATCTTCGAAAATGTCACCTTCAATGCTCTTTACTCGAACACGTACACGTATATCTTTATCTACTTCCAAACCTCTACAATTCATCTCTGGATCATAATAATAACTCTCAAAGAGTTTATCCGTATCTGAGCAATTCCCAGTGACTTTATACATAATAGTACCTACAGTATTGTCTTTATTTAATTCGGAGTTTATTTCAATATTTTCAATATACCTTAATGGTGTAGTATATAAATGGACGGATCGATGTATACCGGCATAATTAAAAAAATCGAATGTTAAATTTTGTATAAAATTCATTTGTTGAAATATAAGACCAACTGTTACTTCACCCTGCGGTACTGAAGCTGCATTTAATATATTACTACAACTGACGGTAACACGATTCTCTTTGCCAAATTTCAAAACTTTGGTAATTTCAGCTTCAAATGGTAAATGCCCAAATTCATGTTCCCGTATCAATTCACCATTAATATACACTTCTGCACGATAATGTACACTGCCAAATCGAATCCATACTCTTTTACCTTTAGCCCATGATTTTGGTACATAGAATTTGCGATCGTACCATACGGTCCCTACATGATCTTTTAATTTATATTCAGTAGTTATATCATTATAACTGGCCGGTACTGGCATTGGTATAGTTTTTCGTATTTTATTTAAATCATTGCTGAACCATTTTTTACCTTTTCCTTCTCCTGTTGTGTCAGATCTGATAAAATTCCATATGCCATCTAACGAACGTAGATCACGAAATTCTGATGATTGTGGATATAATATGCCAGCAGTTGGTATAATGTCATGATGTAATAGCAGCAGTGCTATGACGCATTGTATGGAAAAGCCAGAAATGCCCATAATAATTATTTAATAAGCAACTGGAATTTCGTTCTATTAATTAAATGATAAACTATAAATATAAAAAAAAAAACAATTACTAACAGCCGTATGCAAAAGACATTTTATTGATTTTGATAACACACTTATAAATCTAATTAACATGCAAAACAACAACAAGTTTTTCATTAAAAGACTATTATAAAAACCAGGTAAATGTCTATGCATATGGCTGTAAGGGTTTATAATATTATTGACACACTATTTAAATATTGATTGAATTTGAATTAATATGTAGTCAGTTTATAATAATACCTTGTTTCTAACTAATATAATACATATCGATGCTTAAATATAAAAAGGACTTAACTCCGTTTTTCTTTCTCAACAGAAGATAAAAGGAAAACTAAATTAAATGTAAAAAATTTTGGATACAAATTTTATTTACTCTCTTTTAATTTTAAATAACCGTACAATATTTCAATTTTAAAACTGTGTGTTCTGCTAATAAATAAAAAATAAAGCTGGCGCCTTTCTACATTTAGTCATAGATGTTTAAGTTCTGCATCATCTAAAATTAATTTTTTCCACTATAAATAAAATATTCATTTATTTGAAATGTGTGTTTATAAATAATTTTTGCAAAACTAACTGAAACTAACCGTACAAAATTGTGTTGGAAACTTCAAATATACACATGAAATATCGGACGAAAGCTGAATATTTAAATATAAATTGCCCTGCAATGATAAATTAGCATTGATTAATTTAATTTTCCAATATTTATGGTATCGTATTTTAATATTTTCTGTTATGGGGTTTGAATTCAGGTTAATAAGGTAAATTTGGAAAACACTTACACTAATGCATGGTTTTCACTATGTCATTTTTAATGTCAATTTGTCCAAATTATTGGCAATTGTATGAAAACGGGTTGTCATATGGTGTCATCTGAGTTTGCAGTCAGTTTTGCACACGAACTGCCGTCTAAAATGACAGACAAGTGAAAACGTCAAATTTCAGTTTGTCAACAGATATGGCAGCATTTTGTATCTAAATAAAATTGACAACAAGTTGTCAATTTTTTTTTTGTTTGACGATCGCAAAGCTGGTTTTTTTTTTGCTGGAAAAATTAATTGCAATGGAAATTTTTTAAATAAAGAATGAAATGTTAATGTAATAACACAAAACGCCGCACTAGCTATAGCCATTTGTTTCTTTTTTATCATTTTTAATTTTGTTCCACTTTTTATTGAACACAAATTAATATTTTCTAATCAGCTGTTCGCTCGCCTCATCATATTTGACATTTGTAATAAAAACGGCGTGTCAGTCAACTGACACCAAAATTAGACATAAGTCTTTGACACGTTCTGCTTTATCGACTTATTGTCAGTTTTTAAGATGTAATGAAAACGCATATGGGCATTTCCAAGATCGCGAACGGGACATTCGTACGCACTCAACTTGAAAAAAAAAATATGAAAACTCAATTTTTTTTTAACTTTTTATAAATATTTAATAGCATTTTAGTAGAACAATTTTTGAGAACAAAAAGTAATTATAAAATATGAACGTTCTCCAAATATTTTGGATAAACTTGCGAACGGGACAAAAAATGTAAGTCATTTTTTTCGGTGTGTGGTTTTGTTTAAAACTCTGCGAATTTCGTCAGTTTATTAAATGGAGATTATTTTTTAACTAAAGCAGAGATATAAAGATTTTATTTAGCATTTTGTTTTTTTTTTATTATCCTTATTATTATTTTTTTTTAAATATTTTTTTAGAATCGCGAACGGGACATCGCGAACGGGACAATGATTCCAAAGGCATTTTTTAGGTTTATTTATGGATCAAAATGTTTTAGGTTTGGTTTTTTTAAATGATCTCGGTTATTTTGTTTTAAATTGTAAATATCAAACTATTCCGATCAACGTTCACGGAGAACTAAACACAAATGCTTATTTTCGGTCGCGAACGGGATAGAAGAATGTATTACAAAGAATCTTTGAATTATACCGTTATTCGGAGTTTGCTTGATCTCTACTGTGGTGTTTTTAAATATTTATTGCTGGTATATTTAGTCTATAAGAAGAGTGCAATCGACATGATATGTAACACTTAGAAATAACTCAAGGAAAAATGTCAATTAAAAACGCTAAAACCAAAAAAAGCAAAGCTGCACTTTGCAGACCACTTTTCTTAAATTACAAATGGTAATATGTATTTAATTAGGTATATTCTTAAAATCCAATGCATTAGCCAACTAAATTTTCTCAGAAAAGTCTTTTTTCTTCAACTTTAATATTTTGGTAGCGGTTGACCTTTCTGTGGAAATACCCATATGACACAAAATGACGAGAATTCATTTGAGTCAGTTTTTGTTGTCAGTTCATATGACATATTGAAAACCAGGCATAAGAGTTTTATAAGTGAAGTTATCAATGGAACGTGCAAGCAGTCAAATATCGAAATGTTTTGTTGATTATAATCAGTAAACGAAGGTTCGACTACGTTTATGGTAGCCTCTGACGAAAGAAGCAGAGACTTGGTCACCAAAGTCAAGATTGGAAATAGGCTTCACATTTTTCGAAGCTGTTAGAAACATTGCAGTTCTTTTTTTTTTACTGTTGTAAGTGAGTTGTAAGGGAGTTTATTCCACACACGGATAGTACGACTAAAATACGAATTTTCCCTGTTATTCATTGTGCGATGCACTGACCAATCGACAACAAACGGATGTGCTCTGTTGATAAGAGAGGAGTGTGTTCCGAACGAAAACCTGGGCCCTGAGTAAAAGTTCACTTAAATCGGCAGAAAACCACCCATGGTAGTATCGATAAAACAGTGTAAGAAAATCCACGTTCCGACGTAGCTCTAATGGGTCAATTGAACTGGTCATTCTAAATTCACTGATAAGCGCCGGCGCCCTCTTTTGGACACGGTCCAAAAGCTGTAAAATAGATTTTAAAGCCCCTGACTGTATTCATTGGCAACATTGGACCCAGTACGTAATGCCGATATTGTAATTGGTAACTCTATTTTCATGTAAATCCACGCTGCCTATATGTCTGTTGTAATTGTTGAAGCCGAGAGCCTGTTGAATACCAAATTATTTTCTTTGCTGTATCGTTGCACTGTTACTAATAGATCGATTGCGTCGAATTTGGTTGCAAGAGTAAATTTAAATTCGTCGATCAATAATGCATACCCAGTCCTGTACTTTTCTAACACTTTTTTCCCATTAAACATTTCCGGTTACGCAGAAAACTCTTTCTTTCAGCAAGCAGATCAAATAATGGTAAATAAATAAAAATTTCAAACCAGACGGTGTGCTGCTATGAGTGCTCTCAGGAAAAAAGGGCTCAGTTGGAAATTGAGACCTGTGCCGTAATAGGTGAAAACCGGTTCCGAAAATACATATCACGACATAGGTGAAAAAAGGACCGGTTCCTAAAGTACCTACCATGTGACCAGTTTAAGAGTCATGACATTTTCTTTTGCATTGGTTCTGTGATATGTTCTTTGGGGTTAGTTGTGTGACATATTCTTTTAGACCAGTCCTGTGACATGTCACAGAGGGCAATTGACTCCCTCCTAGGATAAGCCCATGTTTAAGTAAACGGTCTTTTTCACGGACCGGTCCCTATGACAATGAACCGGTCACGTGATATGTCTTGTGATAGATCCTTTTCCTGCAAGGTAGTTCCATTATGATGGATGCACCGAATCACAAACTTTAATAGTATGCACTGGAACATAAAGGATGTTTTTAAGCCCGATAGAACTTAAAAAAGGGTTAACTGTCAAACGAACTCAATTTTTAACATTTATGCATGAATATATTGACGGTTGAATAACAATAGCAAATTATCCAGATTTACTTTGAAAATCAGTCATCAATTGGCTAAAATGGTTTGTTAGTAAACAAAATTTTGGCATATTGATTGAAGCCAATATACAACCGACCCAACAGACTGCATTAAATCCAGAGAAATGTAACGTTTGAATGCTGGTGGCATCATTCACCTTATTTCTTCAAAAAAGAAGACGGAGTCCGCTAGCACTATAATCAATGATTTTTTGTTTAAAAATATGGGTGACATTGATCCCAGTGAGATGTGGTTCTAACATAATGACGCAACGTGTCATACGGCAACCACAACCATCGACTTATTGAAATCAAATTTTGGCGATAAGTTGCTTTCGAGAAATGGAGCTGTCAATTGGTCTCCAAGGCCGTGCGATTTGACAACTCTCGATTATTTTCTGTGGTGCCACGTGAAGTCACTGGTTTATTCTGGACATCAATGGACGCTTTGAAGGTCAAAATTGTTTGTGTTATTCGTGACATACGGCAAGAACAGCCGCTGTGGCCGGCCATATGCCTCAAATCATTTTAAAATGTGAATGCCATGTATTGATATTATATTCATCAACGCACCAACAATCGATGATATCTTGTAATTGTGCATTTACTATCGGAATGACATTTCACACAACTTTACTTTTATTTTCAAAATTAAACAAATAATTCCAAACATAAAAAAGGGTAATGTGAAATATATGGAAAAAAATATTATAAAGGAAATACTGTTCACGCTGCTACTAGTACAAAAATACCAAATATTACTATCAGTACCAGCGTGTGATGAAACACGCACATATTTACTGCCGTCTAGCATCAGGTATATTTATCAGCGTGGAGGGTAATATGTCTGATGTTCTTATTTTGACATTTAGTAACACACGCTAATAAATAAAGAGTGGTTAAATTTTAAGGGCCGATGTTGAATGTGAACCACACCTAAACGTTAAGTTTTTTTCTGCATTTCATTTGACATATCTCAATTTCAGACTAACTTAATTTAAACCATGGAAAGATACTCAATCCAGCAACGCGTTAAAGTTATTATTATTATTTGGTCAGCAAAATCGACTAAATGTGTCCACAATCGGGAGAATTGTGGGCAAATTTCAGCAAACCGAGTCTGTGAAAATACCTGTGCATACTCGCCCAGTTCGTTCTGCGGAAAACATTGCTGTTGTTCGCGATAGTGTGTCATGAGGTCGGCCAAGCATTTACCGTGAATGGTGTTTGCTATCGCGAGATGATAACGAACTTATTGTGGCCAGGAATTGAGGATATGACCCTGGACGATAATAATTTGTGTTTTATTCAAAATCAACTTCGGCCCTTAAAATCTAACCACTCTTTATATAATAATTTATATTTTTTACATATATTATATAACTAATTTAAAAATCCTCTATTTTTGAATACTTTTTAAACCATGTAATTTATGCAAAATTATAAATAAGTGTAACACTCAGAATATTATGAAGTTTTGATCTGCTTGGTGTTTGTGTTGCGTTACGTTTTATTCAAAAATAAAGGAAAATATATTTATTTTTCAATAAAATATTTATTTTAACTTTTTTTATACACTTGTTCAATATGTTTTACTGTCATTTGCTGATTATTTTGAAGTTTCATTAAGTTTTTTCATTTGTTCGAAATTTCATAAAAAAATTTTGTTTGTTAAACTTACAAACTATTTTAAGTGTAGGAAACATCTAATGCTGTTAGGTACCAAGAGAGTCCAAGGAAGCCTACTGCCCAAATGGAACAGAGCCATTTATATTAAAATTTCTTGATTTTGTAAAATTACTGATTCTTGATCCTCAAATTTTTTCCCCAAAAATAGTTAATAGTTTTCTTAGTCTTTTCTCTGAAAACAGATTTGTGAGAGCTCTCTAGCTAAAACTTTTATAAGACAGCTATATTTTGTTTTTGGTGTTTGGGTATCCATCGTTAATGAGTTAAATACTTTTTACTCAGAAGCTGATTTAGATCTATGACCAAACTATATCGGTTTTTAAGGAATCTTGATAATATACGTACTAAATTATTTGGTAAAAATTTGGCAGTTTTTAAAATACTAAATCTCCAAATTTAGCCATCTCTCAATATATTAAATATGATTTCACATACTACAGGTTGGTTGAAAAGTTCCTGCGCTCGAAATGAAAGAATACTGTTTTTGTTACGAAATATATTTTTTTATTCAATATAATCTCCTAGAAGCTCAATACACTTGTTCCAATGATCTTCCAATAATTTTATCCCATCCTTATAATGGTTTTCCGGAAGCTCTGCAAAATATCCTTCTACGGCTGTTATGGCCTCTCCATTCGACGAGAAATGCTTTCCACGAAGGAATTGTTTGAGATTTCTGAAGAGAAAGTAGTCACTGGGAGCCAAATCTGGTGAATACGGTGGATGTTCAAGCAATTCGTACTTTAATTCTTTAAATTTAGCCATCGTTAAAACATTTTTGTGAGCAGGTGCATTGTCTTGATGAAAAATGATTTTTTTCTTCTTTAAACCAGGTCTTTTCTCACGAATTTTTTCATCCAGCTGATCCAAAAGGCTGCAATAATATTCAGAGTTGATTGTTTTACCCTTCTGAAGATAATCAATCAACAATATTCCTTTTACATCCGAAAAAACTGATGCCATAACCTTCTTTGCTGATCGTTGTGACTTTACCTGCTTTGGAGCTGAACAACCAGCTTCAGTCCACTGTAAACGTTCGTGTTTCAATTTAGGATCATGGTGGTAGATCCAAGTCTCATCCATAGATATAAAACGACGCAAGAAGTCGGTTTTATTCGGCTTAAAACGCTCAAAATTACGCTGAGAAATATGTTTTCGATCCAGTTTTTGTTGAATTGTTAATGTGTGCGGCACTAACTTTCCAAACAGTTTTTTCATACGTAATTCTTCATGTAAAATATGGAGTACTCGTTCGTCTGAGATGCCTATGGCATTAGCAATTTCACGCTTAGTCAAACTTGGATTTTCACTAACCATATTATGTACCTGCTCCATGATTTCTGCTGTGGTTGCAGTTTTTGGTCGTCCTTCTTGTCGATCGTCTTTAAGGCTAGTACGACCACGTTTAAATTCACCAACCCAAAATTCGCGGTGCATTTTGAAGGTGAGGACTCCTTATACACTCCTAACAATTGTTCATAAATTTCCTTTGCCTTTAAACCTTTCAAAACAAAGAATCTAATGACTGCACGATATTCAATTTTTTTCCATATAAAAAAAATCATTGAGACGTCAACTTCAAAGGGCTTGTAAACAAAGAAAGAACTGACAGAATGACTTGCAACTTTGCATGTGTTCTCAGGACAGTTATACCAACTTGAGAAATAAAAGTTCGGAGCTAGTAGTGCCATCTTTTAGAGAGCGCAGGAACTTTTCAACCAACCTGTAATATAATTGGAAAAAAAAATAAACTGCCTCATAGAAAATCTTATTTTGTTCAACAACTTGAGGTACAGAAACAAAACCTAAATAATGAAATTTCACTGTATTTAAGATTATAGTATTCTTTAATTAAAACTGAAACAAACGGGGACTGTCCAAACTTATATGCTTCAAATTGTTGCGGTATGTAGTAAAATAAATATATATTGCTAAAATATTTTCTTTAAGTGATTTATATGCAATATAATAAACCTGTTACATACAACATATTTCACTTACAACAAAAATAAGTAAAAAAACAAAATAAAATACACTAAAGGACCTTTTACAACAAATATAATAAACCATAAAATAAAATGTACAACAACATTATGTTGAAGTGTAGTCTAGTTAACAAATTTATTACATAAAAATAACTAACAATTAACACCAAACCATACATATGCTTAATTTCATAAAAACAGACATGAGCCCTACACATACGTACAAGCAAACACACACACCTAAACACCAATACACGTTCAGAAAAAAGGAACCCACATGATAAACTTGTCAAATAAATTTTATAAAACAATAAACACCAAATATGGTACATAAATTGAAAAAGATTCTAAAATATGTTTAAAGTGTTGAAAAAGAAAATGTTATACTTAATTATAGGTAAACACCAAAACCTCGTATAACATCATTACCTTACAGGAAGGCTATACTATTTTTTTAAAGGTAGACTTAAATTCTTTAATAATTTGTTTCAATTTATAACATTATTTTAGAAAGGCTCTTACAGTGTACATCGAGACATCGAAGTGTATTATAATATATGATAGTATGTATATGTGGGAAATGTTATATTTCATTATGTTTATGAACACATACCATACACATAAATATTTCTATATAGACATGTCACTTTTATAATGTACAACTACACCCATTTCTGTCATGACAAAACAATAGAAAAGTATCATACAATAAACACTCCCATTGGAAAAAAAAGGTAAAATACTACTCATGTATTGTATTAATTTTAAGGTTGTCAGTATTGTAAATGTTTTGTTACATGCTTTAGTAAAATATTTGTCAAAATTAATGCTGAAAGGTTAAGATTAATTGTTAATTATATTTACTAGTATTTTCAAATGAATTCATTACAAATGTTTACAGTAAGATTAAAGAAAAATTTTATTCTACTGAACACAATAAAGTAGATAATTAAAAATGTGTGTAGAGTTACCAAATCCCACAGATTCTAAAAACATTTTCTTATAGGAAAATCCTCAAAATCTGAGAAATTTTTCTATAGAAAAATCTTAAAATTCTCTTATTTTTTCCTTAAGAAAAATCATCGGATTTTAAAGATCATTTCCTTAAGAAAAACTCTTGAAAGACTTTTCTTATGAACGAATCCCTCCGGTTTTGTGGAGTTTGAACATTGGAATTAAGGATAGTTTCAAGTACCTGGGAGTGGTTCTCTGCTAGGGCGACCATATCAAAGTAAAATTACTAGAGCTTACTGTATGTGGGCAATGTGTGGGAGATGAGTGGTCTCTAAATGGGGCTTAAACCCAACAATAACTCAATGGCTTTACATAAGTGTTATCGTACCGAAAATGACATATGCCGTGATCATGTTGCGGCTTTCGATCCTAAGTAAATGTAATGTGTGGAAATTCCAAAGGGTGCAGCAGCGCGAATATATCGACGTCTACAGGGGCAATATAAATGATAATCTCCATCACAGCGAAAGCAGTCCAGGTTAATTATGAGACTCCATTTGCGACTTATAGGCTGATGATGATTGGGCGGCATACCGAGCCGGGTGGATGGGTGGCGTAACAATGTGTATTGGCGGACCGCGATTTTCTTATTCCGGTCGGGCAGATGTTGAGGTATGAAGGAATATTAGATGATAACAATGAAATTAATTTTTATACTGATGGCTACAAACTGGATAGCAGAACTGGTTTAGGTTTCTTGTTGGGAACTGGGAATAGGAAGGTGCTCCAAGATCACCGATCACAACACCGCTTTCAGACGGAGGCTGCGTTTATTGCAGAGTGCATTCGGTTTTTAACTAAGACTGATTATTTTCTGGGGACGCAGTTATATTCACTGATAGTTAGGCTGCTGATATGGCTTTATCAGTAGAGTCTTTGAAATCAAATACGGTTGTTATGAGTATCTCTACGCTGTGAAATAGATGGGAATGAAAGGGCTGAGATGGCCAGATATGGATTCAACCTGGGATCTGTTAACTTTCAAAAACCGCGACCATTTCGGATGACGAAAACGTAGCTTCGACAATGGGCCACCAACATGCACAGGGAGATCTGGAATGGGGATAATGTTGGTGCGATCACAAACATCCAGTGGCAGGAGAAGGAGAATCTTAAGGCTTACATAATGGAAATTCGCTTATGCCGCTCTAAACTACGATCACATCTTTCAAAATTGCGAAGAAGAGATTATGTGGTGTCTAAGGACAATGAGACTCTGGAACACTTTTGTTGTTTGCCCAGCTTTCGCAAGAAGTAGGGTAAATCATTGGCAAGGGGGCGTTATAATGAAATTGGATTGCTTGCGGGGGGTTGACAAACACTAAGACAAACTGATTACACCCTGCTTAGAGTATATATATGGGATAGAGTATAAATATGTTGCAGTTCACAGTTTAGTTTGATCTGACAAAAATATATACCTTCTTTCAGTAGAATTAATTATGGGAATGAATATGCCAAAAACGCAAGTGAATTTCACAAAGCTTATCAAGTTATAATAGGACTTGATTCATAGATATCACGCAGAGAAAAAACATGGTTGCAATATGATCATTGCTACTATATTGTGCTTGCTGCAATCAGGTATGGTTGTCACAACCAAGTTATTGGTTTTCTAACCATCAACATGGTCGCTACCATCATTATTTAGTAAATATTTTACTATTTTATGATTGGCACCTTCTATTTTATATCATGATTGGCTGCAACCATACTGTGGTACAAAAACTTTGACTATTAAAAAAAATATGATAATTATGCAACGATAAAATGCTGGCAACAATCAATAAATAATTATACATCAAATAAAACATGACTTTAACATTTTGTATTAAAAGTCATTAGAATTAAAAAAAAAAGTTTTAAGTATTTTTCTTAAAAAAGTCCACAGAATCAAAGTTTTCTTGAAAGAAAAGTTCTTAGAATTTATGATTTTTTTCCTTAACAATTTTTCTTCAAAAAGTCCTTAATATCAATTTTTTTAGAAAAAACATTTCTAAAGGAAATATTCTTAAATTTAAAGAGTTTTTCCATAGTTTCTAAGAACTTTTCCTTTAAGAAATTTTCTTAGAAAATCCAGGAATAAAAATATAGTTATGAGGGATCATAATATGATAATATTTTGAGAATAATATGATTTCGTGCTATCATATTATGATAAATTCAATATAACATGTTTATTTAGGATAATAATATGGTAATTTTTGAATCATAATATAACTGTAGGGACCATATTATGGTAAAAATATGGTTATTTTATTATCATAATATGATAACCATATTATAGTACGATCATGATTGGCACAACCATAAACCCAAAAATATATGATGCTCTTCGAATATGATTGCCCCAACCATGTTTTTTCTTTGCGTGAAATCATCCACTCTAAAATAGTAGCATGGAGTTGCTGTGGAATCTTTACGGCAAAAACAATTAAGTTGTTCACCATTCAACTAATTAATGTCACAACTGAATCAGTATTTACCCTAATAGAAATAAGACTGTAAAAAGCCTGTTGCTTACAAGTAGCCCTCTATAATAAAACACACTTAGAGAAATAAATCTGTACAAATAACAAAGAAGCAATTAAAATTTAGATAAAAAGGGCCCTACGGCCAGCCTGCTAAAATAAGCAATTTATTTTAGAAGTTTTTTATTACATTTAAGTTAAATGTTGTTGAATAGAAATAACAGAATATATTGCTAAAATTAACAGAAATATTTTCTTAAAATTAGTAGATTTCTGAAGGGTAAATTTTCCTTCGTACTTAAAAATTACTGAAATGAATTTAAATATATTTGGTATTTCATCTTTTTTTTTACCTTAAACATTATTAAATCAAATAGCGACACATGAACGACTCTGTCTTTTAGTACAAAATGGTAAATGCCTCTTTGTCTTCTGTATATTTTGGCGCATTAAAAAAGATCATGGTTTTTGCGGGAAATATTCAAAATAATTGGTTTTATGTAAACCATAAAACAAAACCAAATGTCAAGTCAGTAAAAATATAAAAAAATTCATTGAAATGGAATATGTAGTAACCTACAAATTTACAATGTTATCCAAAAGTATATGGATAAGAAGTCTGGTTATTTTATTTATTGTTAGTAAGTATTAAGGTAATATGAATCATTATTAGGTCGTGTTTACTGTTTTATATAAATACATAAGTTAGTTAATTTTCTTAATATTTTTAAGGCAAAGTCTTTTCTCATAGAAATATGCAGCAACAATTGTAAAAGGCATATTGTTTTTATATGATGTGAGTTTTTCTATTGCAAAGTCCATATGAAAATTTTAGCATGAAAAACATAAATATGAACATAAAAACAAACATGTTAACGTAAATTTATTTTGCTTGGTTTTGGGTTTTTTTATTATTATTTTTCTAGAGCTAAGGTTTATTGTAAACATATGAGCAGAAAAGAATTTTTTTTTTATATTTGCAATTTTTTTTTTTAATTTTTTTATTAACATACCAACACATTGTGGGGTTATGTTTTTTGTTTCATTTCTATTGGATTTGTTTTTATAGTCGACCTTATTCTTTTAAAAGGGTGTCTAGATGTTTGCATAAAATAGAAAGGAACAGCACTGTGATTGCTTTGTTAGTTTTAATTTATCATAAATTTTATTTGCGTCAAAAAAATGTTTATTCTTTTTTTTGTGGCTAAAACTAAGGATAATAATTTATGGCTGTATTATAAATGAAATATTTTAATAAAAACAACATGGTTTTATGGTGAAAATTAAATATTGGACTAAGGAAACAAAAAAAATTGTGTATTCACATTGAATAGTCAACGGTTCTTAGTAAAACCCGTACGGTACAAAAAAAAAGGTCGGGTATGCCGACTTCTATACATGAGGAAGAAGAATAATTTCGGAAAGCGGCCCAAATTCCAGGATTGGTCTTGATTCTTTTTTTATGGGCAGTATATGAAAATGGTTAACATCAAAGTACGAGATTTTCTATTCTTATTTAACTCATCTATACCAAAATAGCCAAAGTTGCTTAATTATAGTCATGAATATTAAATCTTTGTGAAAATGTCTGATCTTAACGCTCAACTGAATGTATTGTAGTAGTAGTATATTGTAGTGCTATTCCAGCCTTATTTCTATAAACTTAAAACTTAAAAGAAAGGTATGAGTTGGGGCTCAGTGCAATTAGGATAAAATTTGATATGTGATAGAAGAGACAAACAAATTATAGTATTTATAAAATATCGCCTTTACTAATATTTTCTTCCATTTTTAAATAACATTATTAAAAATATTAACAATATTTTTTATTACTTTACGTAATTTTTTTTTTTTAATTAATCGATTAATTTTAAAATTTTTTTGATTAATCGGCTTATTGAAATGATTAATCTATTAAAAGCAAAAGGGAAATTAATTATTAAATTTTAATTCTTAGTGACCTCTTTTGAGGTGCAACAGTGCGTATGATCATTTTCCGTATGTTGAGATTTATATCACTCATACGCATATAATAATAATTTTGAAATTTCAATATCAAACAAGAAGTACTATATACATTACAAAGGCTGGTTAAATTTTAAGGGCCGATGTTGATTTTAAATAAAACACAAATTATTTAGGAAATTATTGCCATTTTATTTATTATGATAATATGGTATGGTTCAATTATGTATGAAACAAAATATCGGCCAAATGTCCGCCGCGACCTCAGCGGCACTATGCCGTTAATGTGCTGAATTATCTCATCCTTTCACGCAAAGAAAAAACATGGTTGGGAGAATCATATTCGAAGAGCATCATATATTTTTGGGTTTATGATTGTGCCAGCAATAGTCGTACTATATTATGGTTATCATATTATGATAATAAAATATCCATAATGTTACCATAATATTGTCCCTACAGTTATATTATGATTCAAATATTACAATATTATAATTCTGTATAAACATATTATGATGTTGAATTTATCATAATAAGATTGCATGTACTCATAGTATGCTCAAAATGTTATTACATTATTGTCCCCATAACTATATTATGATTTCTGGATTATCATAATATGATCCATATAAAATCTTTATATAGAATCTTTTTGACAATGAATTGCTTATTGTAAATAATATTACATGTGTAAGGAATTTTCAAAAAAACCCTCAAAAAAAATCTTCTAAAGTTAAAAAAAAAAAACTGGATCTTAATAGGTCAATTTATGAAATGTTTTAATGCCAAATGAAAGATATTTTCTGTCCAGTTTTAGTAAACAATATATGATTGTTTTTAAGACATTTTGGTTTTTATGAAAACAAGACAATACTCGTATTAGGACTGTAAATGTCAAAGTCATGTTTTATTTGATGTATAATTATTCATTGATTGTTGACAGCATTTTATGGTTACATAATTATCATATTTTTTTCATAGTCAGAATTTTTGTTACCACAGTATGCTTACAGCCAATCATGTTACAAAATATATAAGGTGTCAATCATAAAATAGTGAAATATTTACTATAATAATGATGGTAGCGACCATGTTGATGGTTAGACAACCAATAATATGGTTGTGACAACCATGCCCAATTGCAGCAAGCACAATATAGTAGCAGTGATCATGTTGCAACCATGTTTTTTCTCTGCGTGTTAGCTCTTGAATTGTTGCTGGCTTATCGACGTACACCTTTTCTTTAAAATAACCCCAAAGAAAGAAGTCCAACGGTGTCAAATCACATGATCTTGGCGGCCAATTGATATCGCCACCACGTGAGAGAACACGGCCATTGAATTTGTCGCGCAAAAGAGCCATTGTTTCTTTAGGTGTGTGGCAAGTGGCACCGTCCTGTTGAAACCACATATCGTCTAGGGTCATATCGTCAGTTCGTTATCATCTCGGTATAGCCGACCTCATGACACACTATGGCGAACAAAAGCAATGTTTTTCGCAGAACAAACTGAGCGAGCAGGTGTTTTCACAGACCCAGTTTGCTGAAATTTGCCCACAATTCTCCCGATTGTGGACACATTTGGTCGATTATGCTGACCAAAAAAAAAAAAACACGAAGTGCACGAAATGCATTTTAATTGAACGCCCATTTTCATAATAAGCCTAAATAACTTTAACGCGTTGCTCGATTGTGTAGGTTTCCATGGTTCAAATTGAGTTAGTATGAAATTGAGAAATGTCAAATGAAATGTAGAAAAAAACTTGACGTTTAGGTGTGGTTCACATTCAAAATCGACCCTTAAAATTTAACCCCCTTTATAACCTCGACTTCTTCACCCACTACTTGCAAAAAATTAAAA
Organism: Eustalomyia histrio; assembly: GCA_949748255.1. Taxonomy (NCBI): domain Eukaryota; kingdom Metazoa; phylum Arthropoda; class Insecta; order Diptera; family Anthomyiidae; genus Eustalomyia; species Eustalomyia histrio. The sequence continues at coordinate 118,901,898 of OX456526.1, forward strand.
AAAAGGATTAAGTTTATTTTTAGATAAACAAAAAAGATACATTTACAGTTATGGAGCGCTTCACTCTGCAGAGTGGATTTTGTTCCTTTCTAATTCGCATCATGTCATCTCCACTCTGCGGCTTCGATAACAACAGAATTTAAATTAACCTTAAGTTCTGACTTATGTATTTTTTTATTGCCAGCCTGTTTAAATTGTTAAACAACTTCATTTAATTTTGACCTTTATGAATAAAGTTTGCTTTTTGTTTGAATATTAATCGAAAACCATGCATATACATTATGGTGGCCCTGAAATTATGAGTTGTCGAACTTCAATTCTCACAACCCTCTCCACCCTTCCAATATGTTCCATGTGGTACAAAATTAAAGAATTCCGTAAAAGCCCATTTTGTCAAAAATGTGTATATTTAAATTTCCTTTTAAATTTAGGGTTTTTAAGATTTTGTTTTTTAAAATCTAATAGGCCTTATCCAAATTATTCAGGTAAAAAAATTTGGCTCTGTTGGTCAACAATTCCAACCATAAATGTTTTTGGAATTTTTTGTCAAAACTTTTGCAAATTTTTTATAAAAAAAATATTTTTACTTTGTTTTTATAACGGTTATTTTAAATAAAAAAGGTCATTAAGAAAATTATAGTTCCAAAATTACGAAAATTGTAAGTCCTGGCAACTCCATTCAAGGGCATTTTAGAACAATTAATAATTTTGTAAAAAATTTACAGTTTTTTTCTATTTTTATAATTTTTTTTTAATACATATAAATTTAATTATACTGCAATCTTTTTTATTTTCGTTTGAAAAATCATTTTACCTTAGTGGCCTGGAAGTACAATTTTACTTTAAATGTTAAAAATTCTGGTTCCAAGTTTTCCCAAAAAGGCATTTTTGCAAAGAGGTAAAGAGATAAAAAATATGTAAAAATCAATTTCAAACTCATAAATCTTAAATCTTAAGAAAAAACTACTTTAAAGCTTAAGACAGGAAAGTGCAAAAAACCCGAAAAAATCAAAAGTGAGTAAAAAAAAAAAGAAAACCAGCAAAGAGATCTCTGTAAATTTCGTATTTGAAAAAATGGGGCAAATATAAACTTTTTTTAGTGAATTTCGGTATCTATTTATTTTACTAAAAAACAGGAAGGAGCAAAGGCAAAAGAAGCTTGTTATTTAGATAGTAGCTGTAATTAACCACATAAGTCCCTAATGGCTCGGTTATGTAAATGAAGATTTAATTAAAAAAAAAGCTACTACTTGATTTTATTTCGCTATAACTTTTGTTCAAAGAAAAAATTCATTTGCTTTTTAACTTATTATGTTTTCACGATTTACGATGAACCCTCTCTTTACATTCAGCTTCACACAGCTCATAGAAACAATAATATCCTTTTCACTGCCATTTTCCTGTATTTCCACTGCCATAATTCAGGTCTACCAAATGTATTCATTCTCAGATTGGAAAAGTCAGGGCATTTGCCAACTATATGCTACAATGATCCACCATCATCCAAGCAGTACCTGTTTAATTTATCGTCAGCAATATTCATCTTAAATAAGAGGTAATAGCATATGTAATGACCCGCGAATGCTCTACACAGGAGTCTTAGACAAATTCAACTTAATTGAAGTGCATGCCTACTTCTTTTATTATTATAAGATAAGAATATTTTTGAATGTCTAAAACCCTCCTGTTCGTTCAAATTTCTCATTGCCTGGTATCTCATCCAATTGGAGATCGCTGTGTTAATATTCTTCGTGGTAAAGCCATACTAAGGACCTCGGCCAATAAATGGCCTTTCTAAGCCAAATTAGCTATAACCAGATTGGGGATAACCACAATGCCTTAGCACCCATATATGAGTTATCCTGTTGTGTCCAACCATCGAGTAAAGAGCTTTATGGCACTCTAGTAGCGATCTGTGTTTATATATTGGCCTATTTAGTGATTTGAGTACTGCCTGACTGTCAGACAATACGTGATTTTTTTTTTGTAACAGTATTGATGTAGTTTTGTGGATTGCATGTAATTCTGCATTAATTATTATAGCCTCTTTACTTAGGAAATTATAGAGTTTGCACCTAGGTACATATGCTCCAGCTCCCACTCCATTTTAGGATTTGGAGCCATCAGTATACCACTTCTGAGTCCCTGTCTGCCCTTGGTGGTATAAAAACATCATTGTTTTTTAAGTTCAATACGGGGTCTATTTGATCACTGCACAAAGAAATACTTTTTATAGAAAAAGTACTGCCTAGGATTATTAAGGACCCTCTTTAATCGCCCTCTTTAAAAGAATATAATTTATGTAGATCGATAACCTGTTTCATGGCTTATCCTTGAATTGCCACGTGCAACGGTTTAAAGTTAAGAATAACCTCCATTACTCCATTACACACGTTGAAGTTGTCCTCATTGCTCGAGTTATATTAAGGCAAGCAAGCCTCTGGAGTTTGGATTTTCATAGTGATATTCTAGGGCCTAGGCCTTAAGATTTATTCAGTAGTTGTTTAATAGTCCATAGTGATTTTACGGTTTCATTATTATTGAATCCAAGTTAGGTGTCCTGGTGAGGGTCCTGTTCAGGGTGATGCCTAGATATTTGAACTCATCCTTTAGTTGTACATGTGTATTTTTCATACAAAGAGTAGCAATGTTCAAGATCTGTCTCCTCGTAAAAGGGATAATTGTTGTCTTGTAAGGATTTTTTTAAAACCCCTCCTTTCCACACTATTTCCAAGTCAGTCTTTGGACCTCCTACCGTGATGTCATCTGCGTACCCCACTGCAGTGAAACCACTTCTATCAAGTGGCAGACAAAAATTTTTTATTTTATTAAATTCAGTGCAAAAACTTTTAAGGCTATGACCAAATTGTTTCATATATAATTTAAGTTGTATAACAATATTTTTTATATCTTACAAAGCACAAAACAATTTTTTTCTATAATTTATATTAGAATAGGTTTTTGTAAGTGATGTCTAATGGAATCGAAAATTCTTAACTTAATAAATTTTAATTATATATTTATAATTTTTTGTCAGGCTCAAGATCATAATTTTTAATGTTACTAAGGAATAGTAAACACTAATTTATTTTATTCAATGGAAAAAATTGTAAGGATCAGCGCTAGAGGAAGTGCACACTTTCGACCCGAACGACCAGGTCATCTTCAGCCTCCTTCTGAACCCCCCAACACAAATAACTCATGGTTTTGAACAGGCATTTATATCACACACTCTAAGGAAAATGACTATGTGAAATTAAATTTTTTCATTAGTGAATGATTACCCGTACAAATGAGCTTTTTCCATCTATTTATAGAATACCCTTTGGCAATCATCCTCGATTCTCGAAGCACAAATTGACAGGGTTGCCATTCCAATTGTTAATGTTTCCATTCCTGGGAACGAATTGGGAATCTGGCATACTAATATTTTTCACGTCACAACATATTTAAGTGTTGTTTGTTATATTAGATTATAAATTAGATTATAAATTAAATTTTATCATGGTTAAAATTCTACGTTTTAATTTTTCTTGTTTTTCAAAATATGCACAAAAGTTTGTAATGGCAACTGAAAATTTTGCTAATTTGGGCCCAGCGGTATTTTTTGCTAAATTTAACAACACATATCTGCTGACGTCCAGTACAATGAAATTAATAGAAATAAAGAAATATTAGTAAACCTATTGTAAAGTGGAATTTAAAATTGGTTTGCTAAAATCAGCAAAAAAACAAAAATAAATATTATTAATATTGTTACAATCAAATTAGTATAAAAAATTAGTAAGCTGTTAACAAAAAAAAATTTTAATTTATAAAAAAAAATAAATAATAAAACGCACAAAGTGTAACAAGTGTATCTGAAAATAATCGATTTATTATTTTCAGATACACTTGTTACACTTTAAGGCTGCGAAATTCTTTTGAAATGGACTTACGAATTCGAGCATAAAGACATTTTTTTTATCGAGCAACATATTAAAAAAAATTAAAGGCTTAAAAAATAGTGAAAACATAAACGAATTTTTCATTTTGTTTTAATTTGCTAATTTTTGTTTAAAAAAAACATTTTTAGTAAATTTTTTTAATTTTAAGGTAAAATTTTAATTTTTATTACTAAAAAAGTTTTTAGTGCTATTTTAAGTGGATGTCCTATTTGTGCACACGAGTCGGTTATGAAAAATATATTTCCTTCCGGTCCTGTTTTTCAACCGATGTAACATTTTAAGGCAATCTAAAATTTTTTGTATAACTTTTAATTATTAGAAAAAATATTTCCTTCAATTTCAATTTTTTTAAATTAGTAAATTTTTTTCGTGAATTTTAGCAAATTGGTTTTCAAAAATTTGTTAAATGATTTCTGAAATAAGCAACAAAAATTTTTAAATATTCTGTAAAAGATCTGTTATTTGTAAAATGTAAATAGCAATAAAGTTTACTAAATAATAATTTTTTTACTAAAAGTCTGTACAAAAATTGTAAAGTGAGATTGAAAACCATATAAAAATTTTCTACTAACTTTTTTTTCTGAGTATAACATTGTCTAAATAATTTAAAAAAGTAACGAATTCGTCCACTTGGAACCAAACGAAACAAGTTTTGAGTTGTTAGCATTGAAATTCGACAATTCGTAATTTAATAAACACCTTAATATACCTACGTACGTGTTCTTTGTTAACTATTTTTCAATAATAAAACTTTCATATTTTTTGAGTCAGCAGTTACAGTTTCCTTTTCTTTTTTTTGTTGATATTTCAATCTATAACAATGTTTCCTCTTTAAACAATTTTCCATAGAGGTTTTAGTTTTGTTAACCCTTTTTTGTTTTTGCTGATAACCCTTGATACCACATACAAATACACATTCACATTCTACATACATGTATAGATATATACATACATACATATATGTATATATATATAAATTTATATAAAACTGTTGTTACAATTCCGTTCCATATAAATATATATACATGAACGCATACATTTGCTTAACAATTGAATTAATTCATGTTCACCATCATCACAGAGGAGAGTTCTCACCGGACACATGTAAATACTTTGTATACATACTACAGTATATATGATGTTCCCAAATGATTGTATGTGTGTAGTAGTAGTAGTTGTTCTTGTTGTACTTGTATGCATATGGCATATGTATGTGTGTATGTTGATGTGCAAATACATTTGTTAAATGGCCTTGATGACATTTTGTTAAAATTTACTGTTCCACTTTTAATGTTTTATTTATACGCCGCGTACGTTACTAAGTTTTTTTCTGTCTTTTTTTTTCTTTCATTCATTCAGCTATTTGTGTAAGTGGATAAGAGAGCTGGGATTTTATTTTCCTATATGGCATTTTTTGCCTACTTTTCAATTTTTTCTTATTGTTGTCATCATGTATTGAGTATGAACAAATATGGTGGTGTTTGTACTTCGAAAAAAAAGTGTCATTGTTCAATTGACTTTTTTATGCACAACCTTACCGTATATACGTAGTAACTTTAATGGTGACATGACATAACCCCAACGGAAATTACCACAATTTCCAGTTTTGGGATTAGTACCGAAAATGTTTTAGACAGAACTCCCATATTGGAAGTTGAGACTATGATCGAAGTAATTTTAATTGCAATTCCCAGTAGAAAACGAATATATATATACCACAATAGGAGTGATAATCACCCTCAATACTTTCGAATTATTATTATGTTTACCGATTAATTTGCAAAATAAATATTTTATGAATTCCAGGCCTTTAGCCGGTCTAAGGAAAAAACGCCTAAGGAGAGTGTGATTTTTGTTTGTAGCCGGGCTAAAGGATTTTCTCTTTTGGAGTATACCCACAACAGCGGTATCCAATACAAACATTACTTCAATATAATAAAAAATATTTTCGGCAACAATACCAATTACAACGACCATAATAACAATTGGTATTATGAACGCAAAATCTCATTTCCATTATGAGGATTATAATCCAAAATATTTCGGATGTTAACACAAAATCTGATATTGGGATAATATCTGATGGGATAATGTCCAGGCACCAATTTTAACAATGGTGGTTATCGATTTAGTAGTACTTCATGTGGTTATTGTTTGTCTTTTCACCAAAGTAGTCGAGGTCGTGTAGTCAAATGATTTTCAATGAAAGAATAAGTATACGGCGGTTAAAAGATTCTGTTGCTAGATTAAAAAAAAAAATAAATTTATATCATTGGCTTCCTATGCGTATTTATTCTGATCTGTTTCCTTCGTGTTTTACATCAAATGATTTTTTTCTGATAATGTAATTTCCTTTTCTAACAAAAATAACTCTTAAACATGGAGAATTGACAAATTAAAAAAATTTTAGAGATTTTTGTTTTTTAGTTTTTATATACACCGAGTTTTTTTTTAGTTATCCCGAGCTCTTAACCTGCGAATATTCACCCAAAAAAAAACAATATTTCTTTAATAAATATTTTTGATTTTTAAGACTTTTCCAGGAAAACTTTTTTGATTCTAAAGACTTTTTAAACAAAAATCCAAAAAAAATTGTAATTGTAGGTACTTTTTAATGAAATAAACATAAATTCTATGCACTTTTTTGATAGAAAAATTCGTCGATTCTAAGGACATTTTTAAGATTTTTTCTTAGTAGTTCTTAGAGTCTCAGAATTTTACTTTTGGAAAAAGTCCTTAGAATCTAAATATAGTTCTACTATTCTACTAGAGATGAAATGTCCTCAGAATCCAAAAAATTTTATTCTAAAAAAAGTTATAGATTCTAATTTTTTTAAGAATATTTCAATTTTTATGTAAGAAACAGTTTGCAGAATCTGAGAATTTTACTTTAAGGATAATTGCATAGAATCTAAAAATCGTACAAAACAAATTTCGTGTTTTACACACTTTTTCTTACAAAAAATTATTTTATTAATATTCTAAATACTTTCGTTATTTTAGTAAAAGGTATTCTAAAATAAAAAAGTTCGTAGAAAAATTTTCAATCCCATTTTACTATTTTTGTACTGACTTTTAGTAAAAAAATTATTATTTAGCAAATCTGTTTGATATTTACATTTTACAAAATACAGAGTATTTACAGAATACTTACAAATTTTTGTTGCTAATTTCAGAAATCATTTTACAAATTTTTTAAAACCGATTTGCTAAAATTAGCAACAAAATTTACTAATTTTTAAAATTTAAATTGCCTTAAAATGTTACATAGATTGAAAAAGGTATCGGAAGTGAATATACCGACTCATGTCCGAAAATACGACATCCACTTTAAATAGCACTAAAAAGTTTTTTTAGTTCTAAAAATCAGCTCTAAAAACAATTAAAATTTTACCTTAAAAGTAAAAAAAAAAATAACTAAAATATTTTTCAAAACAGAAATAACCAAATAAAAACAAAATGATTATGTCGTTTATGTTTTAACAATTCTTAAGCCTTTGATTTTGTTTTTTATTTTGTATAAAATATTTTTTGAAAAAAATAAATAAAACAAAAAAAATTTGATGCTCGATAAAAAAAAAATTAATTTAAAATTTTGTACTAATATTTAGTAATTCTTTTTGCTGATTTTAGCAAACAGATTTTAAATTACACTTTACAAAAAGTATACTAAAATGTAGTAGCACCTACTAATTTTTATACTAATTTTATTGTACTACACGTCAGCAGACATGTGTTGCTAAGATTAGAAAAAAAAAACGCTGGGCTCAAATTAGTAAAATTTCCCGTAATAACAGCAAAATTTTCAGTTGCCATTACAGACTTTTTTGGTGAGTGTAGAAATTCTTCTTTTTCATATCCCAAGAAAATTTGTACAATCGGCTTGAACCACAATAATCCTACAACAACTAACTAGTTCCAGAAGTGGAACAAGTCGTTCTTTGGAACAGTAAATTTAGGTGTAAAATTATGGCTCTAGATTTTGAGAAATAATTAACTTTTAAAAATCAGATTCAGAGCTAATATTAATAATACAGCAATTTACTAAAATTTAATATCGTTACTAATTTTTTTTACTAATTTGATTGTACTAATATTCATAATATTTAGTAAGTTTTTTGCTGATTTTAGCAAACCGATTTAAAATTCCACTTTACAAAAAGTTTACTAAAATTTAGTAGCAACTACTAATTTTTTCTACTACTTTCATTGTACTAAACGTTAGCAAACATGTGTTGCTAAGATTAGAAAAAAATACCGCTGGGCTGAAATTAGAAAAATTTCCCGTAATAACAACAAAATTTGCAGGTGCCATTACAGACTTTTTTTTGGTGAGTGTATAAAATCTTTATATACAATCTTTTTAACAATGAATTTTTCGACAATGAATTGATTAGTGTAAATTATAATGTTAAGACATTTTTAAAAATAAAACACCCAGGTTTTAATATTATGACTGTCAGCATTTTATAGTGCCATAATTATCATATTTTTTCATTATCAGAATTTTTGTTACCACAGTATGGTTGCAGCCAATAAGCATCTAATAAAATAGAAAGTGGCAATCATAAAATAATAAAAAAATGTCTATAATAATAATGATAGCAACCACATTGATGGTTAGAACCCATATATGAATCAATAACTTGATTGTAACAACCATACCCGAATGCAGGAAGCATAATATAGTAGCAGTGATTATGTTGTCAATATGATTTTCCTCTCAGAACCCAAAGTTTTAGACAAGCTAGAGCCTCTACAAGAAGCCAGAATATTATCAAGTAGTACAATTAAAATAGTTTGTAAGTTAAAATCACATAAAATGTCATTTACAATAAATGATATTTCATTTAAAAACCGGTCTACTTAATTTTCATTTAAATTAAATGCCTTTTGTTAGTTATTTTTAAAAGTTGATTAATTAACTGACACATCCGTAAGAAACAAATGATATAATCAGTTAAAATAAATGTCAAAATTTTACCTACCAATTCCTTATAAAATAAATGATTTATTTGTTAAATTTTTTGTATATTTTGTTTTTTTTTTTAATCAACAAAATAAACTTGTATGCATCGATATAGACAGGTTTTGTGTGAATATGTTTGTGTATGTAAGTTTGTTTATGAAGTGCTTGTATTTTGAATTGAAATAATTTTGTATATCTAAAACCAACTTAAATAAAAAATATTTTTTTTTGAAACGGACAGCAAACAAAATTTAAATTTGTAATAACTGTAACGGAAAAACCACAAATTTCCGTTTTGTGGGTAAATTTTAATTTAATTCGAAACAAATGAAAAAATAAATGAAACTGAAAAAATCGGTAAATGATAGTAAATCATTTCGAATAAATGTATAAAAAAGTTATTTATATATTTATTTATTTATTTATTTATTTATTTATTTATTTATTTTTTTATTTATTTGTTTATTTATTTTTATTATTTATTTATTTATTTATTTATTTATTTATTTATTTATTTATTTATTAATTTATTTATTTTATATTAATCATATAATTACAAATTATATCCTAATACCCTAACCAGAACCTCTGGTGGGAATCGAACCCACGACCCCCGTACTGATAAGCTAGCACGCTACCAACTAGCCTACCGTGGCGCTCATAAAAAAGTTAATACAAATATTTCTTTGAAAAATAAATGTATGTTCGTTTATTTTGGAACGGAAACCTTTTTTTATTAAACTACAAACAGTCAACTATATAATATTCTGAGTGAAGTTTCTAAGTGCGGCAGTGGGACTGGATGATTATGGAAACACTTTTTGTCAGATTAACCCCATTTTAACCGCCTTTTCATTGGCTATTCCAGAAGAAATGTCATCAGTGAATTAGCCCATACCTTTAGGAAAAGTTTTTTTGATCTTCATATTTTGAGCAGAAGTTTTTTAGTAAGGACGTTGAGGGTAAGACTCTTCGCCTATAAGGGCATATTTTTGTTTCCTTTTGATTACAATATTTACCACGGTTTTATAAGAAATATAAATAGTGTATCTTTTTGTTGTAATACCTATTGTTTCCCGTTGCATTCTATTTCGTTCCCCTTGTGTACTGTTTCAATTTTACTCATTGGCGCTTCCATTGCATTTCGTTGTCCTTGTGCAGTGCTTCAATTCCACTCTTCCTCTATTTCATTATAATGCCAAACCATTATCATGGCATTATAATATATCTAGACAAATCGGATTGTGCAGCTGTTCGCCAACAGAAGTATTCTTTTAACTTTCATATTTATCACGTCTCTGGCGAAAATTTAAAAATATACTTTATCAGTGAGTGAACTCATACTTCACGGGGTACATGTTTTAAATTTCAGTTTTTTATCTGATGGGGTTTGGGCAGGATATAAGGGGATACATTTTTTCCAAAAATCTCGTATAAGTGGGTGTCTACTTTGGAAAAGGAATCTATATATAAAATTTCGATGTCCTAGTTTTAGCGGTTTGGTCTAGGCAATTTTGAGTGTATCAGTCAGTCAGTAATATTAATTATCCCTTTATATATTGCGATAATAATATTATTATCCCTTTATATATTGCGATGTTCAGTTCGGGCAGGTGAGTTAGAGTAGGAAATCGAAATTCTTGGATTTATTTTTGCATATTTTAAAAATTTAGCAACTGCGAGGTGTAGCTTAATTGGTACATGATTTTTTAGTAGTAGCATTAATTGAAGGGGTTTTAATTGGTTTTGAAGGACAATATAAAAAATATGTCACAAAGATCAACCTTTGAGCGATCTATTTTAGGTAAATATATCAGAAATGATACTTTGCAATTTATCTATTCACAAGAAAAGGATTAAGAAAATTCTTTAACATTGATTTAATGATGCTAAGTCGGAAAAATAGCAATATTTCGGTAAAGCGAGAAACTAAAAATATTTCAAAAAAAACTGATTCTTTAATTTCCCTTTAATTAATCATTAATGACTTGTCTATCTTTATAAAACATTAAATGTAAGCCTATTATCAATTTGTATGGCTTCAGATAAAATTTTGAGCATTCTCCACTTTCACCCAAATTTTCCCATATTACCCCAAAATAACCAGTTTCGAAGGAACAACAAAATATGTCAAAAGTTGTTCTTTTACCAATAAATATAATGTTTTTTTAGAAGAAAAGCGCTATAGGGCTAAGAAATTAAATTTTCCTTATTCTTTCCAAAAATAAAATTTCTTAAGATAGAAAATTTAATTCTAGTAAATACAGAAAGACAAAATTAATGGAAAAGAAAATATATTCGTTTGCTACTCCGCATACAAATATAAGAACACATAATAGAAAAAAAATTATTTTATCTAATTAATTCCAAATTTTCCTTTTCATTTTCGACTAAAATTTTCCTATTCCTTTTCAAAATATAAAATCAATATAATTATTTTTTTTTTTCCAATTAAATGAAAAGAAAGTATTAAAAAAAAATACTTGAACAAATAAAAATTGAAACCAATTTCTAACATTTATCTTTTTAATCCAGACAGAAAAAACTATGCAGTTACAAACAAAAACAAAATGGAGAGAATAGTTAAACATACAAAAAAAAATAACAATAATGACAACGACAACAATACATAGCAACATGAAACCTAAAAATCTATTATATAATTTCGTTTTGTCATGGCAACAAGTCAGCAAATTTTAATTAAAAGATTGACTGATTTAATCGAACGTAAGATAATTCTTAAGCGACAGCAACAACTCAAACACAATGTTACATAAAAAGAAATACGAGAAGGAAAAAAAAACCATAAAGAAAATAAATCTTAAATAAAGCAAGTTAGATATATTGTAAGTATGTATATTAGGGGTATCACTTTTTTAAAGGCGAAAATATTACATGGCACCTTGATATTGGCAATCGACCTAAATAACTGATTAATCAATATTCATAATTTTTGGAATTACACTCTATCCGGTTAACCGGCAGGGTGGAATAATGGAAATTTTTGATATTAGCAAAAATTTTAAAATTATATCCCTAATGTATATATTTATGGTGTTTTGTTTTACAAAAAGGAAGAAAATAAAATGACAACGAAATTCACAAAAGCAGAAAATTGATTTTATTCTAGAGCATTAAAATATAAACGAGTTAATGTATGAGAGTATATATTAAAATAGATATACAGATATACAGATATATATGTTATATATGATAAATAAAATACATTGTATTATTGTTCTTACAAAAAATCCTTAAAGATTTATGATATTTTCTATGTATAATTATGTTTCTTTTAATTTAGTCTATACCTTATAAGAAACATCAAAAAAAAAATAAACAATTCGTAATAAGAAGTGGTATTAATTTTCAATTATTTTTGATGTATATATGAATATTAGGGCGTCCAGATATTTCTGAAATTAACAAACCTCGTTAACGCACTCAAACGATGATAAATTTTAAGCTCATTATAAAAAAAAAACTTTTGGAGGGTCTCTTAAACATTTTCAGAATTTGGCATTTGACGGGAAAAGTTAGGGCGAAATTTTAATTTAGTTTTAATTTAAAAAATTGATTTACCCCAATATCAATTGTGATGCTGAATTTTGGCGGATGAGGTTGATGGAAAGTCCCCAATCAAAATCCGACCAAATATTAAATTGTTTCTATTTTTTTGTTTCTTCCCCAGCCCGAGGGAAGAAAATATTTTTCAATCTCTTTCTCCACAATATGAAACTACAATTCACATGGCATCACTGAATTTTTGAATCTTTTTTTGGTGATTAGTCCAAGAACAAAACGATTCTGCCTAGATCCATACACACATACAAATAAAATGCGATCCGAATTGTAAGGTCTATTTTGGGTGCTACAGCCAGTAAATTCGGTTATATACCATAAAAAGCCTTTTTTAAATTTTCGTTTTATTTCACAGATTTTTATAAAAAATTTCACAAATTGTACCTATAATAATAATAACCATAGAACTGTCCCTATGGCTGTTATTCTTTATGAGAAGTATAGTTACACTCACAATATATTTCCCGTTTATTTGTAAAGTAATACTTATGGGTATATTATCGATGGCAACCGAACTTTAGTTGCGTTGTCAACTGGCAACTCAACTGAAATTATAATTGGTATTATATAAGGCAACTTTCCCCAGTTGCCAAAAAGTTATCGATAATGTAATTTTGACAGATAAGCAACTGAGAATAAATGTAAACAAATAAAAAGATTGACAAAGGAAAAAAGTTAATAAAAGTGAATTCATTAAAAAAAACAAATTATAAAAAGAAATTGTGTAAAAAATAATTTTAAATATGCCAGTTCAGTGGAACTGTTTTTTGATGACGATTAAAAGGCTTCAAACGTGTCATCTATTAGACGGATCTTGAGAGACAACTTCAATCCATTAGAATTACCGTCTGTACTGTGAGTATATCTTGATGTTTAAAATAATTTTCAATAAAAAGTTGCTTCTTATAGTTTCAAAGCTTATTTTCGTATTCCAAAAGACGCAGTGGTATATTTTGTGGAAGCCTTACACAAAGTCGTCGTTCAACGGCAATACCTCCGCTATTAAAAGTTTGCGCAGCTTTAAGATTTTTTGCCGAAGGAAGTTTCCAAAAATCTCACGGCAATGACTTCAATCTAGGAATGGTTCAACCAACGTTGTCGGTGGTTTTAAAAGAAGTTGTTCAATTAATAGAACAAAAGCTTGTGTATAGTTACAAAAATGTCGGAAGAAGAAAAAATTAAAACCTTTTTTATTCGAAAACGAAGTTTCCAGGGATTGTTGGATGTATAGATGGAACACACGTACATATAATGGGACCGAAGGAAGACATTCGTCTTCTTTTAATGTTTTGCTGGTAAGTTATTTAACAATTTTTCTTTCTTTTGATCAAGATGATTTATTTGTAGTTGTGCGATTACGAAATGAAAATAAGGTATGTTGATGCTAGGCATCCTGGATCTACTCAAGATGCACTCATATGGAACAACAGCCCATTAAAGCAAGAGGTTGCTGCAGATTTTGAAATATTTATAAATAAATAAATATACTTACATTTTAATGTTCCCGCCTTTTTTCTTTTGCTTTAAAAACCTACAGCAACCAAAACTTTGTGGTTGCAATCACTATTTGGCAACTGAAATTGACAACTATCAGTTGCCAGTTGCCATACGTAATATCATTTTGGCAACTGGCAACGCCACTGAGGTTCGGTTGCCATCGATAATCGACCCATTAGAGTTTGTTTTTAAATAAAGAATCCATTGAAATAGAAATCTCTTTTTAACCTGTTTGAATCCGTTACTCAAAAAATAAACTATACAAGTTTATGGACATTCAGTAGGAGTTGATATTTTCTGTTAAATATAAAATTATGTTTTCTGTTTCTAAAAATAGAAATTCATATAATTCCTTTTTTTACCAAAATATTTTGTTTATGTACAAAATTATTTCAAAATAAAGGCTTAAATTCGGCTGTGCCGAATCTTTAAATACCCTCCACCAATGTTCTCTATTGTTTTTGATACAAATAATGTAAAAAAACTTTTGAAGTAAAATTATGGAGGTGAAAAAAATTTTTTGAGGTGAAAAACGTTTTTGGATGCGGAAACGAATTTTTTTACGTGAAAAAAAATTTGAGGTAAAAAAAATTTTTGAGGTGAAAAAAATATTTTGTGGTGAAAAAAAATTTTAGTGGTGAAAAAAATTGTTTGAGGTGAAAAATATTTGAGGTGTACAAAATATTATTAATTTTTAAGCGATTGGTGAAAAAATATGAGAAAATATATTATGTACCAGTCGCAACTATGAAATTGTACTAAAATACACCAATTTGTATGAAATTTTAGAGGTATCTTCACATTTTCACCCATAACTTTTTAAACGCTGGAACGATTTTGCTCATTTTCAACACCAAACTGCTCGGGAGGATGTAGAATAATTTGAATATAAATAGGCACCCCCGCATGCGTCTTCGCGTCGTGATCGCCATTTCAACCGACAGACGGACATAGCTAAATCGACCTAAAATTGCATAAGGATCACGAATATATATACTTTATGGGGTCCTAGACCTATATTTCGACATGTTACAAACGGAATGACAATGGTGGAGGGTATAATTACAAGAAATTATTCGAATACACACAAAAAAGGAAAATATATCCATCTGTGTGTGTTGTGTCTTGAAAATTACACACAAATTAAACAAATTTCAATTTTAGAAACAAACAATCGTTTATTTTTTTCTACATTTTTTCAGTTAAAAATTTATGGTTATTTTTAAACGACTTTCGATTGCTTTTACTACTTTTGTCGATTATTAAACAATGTTTAAAAATAAACAAATTGGACTTAATATAATGAAAAACCAGTAGTCCTCTTTTTGATTGTATTTTCAATTAATTTAATATGTATTTTAGATTATTTTTAACGAAATAATATTGTGAGTGTAGTTGTAAGAACCGTAAATTTCCAGCTAGAAAATGGCAAATTTTTTTCTCCGATTAATTTTTAAGAAAAAGGTAAAAGGAATATATGTATGTTTAGAAAATCCAAATAGTTATCATGCATCTCACTATTTTACTTTATTTAAGAATTGTTTTTTCTTTAATTTTTATATTCAAGCAACTTTATTTTTATCTCTTGATAATGTCTTAAAATTAATAAGTATTAAGTTTGTTTCTCAGTTGCTCTCAACATATAATTCTTTTATTCCGTAGTTTCCTTTTACAATTTATTCCATTTAGTATAATTTTTGCATTTTGTAATTATGCTCACATTAACTAATTACGTTAAAAGCAAAATTTGTTGTGATTAGCTAGATGTATTAGTGTTTTAACATCAATTAAGTTAATTATAACTAATTAGCTTTTCTAGTAACACTAACAAAATACGTTAATTTCAATGAAGTACATCAAACAAAAATAATTATATAAAATATAGGAGGAATACAAATAGAAGTTAACAAGAATATAAGTTAGAAAAAATATATATAAATAATGATTATCATAATTTTTAAAATGGTTTACTGTTTGTAGTTTGATAAAAAACAAGTTTTCTGTTCAATTCAAAATATAAGAGCATATAATTAATTTAAAAGAAATATTTCTTTTAACTTATACATTTGTTAAAAATGATTTACCGTCAGTTACCGATATTTTTTCAGTTTCATTTCTTTTTTTCATATGTTTTAAATTAAATAAAAACTTAACCATAAAATAAAAATTTATGATTTATTTTTTGACGTTACAGTTATTAAAAATTTAAATTTTGTTTGCTGTTTCTAAAAAAATATTATAAAAATTAAAATTTAGTTTTTTATTGCTTATATACAAAATTATTTCAATTCAAATTATAAGAACTTTATATACACACAAACATACACAGAGAAAATAGTTCTTACATGGAATGAATTTTTTAATAAACTGTATGAATTCAACATGAATTTTTATTCCCAAAACATTTTCATTCGGAGTATGAACATGTTTATACATATTATGAAATTGAACATGATTCATTTTTTAAGAAATCGTTTTTCATAGTATGAATTTGTTTATACATAGTATGAAATATTAGTATGTATAAAATTGATCATATTTATGAACTTTTTATACATATAAAGAATAAAAAAATGTATGTTATGAAGATAAAATAATAATTTTTTCAGCTTTTCGTCCTTGCATAAAGAAAAACAATGCCATTTTGTAATAAATTTATTTATATTGCGGTTTTTTATGTTTTAACGAATGAACAAAAAAAATAAATAATGTATTAAAGTTAATAATAATAACATATTTGTATTATATCTATTACATAAAAAATGTTCAATAAAAACCCAGAAACATTCCAACTCCCTGGGATATTTTATATTAAATGTTAAAAAAGTTTTGAAGCAAATATCAACTGCCCTTAAAATACTAGACATAGGATAACGAACTGTATTAAAAAGAAAATACATTTCTTTAATATTTTTCACGGTATATTTAGGGGTTTTGATTAATTTTTTATATTTTTTATTTATTTATTGTTAAATATTTAAATATTTACAATAATGTTAATATGCTTAATAAAGAGTTTAGTATCATTAGACTTTTTTTAAACAAAAAAAAAAAAAAATTTAATAAAAGCGGGAAAGTGAATAGTTAAAAGTAAAGAGTGAGTGGAGACGACATGTTGAATAGTGAAATGGTAGATTATAAAACATTTTCAGAAGCTTGTTTTGACAAACTTGTAGTCGTTTTAAGTGGCAGTCAGAGGCGTCGTGCCAAGCGGAAACTGCATAGAATAACAATGCATGAAATACTACTTTTAATATCATAATTTTATTCTCAATACTGAGATCGGACTTTCGATTTATAAATGGGTATAGAATTCTAGTAGTTTTATTTATTTTGTTAACAATATAACTGACATGATCACTAAAAAGCAATTTCTTGTCGAGTATAACGCCTAAGTATTTTACGCTCGTCTCCCAAGGGACATCAATTCCAATAACTTTTATATTATATTGGGGTAAGAAGCAGTTTTTTCTTTTCCTCGTGAAGAAAATTGATTGTGTTTTAGTAGGGTTGACTAATATTTTCCACTTTTCAAAGTATTTAATTACTGAGTCCACGGATCTTTGAAGGTTACTCAAGATGTCGTTAGAAAAAATATCTGAGCTCAGGATCGCCGTATCATCTGCGAAGATGGAAGACTCGCACCCTGATAGCAAGGGGAAGTCTGATGTGAAAATGTTGTAAAGAATAGGTGAAAGACATGAGTCCTGGGGGCATCCAGCGGATATACTATATACCCCGGAAAATTGTTTATCAATGTGAACTCTAAAAGTTCGATCCGACAGATAACTTCTTATTATTCTAATCGTATGTGTGTCCAACCCAATGTGGATTAATTTATGTACAAGAGCATCGTGCCAGACTGAATCAAAAGCCGATTTTATATCCAATAACACCATGGCCGTAGATTTACCTTGATTAAAATTATCCTTAATGATTTTTTTAATTCTAACTAACGGTTGTGTAGTATTGTGTTCCGTACGGAAACCGTATTGTTGGTAAGGAAGAATGTTTTTATCTTCGATATAGTTAACTATTTTCTCCTTTATAACTTTCTCAAGTATTTTGCTCATAGAGTTTAAGAGGCTTATTGGTCTATATGAATTAGGACTAGAGTAGTTCTTGCCAGGTTTGGGAATGGCAATTATTTTAGATTTCTTCCAAACTAGTGGGAAATGACATAGATTAAGACAAGCGTTTAAAATACGTGTAAGTATTTCTAAGCCTTTTGTGGGAAGAGCTTTAAGACACTTATTGGAAACACCATCTAAACCAGGACTTTTTTTATTTTTTAAATTCTTAATAATATTTTTGATTGTTGTGATACTCAGATTGGAATTATTTTGCATAGCACAGCTGTGATTATCTAAAACTCCTAAGGAGTTGGAAACAGACTGTACTGTAGCACAATCGCTCAAGTTCGTAGAAATAGAGTGGTTGAGTTTTGATTAAAAAAATTTAATTTTTTCTTCTAGTTCTTTATGGGTTTCTGTTATTATAACAAATGAATTTTGAGAATCCAGCACAGTAAAACTTTGCCGCAGTTTTTTGCTACTTGCAAGCAAAATTTATATTGAATGAGGCTTTAAAATATTATGTAAACACCAGAATAGGATCACGTTTTTTGATTCTGTAAATATTAAATTTATTATTTATGTATTTAAAAATGTAATGGTACCGAATTACCTTACTTCTTTGTTGTTTAGCCTTACATTAAGCCATTTGCTCAAAATTGTCTTATATAATTCGTTGAGCGGCTTAAGTAATAATGTTTTGATGATTTCTTTTATTCCCAAAATATTTTTCTTAGACAGATTGCTTTTTGTATGCAACTCTAGTGGCATTTTAAGAGCGTTCTGTTGCAATTTTTCTAATTCTTTTGGTAAATTCAGTTGCTCAGAATTATTCTTCTGAAACTTTCATAAAATCCGGCTGAGTACTTACTTCCTCTTACACACTGCTAATCTCATTGTTAGGCCTCGAAACATGCAAATTTAAATGTTTCAAAAAAAACTCGCCAACAGGTTTTGCTCTATGTTGAGCTTTAAGGTGTGCAATCAAATTATTCACTGTAATGCATTTTTTTTGCACTTAAAGCACTTCATCTTTTTTTAATAAACATTTTTAATTTGATATTTTTAATGTAAGTTCTTTTATTTGCTAAAAATATAACCCATATTATAAATTGAAAAATTTACAAATATTTTGTACTATTAAAAAATTAAAATTGAAAATTTCCAAACAATTTTCTTCAAGCTATCCAGTCTTTAAAATATAAAAAAATTATACAAATATTTATACATGGTAGGAATTTGTTCATACACATTATGAATTCAACTCAATGAAACCCATTCCCACTATTTATTAACATTTTTGGTTCTGTGGTCATTCACACATCATGTGTTTATGAAGTGTGTGACTATACATTTTGCAGATAGAAAAAAAAAATACAAAAATACAAAAAACCAAAAGAATTTCAAGTAAATTAATAATCATTTATTTTTACGGAATTGGTAGGTAAAATTTTAACATTTATTTTTAAATGATTAATCATTTGTTTTTATGCCACTAAAAAATTAATAACAAAAACCATTTGATTTAAATGAAAAGTACGTATAACGAGTCTTAAATGAAATATCATTTCATTTAAATACAATTTTCTGTTATCTGACATTTTGTTGATTCTTATAACAATTTTATAAATCGAATTTATTATTGTTTTACATATTAATTATACGTCCATTAAAAAAAACTTACTAAAATATCTCAATTGGTTCAAAGTTATACAGTTTTGGCCAACGAAAAATGATTCTGAAACACTGTCATCGCTGTAGACTTATCTTATTAACCATCTCAAACATTATATACTTACTTATTTTTTTTTTATTTTAAATTAAATTTTTCCTTTGAAATGTAACACCAATCTCTCCATCGTTCATTACAAAAACCATTGATTGATATTTAAAACCAATCATCACATTACTTTCAATCTGAATGACTGTCAGTGTGAATCTATCAAAGTACCGCAGAAAGATAATAAAATACTGTGAAATTTATTACTATCGCCATTGCTGTTTGCCACTTGATTGAGGTAATTTAAAAAAAAAAAAAAAGTAAAACTAACCATACAAAGGAAAAAAATACCAAGAAAAATAAAATAAAAATGTATAATGGTTTGATGAAAAATATTTTAAATTAAGCATATGGATGTCTCACTCGAATAAGGGTATAAAATTTATCCTAAGATTATATTTGTATATTAGGATACCCCAAAATCGTATGGAAAAACAGGACGTAGTACAAGTTTTTTCTTCAAGAGTTTATCAACATCTGTTTCATATTTTTTAAACTTTTCTATACAAATTTACATTAAAAATAAAATAATAAGTTTAAATCGAATTTGTAATAATTTGAAATTATCTCCTTCAGGATATCTCCAAAAATTCTGTATCACTATTTTGTATAGCTTACGAATATAAAATGAGATTTTTTTAATTGTAAGCGGTTTTCTTGGTACTTGAATTTTATATGATATTTGAAAAAATATTAATTTTTATCATTTATAGCCAGCTGGAAAAATATATTAAATTTACATATATATATATATTGTTAAAATTGATTTATTGATTTAATGAAAATTTTTATTAACTGTATTAATACTCAATGTTGTTATGACTAATTGCGTGGAATTTTTTATAATTTTTTTTATAATTTCATTAAAAAAAATCTTTAAATTAAAGTAAAGGGTTTTTCAATTGGTACTTGACAACTTTGAATGTAGTTTGTGAACGCACTATTTCACTTATCATCTAACTGTTACATTCCTTTTTATCAGTAAACTTAACATTTTCATCATGGTAAAGTACATGAACGAACAACGTATGCGTATTATAAAAATGTTCTACCGAAATTCGGAGTCGGTGACCGCAACTTTAAGAGCAAAATCATCTTCAGTGACGAATCACATTTTTGGCTCAATGGGTTCGTGAATAAGCAAAATATAATTTAGTGGTGTGGCGAAAAGCCACGTGTGCTTCATGAATCACCACTTCATTCACAAAAAATAACTGTTTGGTGCGGTTTGGTCCATATATTTAGTCGACAATAAGGATCGATATAGCGCCATGTTTACCGATTATTTTTGACCCGAATTGGAAAACATGGAAGGGACGATGCAGCATACCATACAGAGCCAACACTGAATACGAAATAGCGGCCGTTACGGTCGAAATGTGTGACCGAGTCATCGAAAATTGGGTCCAACGAATCGACCGCTGCCGACGTGCCTGCGGTGGCGATATGTACGAAGTTGAGTTCCTTTCATAAATATTTTGATTGTATTTCAAGTCGATCATAAAGTTTTGGAAATATCTCAAATGGTTTGCGTTTTATTTTAAAAAAAAGTTGTCAAGTCCTTATTGGAAAAACCTATAAATTTTTCGATGTCTTTAAAATCGAAATTAAATTCATCATCATTATAAGTATTTTTTCATATTTTCTTTAATGGTACTTTTTGGGCTAAATTGCCGGTGCTATAAATATACGCAAATATTTCCAGACTCTGTTCTCAATCCATATTGTGGATGTGGGGCATAAACAATTTTAACATATCCTTCCCTATTCGGGCGGAAAAATGCACAATGAAACCCTTATTTGGGGTCATTACAATAAAAAATTCATTTTATTAATGCAAAAATGTAGTACTATGGAAGAAGTATGAAAATTAAGAAAAAAACGTTTTGAAAAAAAAAGGATTTTATACCCTTTTTCGAGCAATATACCTACATGTTTGATAAATAATTAAAATAATTACATACTGTGAGCGTCAAAAGAAACTGCACAAGTTGGCTTATAATGTTTACAGTTTCATTGGGCTTTTTTGAAATTATAATTTATTTAATATTTTATGTTTTCTTTTTAGTTACAACATATGTTATCTTTTTTTAGATTAAACAAAAAAAAATTAACAATATTACAATAACAAAAATCATAAAAAAAGTCTTCATGTACTCCGTCTCAATTGAAACTATACAAATTAAAATGTGTATCATATATAAAAAAAATGTTAACGGTAAATATTTACCGACTTTTTTAGTGATTTTAAATAATATTAACAAATTATAATAATTATTAATTGATGTCGTCATGATCAGTTAAAATCGAAAGATTTCTGAATAACACACTTTATTTTGAAAATAGGTAAAGAAACCTCGCTAGATGGATGTGAACTTGTGTAAAAATATTTTGAAAAATGGTTTTTCCGATCTAGTTATTTTTTTCATATGTTTAAAATTCAACAAAAATTTACCCACCAAACCGAAATTTTGTTTCCGATACAGTTATTAGAAATTTAAATTTTGTTTGCTGTATGTTTTAAGAAAAATAATCAAAAATTCTTATTTTCTTTTTTATTTTAACTGTTTGTTTATAAACCAAATAATTTTATTTCGAATTACACATAAACACATATGGCCGTTCACACAAAATGTGTCTATAGACTGTGTGAGTATACATTTTGTAGATTAAAAAACAAACAAAAATATAAAAAAACCAAAAAAAAATTCCAATTAATGAATAATTGGTAGGTTAAGTTTTGACATTATGATTTCTTTTAAATGGTATTTTCTCTTATTCTAACTTACAATATATTTTAAGTGTACCCAGCAAAAAAAAGTAGCAAAAGAAGAGAAAAAGAAGCAGTGATTTTGATTCTGGTGTTGTGAAAATTTGGATCGGAACCAATGATTTTTACATAGAGTTGTCATAGGGTGGAAGTTTTCTTTTATGATCCTTTTTCATTGCATCTAAAGCCCTTCTTATGGTTTAGTGAAAAATTAAATCTTTTGTTCTTCCGAAATAAATTTTGAATTTGTAATTTAGATTTCTACAGGACATCAGTAATCGAGCCTTAGCCTCAGTTTCACAATCTCCCGTTAGCTTCTACCTGGGAATTTAACTGACACATTTGTTGTTGTTTCCCATATAAAGTTTGAGTTTTACTGTTCGTTAAATTTTAGCGGGAAATTTAGCAATCGAGCCTTATTTATCTCTATTCGAAATGCTTGCAACTTTTACTACAATAAACTTTTTACTTTTTGTAGCGTCAGAGATTTGAAAAGTGTTTAATTTCATTAAAAATCACATTTTTATAAGTTGTGAAAAAGAACTTCCTTAGAAGAGAAAAATCAGAACTAAACGATACTTTAGAATCAATAAAAAATTAATTCCTTAAGAATCACTTCCATTTATTCCCAGCAAAAATGAAGCTGCCAAAGAAGCAATAAAAGCATCACTACTATAGCAAAGGCATCACTTCTTTTCTAATGGTTTCATCGATGAATTTAACATTAGCGTGTCATAGGATGGAAGTATTCAAATGTAGCTACTAGAATTACTCATACTTTACTCAAAGGAAGCAATGATAATACAATGATTAGGTATTCTGATGCATGAGTGGAAAATGTTCGTATACTCTGTAGTATTTAAGCTTTGATGAAAATTTATTTCATAAGAATGCAGAAAAAATAAATTTAAAGAAGCGAAATTTATGGATTGATATACAAATACACTTTATTAACCCTCTGCGACTGACGTAAAATATTTTCAGACTTCCACTGACGAGGTAGAACGACAGAAACCATTTCAACGGCTTATATTTTTCAAGTTTCGCTTTGTCAATCTATTGAAATAATTATTTTTAATAGTTTAATGGTGTAGTTGTATAATTTTAATTTTTTAATTCAAAACCACGATTTATGTTAAACAGTATTGTTTATTGGTGACTGTTAGACTACCACGTCAGTCGCAGAGGGTTAAACAAATAAATAAATAAATTTGCATTAGTGAAAAAGCATTTTTGAAACATTTTTCAAAAATTTTAATTAATTTTTAGACTAATTTTAAAATATTTTTGGATAATTTAAAAACTTGTACAATTTGGAAACATTTTTAGACAATTTTAAAATATTTTTCAACAATTTTAAATAATTTATGTACAATTTTAAAACATTTTGGGCAATTTGAAATAATTTGTACACAATTTTAAAATTATTTTGATAAACTCTGAATTAAAACTGGAAATGGTGTAGTGTTTAATAATAAACATAATGCAAAAATGCACAGATTGTGTCCTCAAAAAAATATTTAAGGCTGAAAAAATGCAAATAACAGGCCAGCTAGTTTCAATTAAAGGTTAAAAAAATCAGTTTTTCTTGATATTTGAAAACTTTTATAAAAATTGCAAAACTGCATAAATTGTAATCCTCATGAAATTTAAAACTAATATATAAAAAGTGATTAAATAAAAAAATTAAAAAATTTCATCAGAAATATTTTTTCAATTTGAATAAATGCTTAAGATTCAAAAAAATATACGAATATACTATAACTTATGCTTTAGAAGTAATGAAGAGTGATATTTTAAGATATGCATCGGGTTTATATCCAGATCACTGCATTTGAAATATGAACATATTAATTCTTTTGGAAGTGCCTTAGAATAACACCAAAAACTCATAAAAGAATGTCAACTCAAGTTTAGGAAGCACTGAAAGAAGTTATAGTAACAGAATGAAAACACTTTTTTTTTTTTTTGCTGGGTTTTTGCTGGGTATTAGTAAAATAATGTTGAAAGCATAAAAGGCTAATGTGTACAGTTTCTTTTGACGCTTACATTATGTAAAGATAAATCAGTTTTTTACACAAATTGATGCATAAAAATATCAGAATAAAAACATAAGTTTTATTCATTTTAGTATGAGTGAAAACGTAAACAGTTACCGCACAAATGTTAAATTAACGTTAAGTATTTAAAGCATTTACATTAAATCTATTAAATTTTTACAAATTTCAAATCAGCTAATATTTGTAATATTTTTGGTATAATTGAACGCATGTATGTCAGAAAAACGTTTAGGAAGTGTTACGTTGGCTGTGAAAATACAATATATAAGCCTTAAGTAAGAAGTTTTCGCTTAAAGTACAATTTTGTATACTTTTTGTTATTTTCTTTTTTACCCAGCAAAACCATGATATCAACTACTTCCTAGCCTATTTACTCGCTTAAAAGTAATGGGTACTCATTATTTTTTGGCTGTTCGTAAGCGATAGGGTAACAACCACCTATTACTTTGTATATTTTGGAAGTGAGAAGGTAATGACCACTCATTACTTTTGGGCTCATCGCAAACAAAAGTAATTAAGCGAGTAAATAGGCTGGTAAGTAGTTGATAATGACAGATTTTTAATGCAAAAAGCCTAACATACACGCAGTGAAAAAATATGGTTGAGACAATCATATTCAAAGAGCATCATATATTTTTGGGTTTATGGTTGTGCCAACCATAGTCGTACTATAATATTATTATCATATTATAATTATACAATGACTATATTTTTACCATAATATAGTCCCTACAGTTATATTATGATTCAAAAATTACCATAAGTAAAAATGTTATAATCTTGGATTTATCATATCTTGATCGCACGTAACGATATTATGCTCTATATGATGTCATATTTTATGGTCCCCTATAACTTTATTATGATTCCTGGATTACCATTATATGATCCCTAAAATTATATATGATCCTTGTTATTATATTATGATTATTAATATACATAATAAGACTATCTAATATTTCCAAGAATTATTTTTCGTAAAAAACATTTGATATTAAGTACTTTTTGAAAAAAAATTGTTAAGAAAAAATCATAGATTCTAAGAACTTTTTTTAAAGAAACCTTTGATTCTGTGAACCTTTTAAGATTTCTTTTAAAAGTTCTTAGAAAGTTTTCTTTAAGAAAAAGTCCTTAAGTATTTTTTTTTTTGATGAATCTATGAAGTTTTCTTTCAAAGAAAGACGTTAGAATCTAAGTTTTTTAGGAATATATGAATTTTTATTTAAGAAACAGTTTGCGGAAACTGAGAATTTTTCTTTAAGGAAAATTTCATGGAATCTAAAAATTTTTTCGTACAAAAAAATTTGGGTTCTTATAAAAAACAATTTTATTAATATTCCTAGAACTTTTTACAAGAAATTAATTAATAAATATATTTTATTTAAAAATAATTATTTATTTATTGTAAAGAATTAAAAAAATTATATTTATATAGAAACTTATAACTTGATTAGTGTTAATAGTATATATTATTAAAATTTTTTTTCTAAAGTTAAAAAAAATTAACTGGATCTTAATGGGTCAATTATAAAATTGTTAATAAAAGTTATTTTCTACCCATCTGATATTTGTCCAATTTTAGTAAAAATTTGGCTGAATTAATAAAATTTTGGTTTTTATGAAAACAAATCAATATTATGACTGTAAATATCGAAGTAATGTTTTATTTGGTTTATAATTATTGATTGATTGTTGACAGCATTTTATGGTTGAATAATTATCATATTTTTTTCATAATCAGAATTTTTGTTATCACAGTATAGTTACAGCCAATCATGTTATAAAATAGAAGGCGGCAATCATAAAATACTAAAATATTTACTATAATAATAGTGGTAGCGACCACGGTGATGGTTAGAAAACCAATAACTTGATTGTGACAACCACACACGATTGCAGAAAGCACAATATAGTAGCAGTGATCATGTTGCAACCATGTTTTTTCTCCGCGTGTAAGGATGACCTTTCTTTATGAACTTCGATTTAACTATAATTTTGCAAAAAGAGGACTTAATTTAATACATTCACAACTTCTGCGGCTTTCCTTTTGTTAAATTACAAAAATATTTATCCTTAATAGGATAATTTCGACTTTTTTGTATGTATTGTTTAAAATATGGTTTATTTTTTTTTTCTTCATTTTTATGTGGGTTTGTATTTTATATTTTTATCAGGAAGTAAAACATGCAACTATACATACAGCTTACTATACTATGCATACATAAATTGTATAATAAAGAAAAAAAAACTATCATGTATGTTGGTTTTTGTTATTATTATTTTTCCTAGTTTTTTTGTATCATTTGTTTGTTTTAATATAAAATGCAACTCTTAACTTTAGAGTGATCCTTAATTTGTATAGGCTAAAATGGGATTTTACAGAAAATTTATATAATTTAAAATCAAGACAAGCTATTTGGGATCAGTGGAGTATATGAAGTCCATTTGGACAATAGAAAAAATTTATACACTAAAAATATTTGGGCGGATGCATCATGTCTTTCGCTACATTGCCAGCGTAAAAAGCAATGTTTCCCGCGCTAAAGCCCGGAATTGCGGGAATTCCGACATTAATATGGTTAAGAAAGTGCCTTATTAGAGCATTACGACACCATGTAAGGGAACACATATTTTAACGTGTATTTTAGATTTCCAACCAAAGGGGTTTGGACAAATCGTATGGGGAAACTTTCCCTACCTTATAAGAATTTCCAAAGATCCCGTCTGTATAGATGTCTGAGGAACCCGCAAGCAAAATTTTTACTTTCTTATTGCAGAAGTTTTTTAAAGGAGGAGGGGCTGGTGTTAAAGGGGCAGAATTTTTCCCTTTTTTGCTTCTCCCCGTTGGATTTTTAAAAAAATCCATCGTGGCTTATGTCTTACAGGAAAATAGAAAATTTCACCTTTCCAGCTCTAGCGGTGTGGACTGGCCGTTAAGAGGCTTTGGACCTTTGAAACTCCTTTTTTAACAAATATTTTTAAAAAATATTAAAATATAATATTGGCAATGGGTTAACCGACATATTTCAGGTTTCTTGGCAATGGGGTTTTGGCAGACCGTTAAAGGAGAGAATTTTCCCCATTTTACCCCTCCCCAAAAGAAATAGACGCTTACGCCGGTGAAGTACTTTCCAGTTCCAGCGGTCTTGACAGACCATCAAGGGGGAGAATTTTACCATTTTTAGCCCCACCCCGTAAGATTTTCCAAAAATCCCATATAAGATGAAGTCTACGCCGGAGGAGGAACATTTACACACAATTCAAACTCTCGAGCCCCAGCAGTTTTGTCTGACCATTTAGGGGATACTTTTCGCCCTTTACTGCCTCTTTTCAACTATACCCTAGTAAACACTTCAAAATGAATCTTAACGCCCATACAACAGGTAACGTATATTTAAAATTTCTGCTTTCCAGCCATGGAGTCAATGGAAAAAATTCCTCATAGGAATATCCACATATCTCGTCTGAGCAGATTCCAACCAGGAAGAGGAACCTTCATATAAAGGGGGAAAATTTATCCCTATTTTGCCCCTCCCTGTAGGATTTTTAAAAAATTCCATCTTAGCTGATCTTTATACAGGAGAAGGAATCCTCATACCAAATTTTAACTTCTTATCTCCAGCGTTTTGGGCAGAGGGGGAGACATTTTCCCCCTTCCAGTAGGAATTTCCATAAATCCCCTCTGAGTGTGTGTCTGCATCGGTAAAAGCTTAATGAGCAAAACTTTTCTGTTGTACCATAATTTTTTTGCAAAACTAATGTTTTAAATAAAAAAAAACTAAAATTTGAGTAAAATTGCCTATTCCCTAGAAATATCTGTGTTACGCCTTGAGGTTGCTAGTATACATGTTTGCATTGTGATTGGTATTATTTTAGGATTTATCCAAACGGGCTATACTTTATTGAAACAAGATCTGATTTTAAAATTGTATTAGCTCATCAAGTTTTTTAGTTATAACCATTTTTCTGTGGAAATGCATTTTCTGCAATAAAACTAAGGTCCACTCTACTCAACATATATTCATTTTTCTTGTGGTTGTTTATACAACAACTATGGAAAACAAATAGAAAAACTTCAACCAACAACACAAAAAAAAAATTTATATAAAATGCATTCCAACAAATATAGTTACTTACGAGTACAATTAGTTCGTGTTTTTTTTTTAAATACACACTTACTTCCGTTTGTTATATTTTATATTCCTTAGACAACAACTTTTTGATTAATTGTGTGTTGTGTGGTTTTTATATGCATGTACGTGTTTGTCTGTTTGTGTGTATGCATAAGTTTATGCCTCTTTGTTTTTATAGTATGTATGTATGTAGTAGTAACTGTATTGTGTATTATTTAAACAAGGAAGAGTTTTATTTGTATTCATATGATATACTACAAAAACAATAGAGTCGCTAGTGTTTTCGAAATTTTTTTTATTAAAATTCTTAGTCTGAGAATTTTTCATAATTTGTATAAGGACAAACGTGCAAATATTTTTTTCAGATCAGAAAATTTGCAATGCTTTAGAAATTAAAATGTCGCTTGTAGGGATAATTTTACCATCGTATTCATGACAATATTTAAAAAAAAATTAAATTTCATAAAAATTTGAAAACTTGAATTCAGTTTAGATTTTTTTTAGCCAGATCACACCCACCCTTAAAAATAAAAATAATTTCAAATAAAAAATATATTTTCCATATAGGCCACCGGATTTTCATTCAGTGTGATGCAGTCGCGAACAAAATTTCCCAAAAAAATTAAAAAAAAAAAATATTATGGTTTTGAGGAAATTCGAAAAAGGAAAAAGCTTGATATGATATATATTAAAGAAAGTTGTGTACTTTCATTTAAATATTCTTACAGAAGTGTTTCGTTTTGCATTTTATCCATGTTCTAGTACCATAGATTTGGACCTATAAAGCAGAAACGCAAGAAATAAAATTTTTACAGAATTTTAATTGATTTTTCAAGATATTGCATTAATATTGTTAAACTGAGTTTAAAAATAATGTGAAAGTTGGCCATTTTATCAACGTGTTTGTTAAATTGTTATTGAAATTAGATTTTTATATTTTATATTTTCCGTTACCGAATCTAGTCTATTTAAAAAGTTATACGTAGAGTTTGCTTTGTTTCATAGAAATTTAAATATTTTTTAACTATTTGAATCAGTTATTCAAAAAACAAAGTATAAAAATTTACAGACATTCAGTAGGAGTTTATATTTTCTTTTAAATGTAAAATTTTATGTTTTCTGTTTCTAAAAATATAAATTCAAATAATTCTCTTTTGTTATACCCTCCACCATATATGGTGAGGGTATATATCAGTTTGTCATTCCGTTTGTAATATGTCGAAATATAGGTTTAAGACCCCATAAAGTATATATATTCGTGATCTTTATGCAATTTTATGTCGATTTAGCGATGTCCGTCTGTCTGTCCGTCTGTATGTCTGTCTATCTGTCTGTTGAAATGGCGATCACGACGCGAAGACGCAAGCGGGGGTGCCAATTTTTACCCAGATTATTGAACATCCTCCCGAGCAGTTGGTATTTAAAATGAGCGAAATCGGTTTAGCGGTTCAAAAGTTATGAGTGAAAATGTGAAGGTACCTCTAAATTTTCCATACAAATTTGTACAATTTGTCTGTATCTATTTTAATTTTCTGTTAAGTTAGTAAAAATGTTATTAAGTCTTCTTCTTGTTCGACTACATTTATTGTCTTTCATACTATGAGAATAATAACATTCTTAGAGCTATGTGTGTGTTACTGTAATAACTAAGTTAACGTAAAAAGCAACATTGTTAAAATCGCTAACAGAGCAGACCTCTGTAAATAACATTACTTAAACTAAACAAATAACATTACTAAAACTAAATAACAAAAGTTCTGTTACATAAATTGACAAAACATATTCATATAACAGTTCATCCAAAATTTAGTATATACGTATATCATATTCAGCCCCTATGATTGCTGAAGGCTGGGCTCATATAGAATGAGGTAAGGTCCAGAGGAGCTGGATTGTCGTTAATACGTCCATTGATGGTGTTTTTCTCGTTTTCGTATATTTGGCTGACAAGCAAATTATCGTGTAGCTTAAGTTTCTCAACAAATCTGGCTTGCAACGACATGGCGTACCTACAGAAGGGTAGAACATCGCCATTTTCATAGACGTAACTATTTAAAAATCGTTTTATGAAAATTTCATAATTTTTCCCGATGCATTTTCTTAGGATTTTCCATTTAAAATATCTCCAATTCTTTGGCTACTATAGGAGATATGGTAAACCTGATTGGGTTTTTCTGTTAAGCTTTGTTGGTTTTTCGTTTCATTCCATAAAATGTATTTTTTTGTTTTTGTAACCAAAGACATTTATATCTAAAGAAAGAGCAAAATACATAATTGCTTTAGTGCCGCTACTTTTGAATAGGTATCGCTGAATTAACTAAAACAATACCCTGCCCCATGGCTAGGTCCAAAGAAATTGATATATAAAGAAAGAGCAAAATGCATAATTGCTTTAGTGCCGCTACTTTTGAATAGGTGGCACCCCATGGCGATATAGCCTTGGATTAGGCTTTCAATTAATTTATTTATCAAAAATATTAAATTAACTACAAACGCCAAATTCATTAAGATGCTACTGGTGGAATTATTACATAATTTTAAAGTCAAATTTTCAAATGTTTGACGTAATAAAATAGTATTTTTTTTTGTTCCATTTGTATTTTTGAGAGTTGAGGGATTGGCAAATGTATATTTATGTTAATGTTTTCTTTCATAAAAAAATACACATGAATAAAGTGCATTATTGTGCTCTTAAACATCTAAATCAATAATGATTTAAAAAATTAAGGTATAATACGCACATAAAACATATATTTTTCATAGTTTTTGGCAAATATTCATTTATGTTACGAAGAAAATAGAAAATCAATAATACTCTACTGCATATTGTAGCACAATATGCCTAATGGAGACTAGCTCTGCAGCAAAATATGCACCTTCTGATGGGCCATCTATTGACAAATAGTTACAACTCATGTTCTTTCTTTAATAAATTAGTTCCTTTGCTGTATTCTCTCCATTAGACAAACACACTTAAATTTTTTTAAAAAAAGAATATTCGTTGTAATTATTTATCAATGCGTGGGCATCAGAAATTACATTCTCTCCATTAGGCATATTCAGCTGCAGAGCTGGTCCCCATTAGCCGGAACAAAATTGAGTATTTGACAAAAACTATGCTTTAAAATGTTTTTTTTTGTGCAGTCCATGGTTAAAAAAACTAGTGATCATATTTTTTTCACCAGTCGCTTAGCAGTAAATATTTTGTATTCACCTCAAACATTTTTTCACTACTAAAATTTTTTTTCACAACAAAAAATTTTTTCTTCAAACATTTTTTTTCACCTCTAAATTGTTTTTCTTCCAAAAAAGTTCTTTTCACATCTAAAAAAGTTTTTCACCTCAAAAAATTTGTTCACCTACATAATTCTACTTCAAACGTTTTCTTATATTATTTGTATCAAAAACAGTAGAGAACATCTTTTTAGGATATTGGTGGAGGGTATTCAAAGATTCGGCACAGCCGAATTTAGCCCTTTTTTACTTGTTTTTTTTATCAAAATAGTTTGTTTAAATAGAAAATTATTTCAATACAAACTACAAGAAATTTTTTACATATGCTTACAAACATAGAAAAGGAAAATATGAACGTATACGTGTGTTGTGTTTTGTAATTACATAAAAACAAAAAAACTCAATTTGAAAAAATGGGCTAAATATAATGAAAAATCAGTAGTTCTATTTTTGTTTGTATTTTCGATTAATTTAATATGTATTTTAGATTAGATTATATGAAATAATCATGTGACTTTTTAAGCGCACCGGTAGGCTAGTTGGAAGCGTGATTGCCTATCAATGCGGGGGTCGTGGGTTTAGTTCCCACCAGAGGCTCTGGTTTGTTTGCGCTACAACGAGCCGATAGCCTTCGTTGCTAGTGCTCGGTAATTAAATGATTAATATAAATAAATAATTAATCATGTGAGTGTATGGTTTCTATGAAAATGATAGGTTAACCTCCCTGCGGTGCAAAAGGGGTCAGTTGGGAATTGGAACTTGTCCCTTGATAAGTGAAAACAGAACCGATTTCAAAATACCTATCACGTGAGAGTTGAGTGGACCTGTATTACTTAAAACGTGACCGGTTCAAAAGTCTCTATCACGTGGTGAGTCCGAAAGTAATAGTCCTGTGGTAAGTGAAAACAAGACCGGTTCGGAACAGGCGAATCGTTTCATTATCCATGATATTTTTAAAATGTTGATATATCGTGACTGCGCCTACCAAATTATATTTTCGTAGTGAAAATTATTTTGGAAGAAATCGAGAAAATAGCATTTTGAACCTTTTGCGGTTGATTTTAAAAAGTATTCTTTGACAAATTTTTAAACAATATTACAAATTTACAATAGATAATTTTCTTGTATTCCGCAACAAATAAAATACAGAAATGGATGGTACAACTTTTACAAAATTTAATATCCAATTTCTTTGAAAAATGGCTTCAAAACGCAATTATTAAGCAACAATAATTTATTTAAAAATGTAAATCAACATTATGTAACAAAACTTTCCAAGAACATAAAAGACATTGTTTACAATCAAATGTTTATGTTAAATTTTAAAAAAAAATTAATAAATAAATCACTCGGGAATTATGTAGTTTTGTAATTACCTTGCGCTGGGTTTTTATCTTCTTGTGTTTTTAATAATTTTAATTTGATATTATTTAAATATTAAAATTTTATTTGTTTAAAAATTGGAAAAAAATATGTATTAAAAAATTTTTGAAAAGCATTCTATTTGTGGTGTACTAAAATTATTTAACTAAAACATCAATCATAAGCTTTTCCATCTCTGGTATTAATAAAAATATTAGGAGCATCATTTGTTATTTTAATTGAGTAATTGTTTCGGTGTTTTTTATTCCAACGGTATTTTTCTTATTAGTTTTTTAACCTTGTTAATTAATCCTTACTTCTCAAAAATTCAGAGATGGAAAGTGCAATTTTTAAAAACTTAATGGGGATAGTTGCGAGACATGTACTTTTGCACCGGTCCTGTGTCATGTCACTGAGTGCAATTCACTCCCTCATAGGACAAGCCTGTGTTAAAGTAATCGGTCCCTTTAAAACCGGTCCCCTGACTGGTCCCTGTCACAATGTACTGGTCACGTTACGGGTCCTGTTATAGATCAGTTTCCCGAAGGGCTTTTATACCTTCAAAAAGGTTACTCGGTTTTTGGCGATTTCTGAATATTTTCTTTTTAACAAAATTTTTCCCTTTCCTCTAAAATTTTCTAGGAATATTCGAACCACCAAAAATCGTTTAATTCTTGTTATTATTATTAAATGCCTGCAGTAAAATAAGAAAATCAATTTTCTATTTAAATATATTTTTCTAAATTTAATAAATTTCCTTCAAAAAAAAAAAAAATATTCCCCCATCACAAAAGTATTTGTATTCTATTTTGTATATTGTGAGAGATATCTTAAAGAAAGTACTTACAACTGACCCTCGACTTACGCATCATTTTATGATATCACTGCTCGGTTTTTAAAAATCTAGGGGAAATACTTCAATTTACATAAAAAATATTACCCATTTTCAAGCTTCTCATTGATGTAACACAAACAAATAAATACACTCACAATATTATTTCGTTAAAAATAATCTAAAATACATATTAAATTAATCGAAAATACAATCAAAAAGAGGACTACTGATTTTTCATTATATTCAACCCATTTTGTTGTTTATTTTCAATCGTTGTTTAATAATCGACAAAGGTAGTAAAAGCAATTGAAAGTAGTTTCAAATAACCATCAATTTTTAACTGACAAAACCTAGAAAAAAACGATTTTTGTGGTTTATTTTTAAATTGATTACTAGTAATTTTTATTGAAATAATTTTGTATATAAATAAACTATTTTGGTAAAAAAATAATAAGGAATTATATGAATTCATACTTCTAAAAACAGAAAACATAAAATTTTATATTTAACAGAAAATATCAACTCCTACTGAATGTCTGTAAATTTTTATAGTTTGTTTTTTGAATGACTGATTCAAATAGTTAAAAAATATATTTCTATGAATTTCAATTGATTCTTCGTTTAAAAATAAACTTTACGTATTACTTTTTAAATAAACTACATTCGGTTACGGAAAATATATTGTGAGTGTATATTTTATATTGCTTTGATTAAAAAAAAAAGAAATTTTTTTATTTATTTATTTTATTAAACATATAATTACAAATTATATTTTAATACCCTAACCGAGCACTAGCAACGAAGGCTTTCAACTCGTTGTAGCGAAAACAGACCAGAGCCTTTGGTGGGAATCGAACCCACGACCCTCGCACTGATAAGCTAGCACGCTACCAACTAGCTACCGGGGCGCTTAAAAAAGAAATATTGGGGCTTATATTAAAGAATACTGTTTTTTTTTTTTTGTTTACTTCGATTGAATTCGCACAATATTTTTTCAAGAAATGTTCTATCATGTAAATCGAGGTATATTGGCATTTATATATAATATCGCTTGATTACGTGCTTAATCAATTGTAAGCTGTTAAAATAGTTTCCACAATTTATTCACATACATATAATTTTGTACACATGAATACATTTTAAAACTCAATAAAACTTAAAAAATGTTGTTGTAACACTGAGAAATAAAAAAAAATGTAAAGAAATAACATTAAATTAAATTTATGTCACACAAGGTAGTATTTAACTTATATTAAAAATATAGGAATTTATTAATTTGTTCATTTTTAAGAAGGGTTTTTATGTTAAAGTAATTTTTAAAAATCTTTTTTTCTTTTTAGTATACATTTGTTGAAAGGAACTGTGGTGTACCGGGCGGTATGAGTAATTTTAATTAAATGTAACTCATACGCTATGGAGTCATATATGGAAATAAAATTTGTCTAAACGATATGTATTAATTAACTAATGTAATTGTATGTTTAAGGCCCAACTATATGAGGCGAAGTTGAATTAAGGAAAATAGCGATCCAGAACAGACCTATATTCAACTTGAGTCAACTTTTAAAAAGTTTCATCTTTATTAATTTATTAAATTTTCAATCGAAACTCATCTTACCTAACATACCCAGCAAAAAAAAAATGGTAGTCATTCCGTGACTATAACTTCTTTCATTGCTTCCTAAACTTCAGTTGACATTCTTTTATGATTTTTTGGTGTTATTCTAAGGCACTTCCAAAAGAATTTATGTGTTCATATTTCAAATGCAGTGATCTGGATATAAACCCGATGCATATCTTAAAAAATCACTATTCATTACTTCTAAAGCATAAGTTATAGTATATAGTATATTTATTTTGAATCTTAAGCATTTATTCAAATTGAGAAAATAGTTCTGATGAACTTTTTTATTTTTTTTTATTAAATAATTTTTTATATTTTAGTTTAAAATTTCATGAGGGTTAGAATTTATGCAGGTTTGCAATTTTTATAAAAATTTTGAAAAATCAAGAAAAACTAATTTTGTTTGACATTTAATTGAAACTAGCTGGCCTGTCATTTACGTTTTTCAGTCTTAAATATTTATGACGACGCAATCTGTGCATTTTTGCATTATGTTTATTATTTAACACTACATCATTTCCAGTTTTAATTCAGAATTTACCAAAATAATTGTAAAATTGTGTAAAAATTATTTAAAATTGCCCAAAAATGTTTTAGAATTGTGCAAAAATTATTTACAATTGTTCAAAAATATTTTAAAATTGTCTAAAAATGTTTCCAAATTATACAACTAGTTTTTAAATTATCCAAAAATATTTTAAAATTTGTCTAGAAATTTATGAAAATTTTTGAAAAATGTTTCAATGCATAAATTTCGCTTCTTTAAACTTATTTTTCTGCATTTCTATAAAATAAATTTTCATCAAAGCTTAAATACTACAAAGAATATGAACATTTTCCACTCATGCATCAGAATACCTAATCATTGTATTATCATTGCTTCCTTAAATAAAGTATGAATACTGCTAAATTTTAATACTTCCATCCTATGACACGCTAATGTTAAATTCATCGATGAAACCATTAGAAAATAAGTGATGCCTTTGTCATAGTAGTGATGATTTTATTGCTTCTTTGGCAGATTCATTTTTGCTGGGTAATTAAATTAAAAACATTTCAAAAAGTATATTGAAATTAAACAGGAAATAAAAAACATAAAACCAAAACAAATAAAAATTTAATAAAATCTCAAAAATTGCGGAAATGTGCTAATTCATTTAATATGGATGCCCTTTAATTTGTGGTAAACTTGGAATAAATTTTGTTAATTTTTATCAAAAATACGATAAGGTAGTTGAATTGTGGTTACAGCTTTAGCATATTTAAATAAGAAAGTTTTTCCATAGAGACTTTTTAAAAATATCTGATTTAAATTTAAAATATCTTTTTTAGAATTTAATTTATTTTGTTTTTTTTTTTCATCTCCTTCTTTTTGCAATAACAACCCTTTTCTTGATTTCTTTGTCATCTTTAGCAAATACTTTACCTTTGTCAATTAATTAAATCACGAAATGTAAATTGACATTTCTTCATTTCATTTTTTTTTAGTTAATGTTTTGTTTGAAAGTCAAATTCAAATCGAAAGCAAGTGACAACTGCTAACTGACTGAGAAATTCAACAGAGTGTGAATATTTACTAAGTCATCAATACAAGAGGCAACAAATACAACAATAAATGAAACTAAGGAGAAGATTTTTTTCTTTACCTTAATGAAATAAAGAAAAATAAATTGAAAAAGCAAAAAAAAAAAGAAAAAGTAAAAAAGAAAAAAGGGTTTGTTTAACATTTGTATGGTGTTGGAAAATTGTAATTTATAATTTTGCAATTTAAAAGCTAACTTTTGATTAAATACCAGAGTTTTTCAGTTTTTATGTTACACGTTTTTGAAGTTTTTTTTTTTTTATTGTATGCCCAAAAGATCCAATATCGATTTTACATAATCGGTATGAATTGAATACGAAATGATTAATGAAAAATATTTAAAAAAAAATAAGAACAATAAAACAATTTTAAGGGAGCTTAAAAAATACACGTGTTATTAATTAAAATAAGGACTTCACATAATATTTTAATTAAACTGTCTTTGCTATAAAACACAAATAAAAACGTATTTGGCATATTATTTAGTTACAAGAAGTATGAGTCATTGATTTCAGGTACAAGGTGGCGCAAAAGTAATGTTCCTATCAGAAAATGCTATAAATATTGCGTTTGGCCCCAAATGTCAGTTCTGTTTTGACATTTGTGTAGTAAACACATGCGAAATACACGTTAATAAACAATGTTACGCTACACTGCTCCAGAACGCAGAATATTGGTGACTATTTATTTGAGCAATAATGAAGATGATTTTTCATCAAAAATAATCATGAGTGATGAGGCCCATTTCCATCTTAGCGGGTACGTAAATAAGCAAAATTTACGCTTCTGGGGCACTGAAAATCCGCGTGTAACCCACGAAAAGCCATTACACCTGCTCAAAGTCACTGTATGGTGTGCTGTTTTCGCTGGAGGAGTCATCGGACCTTTTTTCTTCGAAGACGTCGCGGCCAAACGGTTACTGTGAATGGTGAGCGCTACAGAGCAATGATCAACGAGTTCTTTTTGCCGCAACTTGATGAATTGGGATTTGGAAAACATGTGGTTCCAACAGGACGGTGCAACGCCACACACTGCACGTGCCACAACCGATATGCTGAAGGATGCATTTCCCGGGCGCCTAATCTCCCGTTTTGGCGATTTGCACTGACCGCTCCAGACTTCTTTTTGTGGGGCTTTTTGAAGTCGCGGGTTTATGTCAACAAGCCTCAGACTCTTGCAGCTCTTAAAGACAATATCCGTCAAGAATGTGAGGACCTATCGCCGGAAGTTTTGGCCAAAGTGATGGAAAATGCCATAAAAAGGGCTCAAATGACAATCAACTGTGGCGGCGGCCATTTACATGACATCATATTCTCGACTTGATGTAAAAAAAATTAAAAGACCAAATAAAAATAATCCACAAGAAGAATCAAAGTTTTTCATTTTTTTTTAAATTACAGCCAAAAAACATCGGAAGGTTATTTTTGCGCCACCCTGTATAAATAACTTTCTTTTTACTATTTTTTGACAAAATATAGGCAAAAAAAGCATAAAACAACCAAAACTAAAAATTTGGAGAAAACACTTTAAAAAAAAACAAAGATTAAAATTAGCAGGATTTTTATTTTTATTTTTTTTTTGTTTTTTATAGAAAAAAGTATTTTGAGGCAAAAACTGTGAAAACATAATTGTAAGCTAACAAATTTTAAGCAAAAGCTACTTCAACACTCAAAATATATTTTCCGTTACCGACTGTAGTTTATTTAATAAGTAATACGTGGAGTTTGTTTTTTAATTGAAGAATTAATTGAAATTCATAGAAATATATTTTTTAACTATTTGAATCAGTCATAAAAAAAAACAAACTATAAAAATTTACAGACATTCAGTAGGAGTTGATTTTTTTTTTTAAATGAAAAATATTATGTTTTCTGTTTCTAAAAATAGAAATTCATATAATTCCTTTTTGTGTTTTTTACCAAAATAGTTTGTATATATACAAAATTCTTTCAATAAAAATTACTAGTAATCAATTTGAAAAACAAACCACAAAAATCGTTTTTTTCTAGGTTTTGTCAGTTAAAAATTGATGGTTATTTTAAACGACTTTCGATTGCTTTTACTACTTTTGTCCATTATTAAACAACGATTGAAAATAAACAGCATTGGATAAATATAATCAGTAGTCCCCTTTTTGATTATATTTTCGATTAATTTTATATGTATTTTAGATTATTTTTAACGAAATAACTTGTGAGTGAAAAATAAAAAAAACAGAAAAAAGCATATATGAGTAAAAAGAGCAAAAAAAAGCAAAACCAGCAATTTGTCTTCTCTGATTATGATTTTGGCAATAAAAAAATCTTTGTTCATTTTATTTATACCACTTGTTTTCTTTTTCAATTTTAAAGAGTTTTTCAATATCATCAATATACATACAAGATTCATGTATATTGATGATATTTATATTTCTTTGCTTTTCTTTGACTTTTTTTATTTTCCTTTTAGCAAATATCATTAGCATTAACTAATATACATTAATTTTCCCACCCTCGTAATCATATAAAATCACTTACATTAGAAACTCCAAGGTAATGGATCCATTAAAAAACCTCGAAGCTTATTCTCTGTGAAGAAAGATGTAAAGTAATGCTGCACTCACAAGATTATTTTATTAAAAATAATCTAAAATACATAGTTAATAAGTTGAAAATGTAATCAAAAAGAGGATTGCTGATTTTTCATTATATTCAGCCCATTTTGTTGTTTGTTTTCAATCATTGTTTAATAATCGACAAAAATCGTAAAGACAATAGAAATTCGTTTAAAATAAGCATCATTTCTTAACTGACAACGAAAAATACATTGTGAGTTTGGGAACCCTAGAACTAAAAATAGCTTTATATATTTTATTTAGAATTTGTCGGGTTCGAGATAATGATTATATTTACTATGAAATAGAAACACTGATTTTCAATAAGTGTAAGAGAATATGGAAAAAATGTTGAGGATCATCGCTAGAGAGATTGCCACAATTTCGACCTATGCATCGACAGCCGCATTCTAATCCACTCTATACATTATTTCGTAATTTGAATTTTTTTTTGCAGGCGAGTGACGGAAACACTACAGAAGTGTGTAAATAAAAAATTTGCTATTGCAAAATGTGATAAAGGAAAAAAAATATATAAAAAGGTTAGAAAAGTGTATTTTTATTAATAATAATTTTTTGACTTAATAAATATTATGCATAATCCCTTATTTATTAATATAATTTTCCTTTCAATATTTTGCAATTCAAAAATTTTTTTCACAAAAATGTTCTTGTCGGAAAACATCTGTTGTAGGTCTTGTTAAATTGGATAAAACCAGCTTCAGGTAGTGTTTATTTTAAAGCAGACTTAAGCGATTACAATATAATTTTACTTGTCTATAGTAGGGCTAAAGTATACTTTTACGACTTTAAAACTCCTAAACTTTACTTTATTTTAACATAATTATGCGCCAATGTATATAAAGTTTAAATGAGAACTCATATAGTTTGAAGCTGAATTCCACATGGGTGAATTTGATGCAGTTATTTTCACAACTAAATTTTTTATTTTCCCTACATTTTAGCAAAATTACTTAAATATTCGAATACAATTATATGCTGTAAACCAATTCTGCATAAAAATTACGCATTTTTTTAATTATTTATTTTATTTATAAGCTTCTAATGAATATTTGCATCTGTAGGAAATTTTGTTTTGTAGAACCTTAATGACCCATTTCGTCTGGAGAGGTCCGGGCAATCCCGGGACCATGAGTATAAATTCCATGGGCCGAAAAATCATCTGAAGACAATATGCAATGTTTAACATTTAAAAATATGTATATCGTATTGTGAAAAACATATAACCAAAACATATAATATTTTTTAAATTATTTGATTAAAAATACAAATTTTTCACAATGTTTCTTTAACTCGTCTAAAAAGTACTTTAATTACTTTAACCCTTTCCACTCCAATCCTTTTTTTCTTTTTATTACACCAGCTCCACGCTTAAATTGCGTTTTAACTTTTAGGGGGTTTTTCGTATTTTGTAAATAAAATTGAATGTTTCTTATATGATAAACTTTATTTTATGAATAATTACAGGATACCATATTATAATTCTTAATTCTAATCGTCATAATCCAATTTAGTATGCTATTTTTCAAAACAAATCCCGGGATAAAGCGAAGGTTTTGCCTCACATGTTTTGCAAAAATAGCATGTTGCTTTTCTTCCCCCCTTTTATTTTTCGGTTGGAACACACAGCACAATCCTTGTGCCTCCCCCAGGTTATAAATAAATAATGATATCCAGCAGCTTCAGGTATAGACTTGAGTAGATTATTGTATAGATGTAATATAATTCTACTGGTAAATGATAATTATGGCTTTATTATAACAGTGCAATCGGTCACAGTTGCAGAAATCAGCGCTG
This sequence comes from Eustalomyia histrio, assembly GCA_949748255.1. Lineage (NCBI taxonomy): Eukaryota > Metazoa > Arthropoda > Insecta > Diptera > Anthomyiidae > Eustalomyia > Eustalomyia histrio. Next base: position 118,943,757 of record OX456526.1, read on the forward strand.
TTGCCACGTTTCGTAGTAAGTGTGAGATGATTTTATCAAAAATTTTACTAAAAAAAAATACCAACTTTTTTAAAATTGTCCGCAAAAAGAAGTATTACACTATGTCGAGCGTCACTCGAGAGTGGAGCTGGTGGAACAAAATCAATGTCGAGTGACACTCGACATTGGAGTAGAAAGGGTTAATTATTCGGCTTAATATAAATATATGTAGTTTACTAAAGTTAAGACAGGATACGTATGAGTAATATTTTAATACCTATTCATATAACTTATACGTCATATATTTAAAATATACTTAGCATTTAACAGAGGTAAAAAAATGGTAATGAAAACGTTTCTTTCATTTCCATAATGTAGAAAAAATTATCATTTCCCAGCCAAAATGAAGCTGCCAAAGAAGCAATGAAAGCATCACTACTATGGCAAAGGCATCACTTCTTTTCTAATGGTTTCATCGATGAATTTAACATTAGCTTGTCATAGGATGGAAGTATTCAAATGTAGCTACTAGCATTACACATACCTTACTCTAAGGAAGCAATGATAATACAATGATTAGATATTCTGATGCATGAGTGGAAAATGTTTCTATACTTTGTAATATTAAGGTTGATGAAAATTCATACGAATGCAGAAAAATAAGTTTAAAGAAGCGAAATTTATGCATTGATATACAAATACTCTTTATTAAAACAAATAAATAATTCTGCATTAGTGAAAAAACATTTTTTAAACATTTTTCAAAAATTTGTACAATTTTGAAACATTTTTAGATAATTTTAAAATATTTTTGAACAATTTTAAAACATTTTTGGGCAATTTTAAATAATTTTTGCACAATTTTAAAATATTTTTGGTAAATTCTGAATTAAAACTAGAAATGATGTAGTGTTAAATAAAATACATAATGCAAAAATGCACAGATTGCGTCGTTATAAATATTTGAGGCTGAAAACTGCATATGCCAGGCCAGCTAGTTTCCATTAAAGGTTAAAAAAATCAGTTTTACTTGATTTTTCAAAACTTTTATTAAAAATTGCAAAACTGCATAAATTCTAACCCTCACGAAATTTTAAACTAAAATATAAAAAATGATTTAATAAAAAAATTAAAAAATTTCATCAGAAATATTTTTTCAATTTGAATAAATGCTTTAGATTCAAAAAAATATACGAAATCCCAGCAAAAATTAAGCTTCCAAAGAAGCAATAAAAGCATCACTACTATGGCAAAGGCATCACTTCTTTTCTAATGGTTTCATCGATGAATTTAACATTAGCGTGTCATAGCATGGAAGTATTCAAATGTAGCTACTAGCATTACACATACTTTACTTTAAGGAAGCAATGATAATACATTGATTAGATATTCTGATGAATGAGTGGAAAATAATACTTTGTAATATTTAAACTTTGATGAAAATTCAATTCACAAGAATGCAGAAAAATAAGTTAAAGGAAGCAAAATTAATGCATTAATATACAAATACTCTTTATTAAAACAAATAAATAATTCTCTATTAGTGAAAAAGCATTTTTGAAACATTTTTCAAAACTTTTAATGAAAATAAAAAAAATGATTTAATAAAAAAATTAAAAAAGTTCATCAGAACTATTTTCTCAATTTGAATAAATGCTTAAGATTAAAAAAAAAAAATATACGATATACTATAGCATATGCTTTAGAAGTAATGAAGAGTGATATATTAAGATATGCATCGGGTTTATATTCAGACCACTGCATTTGAAATATGAATACATGCATGCTTTTGGAATTGACTTAGAATAACACCAAAAAATCATAAAAGAATGTCAACTGAAGTTTAGGAAGCAATGAAAGAAGTTATAGTCATAGAGTGACTACCATTTTTTTGCTGGGTATACTATAACTTATGCTTTAGAAGTAATGAAGAGTGATATTTTAAGATATGCACCGGGTTTATATCCAGATCACTGCATTTGAAATATGAACACATGAATTCTTTTCGAATTGACTTAGAATAACACCAAAAAATCAAAAAAGAATGTCAACTGAAGTTTGGGAAGCAATGAAAGAAGTTATAGTCACATAATGACTACAATTTTTTTGTTGGGTTGTTTATCTTTATTAAACTATCAACTTTATTGAAAAATACCGATTTATTAGGCAATTTTGTTAAGTTTGTATGAACAGGGTGGGGCAAAAATCATCATCTGATTTTATTTCGCTATAAATTTTGTTTTTCGCACTTCTAAATTTTGTTCCAATCAATTATAGAATATTACATCTAACAAATGGCCGACATCGGCTTCTTTTTGCCAATTTGGGGTTTTTTTATTACATTTTGCATATCTGTGCACAGTATTTGTGATGCTACATTGTTAATTCTGGCAGAAAGTTTATTCTTTAACTACTCCAAGGTCTTCTGCGCGTACACCAACGGCTTTTAATATTTCCAGATGGAGAAGTTCGGGACAGTCAAATCGAAAAATCTGACTGGCTAAGCCAAATTACCGAAACGCGAGATTACACACGCTGGGAAGGCATCCTTAAAAATACGTATTGCGTAGTGTATGTTTCCATGATACACGGTCTTTTAAGGACTAGTCTGATATGCAGATAATGTGGCAATACAACTGAGAGTAAAATATCCGAATTATTTATGTTACGATTGTATGTTAACCCGGACTGAAATTTGTCCTTGTTAATAGGAAATGGAGACGGGTTACGATTGTTGGTCCGGTTTTAGGGAGGCTGAACTATAGGATAGTGTCAAGTATCTGGAAGTTACTATGGATATGAAAATTTGCTGAGGTGACCACATTTAGAGTAGGATTACTAAAGCTAACTATGTGTTGGAAAGCTAACCATGTGTTGTAAATGGGGCTTGTAACCAAGAGTGACCCACTGGCTTTACACAAAAGTCGTCAGACCAATAATGACATATGCCGCTATTGTGTAAAGGCCTTCAATCCAGAGTATATGGCTTTTGCAAAAACTCCAAAGGGTACAGCGGTTATGTTGTTTCGGCATTAGCGGCGCGGTTAGATCGACATCTACAAGGGCAATGGAGACGATACTCCCCATCAGGCCAATAGATGTTCAGGTTAAATATGTGGCTGCACTTGCGGCTTACAGGTTGATGGTTCTCGGGGAGTAGTCTCTTGGAGTCCGACCTATCCGACATAAGAGATTCCTTGAAAATCTGCGAGGTAATATGGAATGTGATATTGGCGAACGGCGATTTGGTTATTCCAGACAGGTTAGGGTGGAGTGATGAAGGTTATTTAGATGATCCGAATGGAATTAATTTCTAATGACTCCAAACTAGACGAAAGAACTGGTTTAGGTTTCCTTTGTGGAGATATAGGAATGGAGATGTGCTTCCGACTTCCGGACCACAATACCGTTTTTCAGGAAGACGTTGTGGCTATTACGGAGTGCATTCGATTTTTAACTGTGACTGATTATTCTGGGGAAGCAGTCATCTTCAGAAAAGTCTGTGAAATCGAAGAAGGTTTTGGACTTCAAGAGGATGATAAACGTTTATTCTGTCAGAGGTCATCTGAGGTTGATATGGGTACCCGACACTGTGGAGCGGAGGAGACTGAGAAGGCTGACAAGCTGGTCAGCGAAGCATCAACACTGGTCTCTGTTACTCTTCTTAATCCGAAACCTTATTGGATGACGAAAACGGAGCTTGGACAATAGGCTACCAACATTCACAAGGAGATCTGGAATGGGGATAATGTTGGTTAGATGACAAAGGGCCTGTAGTGAGACACGGATGGGACGAGGAGATTCTTAGGGCTGGGGAAGAGAGAACTGGCCTACAAGATGGGAATTGTCACAGGCTTCTCTACACTTCCCATGTTTTTGACCGGCTTTTGTTAGGAGAAGGGTAAGGCACTGGCACGGGGACATTATACCGTCTTTCTAGTGCTTACGGGGGTTAATTTCGGAAAACTGAAGGTTTTAGAGAGCGTACAACATGGTCCTTCCCTTTTTCGACCTAACCTAATCCTGTTTCGCGAGCAGTATGCCAAGTGGCTCGTTGGAACAACATGTCCTCCAAACACAGATTGTTAACTTCCGAAAACAAAAATTCAGTCATCTTGGCTGTATAGCGGTCGCCATTCACCGAAGGAGCAGAGAGTGATGCGAGTCAACTGCACACCACACGGTGACTTTGAGAGTTGCTTCATAGAATATAAATCTATGTTATAATCCATAATCCAGAACCAAGAATTTTACTTATTGTAGTGGCCACTGAGATAAAAATGAGCCTCGTAATGGTAAAAAAATTATGATAATATGTTAAAAATGATCAAAATATTCAGTCTAACTTCTTTTGTGTAAAAAGTGATAATAAAAAATTAAAAAATTCATTACAAACAAATTACTTACTCGCAACTCTGGCATTTAATAAACAATTGGAGATAATTGCTGTAAAATGATGAAAGTCCATTTTTGTTCCAGAATAGTTTTAAATTCAACCATTGATAACTCTTAGCAAACAAAAAACAATTTGTAACATTATACGACAAATGACACAAATGTACGTGTTGACAACAAAACTCAATGGAGCTTGTGATTGGCTGATATATGTTCTACTAAAATAGTTACAATATGGTCTTTGCATCATGATGCATCACTTTTAAATTAAGGTTTGTCTTTTTCCTCCTGCTGCTTTTGTTTTTCTTGTTGTCTATTTGTTTGTGTGGAACTTTAAGCTTAAGTTGTTTAACTAGTTTCAAACAAACTATAAAAAACGTGTTTTCCAACAAACATTTGCAGAGTATAAGTATTTAAATAAAAATGCATACAAAAAAAAACCTAACAGGTATGTATGTGCAATATGTATTCTTTGTTATAAGGGTGTAGTTTAATTTAAAATTAAAATAAATAATTCTTCTATAATATTCATGCTGAAATTTTAGGGATACATTATGGAGATGCTTAAAAATATATGAATTTTGTAAACTTAAAATTTTAGCAGCACTGGATTAAGAACATAAGACCAACGACTCTTCAAAATATTTAATATCCCTAATATTCAAACATAAAGTTTTGAATACATATGCTGGCATAATGTTGCAAAAACTATATTTTAATATTTTTAAAGGTAGTTGAGAATATATTACAACTTCTACAACAACAAAGTCTAGCAATAGATTATTGGTATTTTTTTTAACATCATATCATTTCATTTTTTAATAGCAGGATAGAGAAAGTAGCATATGTTGTGTTCAACAGTAAAGAAAATCTAAACTTTGACAAAAAAAAAAAAAAAATATGTAAAATACATAAATAAAGCTAATGCAGCATATACTTTATATTGACAAAATTTTATATTCTAGAGTCAAAATATTAAAGTTTTGGGGTACAGAATATGCATAGAAATATATTATGTAGTTTATTTCGTTCAAAATTGTATAAAAAGTCCGTTTTTGTATATAGTTTAATACTGCCAAAGAAACATAATTCTTTGACTCATAGCCATTCTAGCATAAGGTATTCAATGAAAAAGAAATAGCTTTTACTAAAGTGCAATCACATATGTTGCATATAAAAGGAACAAGGAATATTGTAAAATTACCCAGTAAAACTTTTAGTAGTTATTTTTGTTAAATTAAATCGCTATAAATGATTACATTTTAAAAATTATGTGCTATAACACATCGGCTGAAAATTCCATGGGACGACTCATACGTGGCGCCACTAATAAAAAATTCATATGATTTTTTTAAACATATGAATCAGATGCTACCTGTCAAAATTTAATGACAATTCCGATTGGATATTTGGTTTCCTTACACACAGAGAACGATTAGGTTTTAATCGCTTAAAACCACTAAAATTCTTTTAAACACACCTAATATTATTTACAGTTATCTAAAATTTAATTATATTTTTAATATTCTGGACTCAAAAAATATTTTCTATATTCACTACTGATTGAAGTGGTTTGTAAAAATAAAATCGGTGTTCATGACCAATTGTGGGAAAATATATTTTTCTACAATGTATTCCCTAGACACAACCATATTATTCTTTTATTTTTCTTCAGGAAATTTTAACAAATTTTTAATTCACAGCCAAATTATAACCTTCGTAGAAATTTTATTATAATTTTAGCTGCCAGCAGGAAATTTCTGTTTTCAAGAGCAAAGGCATCCGTAATTGATATTTTATGCAATATAAACAGTAAAGGTACATAAAAATATAATTTTCGCCATTTGACACGATTTTGAAAAAAATGACAATTTTCCATGACGAATATTCTAAGAGTTTTCATTATTTTTTATTTTAATAAAACCTCTAAATTTTACATTTTTTCTTGATGATTATATTTCCAGATTCTAAGGAAATTTTCGTAAAGGGAATCCTTAAATTCAGGAAACTTTTAAGTAAAGCGAAGCCATAAATTTCTGAAAAGCTTTTTAGAGAAAAAAATTCTAAATTTTGGTAGTCCTTCCTATTGAAAACCCCTTAAAAACTGAGAACTTTTTCTATAGAAAATCTCTTAGACTCTGAGGACTTTTTCCTTTATAAAAACCCTTAGAAAATTATCCATGACTTTTTCTTAAGAAATATCCCCAGATTCTGAGGATTTTTTCGTACAGAAAAACCAGCAGATTCCAAGGACTTTTTCTTATAAGAAGCCTCTTATAAAACATTCCTAAGGATGTTTTCTCATTGAAAAACCCTCAGATTATGAGAACTCTTTTCTAAAAATCCCTCAGATTTTGAGACTTTCTCCAATAAAAACCCCCAGATTCTGAAGACTTCTTTTTACACAAAATTCTTCTTATTTTAAGGACTTTTTCCAAAAGATGACCCCTTCAATCCTGATAAATTTTTCCTATAAAAAAAAAACAAACATAAGATTTCGAAGAGCTTACCTATGGAAAATCTTCATATTAAAAGGCCTTTTCTAAGAAAATAACCTCAGATTTTGAGAATTTTTCCATTAAAAAAACACTCCGAATCAGAGAATAACAACTCTAAGATTCCGAAGAATATTGGCTATAGAAAAATCCTCGGAATCTAAGGTTAAATACTTTTATGTTGAAAGAAGCTCTCAACATCAAAGGTTTTTCCTGTTAGAAAACAAATCTTAAACATCTGAGAGTTTTACTTGAGGGGAAAAATGTTCTCAAAATTTTAATACTTTTTTAAAAAAAAAATCTTTAGATTTGGCAGACAAACCCTTACTTTCTGAGAACTTTTTTCTGAAGAAATACTGTTAAATCCAAAGCACTCGCCTATGAAAATGACTTTCAGATTATGAAACAAATAAATATTTAGCCTTTTTCCTAGGAATATTTACCTACAGAACCCCCCCCCCCCCCCCCCACCAAGAATCCAAGAATCCTTGCACTTTTTTCTATAAGATAAATATAAAGATTCTGAGAACTCTTTTCTATAAAAACTCAGCAATTTCTCACAACTTTCAAAAACCTTCGGATGATGATATCATTTTCCTACAGAAAAACATTAAATTCCTGAGAACTTTTTTCTAGAAAATAACTTTTAGATTCGGATCATTTTTTCTATGGAAATCCCTCTAATTACTACAACACTTTCTCATAAATTCTGAGAAGCTTTTCTTATAGAAACATCGTGTTATTCTGAGGACGATTTATTAAAAAGTATTTCTTTAAATTATTTCCCTCACATTGTGATGATTTTCCCTAATAAAAAACCTCAAGTCTTTGAGACTACTTTCTGTACAAAATAAAATCAGATTCTGGGAACATTTTCCTATAAAAATCCTTTAAATTTTTAGGATTTTTTCCTATAGAAAAACCTGAGTAGATTTTCCTATAAAAAAACTCTCAAATTCTGAATTCTTTTTTCTTTCCAAATACTCTCTTTTTTCTATCAAAAACACCCAGATCCTGAGGACAATTATTTTGTTAAAATAATTATAATATTCCTTAAAATCTGTGATTTTTGCTGTAGAAAATATTTCTCAAAAGTCAACGCCCAATTTCTTAAATTTTAATTGGTTTTTAGTGGAAGAAAGGTTGTAATGTCGGGATTATTCCTTTAGAAAACAGTACTCAGAATTTTAAACAGTTTTATTTTAAAAAATTCCTTTGAATTAAACAGCGTTTCTTTAGCCACTGGTTAAACTTGATCTCATGAGGACTTATCTTTAAATAAAATTTCTCATTACTAAAGTGTTTAATAAATTCAAGATTAAAATGACTTTTGTAATACATTTTCAGGAGATTTAAAATAACCTTCTTTTACAAAAGTTGAAGAAAAGCAAATTCGTTTCCTGCAATCCTATAAAGAAAAGAGATACAAATAAGCTGTAATCAATTAATATCTCTTTTTTATGTTCTCATACTACTGACAATTTTTTCATGTAAATTTGTTAACAAAAAAACATCATCCGATCCATTTCTAATTTTTTAGGAAATGAAGTTTTTCTCATTGATTTTTTTTAGAAATTTAATGTTTTTAACATTAAATTTATTGTCTTCTCTTGTTTAAGAAGTATTTTAAATTTGTTTTTATGTTTCTGTTTGTTTTTTTTTTATTAAGAAAATAAAATTAATTTTTCGGTACCAGGTAATTTTGGATAAAGTTTGGTTAAATGAGATTGAGAATAAAATTCTCTTACAATGACATAAAAATGCCCAAATGCTGCGAACGCAAATAACGCGAATGGCAAATAACTACATTCATTATTAAATATATTTTCCATTATTAAGAAGAAGAAAATTGTTTATTCAAAATTTTATACATATTTATTTAACTTTAATTTTTTTTCCACATATACAAAACAGCTGATTAATTATCAGTAGGTGTTGATTTGACAGATTTACCATTTTACCCGAACATAAAATATGGTAAAGTTCTGGTAAAAAGAGAAACACAATTGTTTTCTCATGAACGCTCTCATTTGCCCAATTTTATTACAAAAAAAGCTTGTAAGAATCAATTAATTGTAGCTGTCAAAATTGCCTTATTATTAGTAAATATTTTGTGTGACTTTAAACTTTGCGCTTTTATAAATAATTAATAGTTGTAGTGATGGTTGTCTAATTGAAATGTTTTTGTGTGTACACCCAGAGAAAAGATTGGTTGCGATTCGATCAAAACCATTAACATTTGTAAGGATTTTATTTTATTTGGAATAACCTATAATCCATTATTATACCAAAAATATGGCATTGGGAATTAAAAAGGGGGAAAAAAGCCAAAAAAGGATGCTATTATCCAATTACTGATATTTCCAAACAACATTACGAATAAAATTCGTTTAGAAGCAACCGTTTATTTAGTGAATGTCCTGGAAAATTAGTACAATCTATCAAATTTATTAAAAAATTGTTGATATTCGAAAGTGGTAACTACAAATTCGGTTATTCTAATCAACTATATCATTAAATTAGGGTTTCTGTTGAAGCAACCGAATAGTGGATTCTATTGATTATAGAAGCCACTAACGATTGGTATTTGTAAACGAATTTTCTACTATATTTATTTTCCTAAAAAATTATTTAAATTCAAAATTAATCATTAAAATTTATAAATGTTTGTGGTCTAGTATGTAGAGAGCTAGCCTAGTACTCATATTTTCCGAGTTCAAATCACGGTAAGGGCAAGCAAACATTTAAAAAAGTATTTTCTTTAAGTTAAAAAAATATATTCAACTGTTTAGATAACAATTATATAAAAGAAAATTAAATTAAATTGTGGTGCAGTAAGTACACAGAAAAAAGCATCACAAAATTTTAAGTAATTAAAAATATTTGTTAAAATTTAATTTCGATTTCTAACAATTTTTTATTTGAATTGTTTGTAAATTGTTGTTTCTCATAGAAAAAGTCTTTGAACTTAAAAATCTTAGTTACAAAAAGTTTTTTGTATTTAAAAATTCCATTGTTGATGTCTTTTTAAAAAATACTTTTTTGGTTAACAAAAATGTACTATAGAAGATGTTCAATGTTACAAACTGAATTTTGTAATTTTATCATGTGTAAGAGTGTGAATTATGAATCTAGATGCCTAGGTTCGATACCGTAAAATTCTAAAAATAATATTTTTCTTAAAATAAAATTTTGTAAAACGTAATAATATTTATGTTGAATATAAATATTAAATTAGACAACTGAATATAGGCTTTCACAACTAAACATACAATTTAATATGAAGATAGTTGTCGTAACCGCCAGAATTCGATTGGCAATAAATTCGGTGGCCACAAGTGATACTGGTTTCTGGGTGTAGTTTTATATATAAGACGTATGAGTTATATGAATATGTACTTAAATATAGCTCATACGTAACCTGTTAACTAAAGGGGCCCGAAATATTCGACATGTATTTTTTTATATTTTGCCGAATACTAAATAATAGTACTATTCAGCCGTTTTTTGAAATTAAAGGAAAATTCCAAAAAAAAAATTATTATCGTTTTATAAAAAAAAATTAAAACAATGTATAGGTTTTGGATATATTTCTGAATATATCGTATATTTACAGATTTTTAAAACCCAGGCGAACTTCGGCGATGGATGCAATAAGCTCCCGCATTACCTTGTAATGTCTACTCTTTACCTATATCATTATATTTCAACATTAAGAAATGAGGTACCGATAATTGCATACATAGTGTATAACTTTGTAAAGCATTTTCTTTATTTCTAGCTTTAGAAATAAAAGTACTGAGATTTATTCATATTTGGTTAAATAAATTGTAATGTATAATCCTTACCATCAGAATTTTTTTGAAACATAAAATAATGAGTTATCGATAGTTGGTTACATAATGCATTACAATTCAACAGAATATAATGACTCCTAAATAGGAAAAATATATTCAAATCATACAATACAATATTTCATTAATATGTTTTCATGTGTATTTATCTATAATGCACACTTCAAAATTTTTCACCCCTTAAGTGAAAAAAAGGTAACCCATTACTATTAATTATTTTGTAAGCATATTAGTAAGAATACATACACCACAAACTTTGGGAAATACTTTCAGGGTATACCAGTGATATTCAACAGCTGCAATACCATGTTTATTAATATCTCGCTCTTTAAAATAGCTATAACCCAAAAATCTTCTTCGATCAAACTATTTTTTCAAGTTTGGAATTGTAAAGTAATCCAAGGGATGTTAATCTGGCGTGGTGACGCAATTCGTGTTCCGAAAGTTTATGTTTTATTACGCCGTACTAGTGTGCGATAAATGTGGTGAATCTCATGGAAAACGATAATTAATAATCTCAGAGTTTTATGATGGACTTAAATACTTAGTTTCTCCCTAAAGCGCCATATTGGTTTACATTTTAGTTATAATAATTTAGCTGTATTTTTCTTTTACGTAAAAAAATTGGTATAACTGCAAACTAAATATAATTTTTAAATTCAATTGAATTAAGTTAATTGTATTATAGTTTTGACTTAAAATATTACAAAATTCTATTCACGACTTTATCTTTACTTGGATTTTAGCCTCAAGTATATAAACTTAAGAAAAACTATCTTATAAATCTCCAAAAAAAAAAAGAGAAAAACTTCAAAATTCTTTTATTATCAAAGATGTGAATAATACTATCTAAACCAACAGGACATAGCAAATACACATGTACTTAAATCCTTTTTATTATACTGCAGTAAGTTTATAAACATTAAAAGCAGATTTTAACTGAGCCTATTTTCCAACTTATCACATGACCAAAGTTAAAACAATTCCTCTTTACTACTCTACTTAAACAAACAAAAGCGTGAATTTATGTTTTTGGAAAAATAAACATTATTTTGAAAAATATAACACAAACCCTATATTGTCTTTAGTTTTTTGCCAGCTTTAGTGAAGGATACAACATGTGTATGTGGATAATGTTAGTGTTACAGATTTACAGCAAAAATATAAAATTACTGGGATTTAAAGTTACTTTAGCAAATCTTTATGACAAGAGTAACTATTACTGGTACTATGCTATTACTGTGGCTGGTTTAAATGAATAATGGGCCACATAAGTTTACTTTTTTGAACAATAATGTAACCGCAAAAAATTAAATTATTAAATAATTTTAATATAAAAACTTAATTAATTTGAGATTCTTAAGAAAGTACTTTCTTAAAACTGTACTTAATTAATGCTGCATTTTAATTATACAACTTTTAGTGAGACGAATTAGATTTTCATTAAATTTAATGTGTGTGCTATGACATTTTAATATTTTCTCTTAACATCAACTTAATTTTCAACATTAACTATTTCCTCTTGCATATAAATACTAACGTTTTCATTTTATGCACATGCACCAAATAAAAGTACTAAGTATGTATTATAAAATTTTATAATTTATACTTGTTAATATTTTCACATATCATTACACTTTCGCAACTGACAAAATATGTAGCACAAATTCATTTTTATTATATGTACAATATTGTGTTTATTTTAAATGTTTCACGTATTAAAATAACAGGGCTTTAAAGGAATTTATACACCCAGAAAACAGTATCAGTTGTTGCCACCGAATTTGTCGCCAATGGAATTTTGGCGATTACGACAACTATGTCCATATTAAATTATGTTTTTAGTTGTGAAAGCTAATATTCAGTTGTCTAATTTAATATTTATATTCCACATAAATATTATTACGTTCCATAAAACTATATTTAAAAAAAAAAAATATTTTTAGATTTTTCCGGTATCGAACCTAGGCATCCAGATTCATAATTCACACTCTTACTTACTGCACCACAATTAAACATTTTCATATTTCATTTTAATTAAAAACAAATATTTTTTAAGTGTTTGCCTTTTTCGGGATTTGAATTCGGAACTTAGGAGTACTAAAATTTAAATAATTTTATTATTAAAATAAATGGAGCAAAAAATTCGTTTACAAAATCCAATCTTAGTGGTTTCTATAATCAATACAATCCACAATTCTGTTGGTTCAACTGAAACCGTATTTGTAGTTATCATTTCCTTTTTTTCGATAATTTTTTAATAAATTTTATGGATTGTACTAATTTTCTAGTACAGTCACTAAATAAAGGGTTCCTTCTACTTGTACGCAATTATTATATGAGTTTTATTCGAAAAGTTGTTTGGAAATGCCAATAATTGGATAATTGTATTCTTTCTTAGTTACCTTTCTCTATTTTTAATTCCCAATGCCATATTTTTGCTTGAATAATGGATTATTGGTTATTACAAATAAAATAAAATTCGTACAAATAAATGTTAATGGTTTTTATCGAATTGCAACCAATCTTTTCTCTGGTTGATTTATTTGTATGGCTTTGCTTGAAAATTGTCACTCGGCGGTTTTTGGGGTGTCTAACTAATATACCGAAGCCATATGTTCAAAAAGACAGATTGAATATAGCGGTTGCTTTTAAAAATTTCGGAATTTTTTTGATAAATAATTATTATTTTACTATATATGGGGTCGCTGAATAAATCCATCAATTTACTTAGAAGTACTTAAGGATCGCTGTATTTGCCTAAATCTCTTTTATTATTGAGCGGTAGTTGTTTATTGATTATTTTTTTTTTCTTAAAAAGTATTCAGTGTTTCCATTTTTATTTTTTAGAGAGTTTCCTATATATATAATATAGTAAAGATTAAACCAATTACTTACTTCAGTTCCTACAAGTAACTACTTCTGGTATTCGCTACAAGTAACTAATTACATAAGGTCTTATTTGTAATGAGTTTAAAGTCATTGCTGTAAAGCTCTAGTTTTATTTCCCTATATATGAAGTATGTACCTATAAGTAGCGACTTATTCTACTCATTACAAGTATTCAATTATTTCAATTCTTGTTACTAGCCAACGATTACCTTATTACAAGTAACTCCTTACTTCAGTACTTTTTTGTAAGGATTTTATTATGCTTATACTCGTAAGCTTTGAGAAGGTAGGCTAGTTGGTAGCGTGCTATCTTATAAGTGCGGAGGTTGTGGGTTCAATTCCCACCAGAGGCTCTGGTCTGTTTTCACTACAACGAGCCGATATCCATTGTTGCTAGTGCTCTGTTAGGACATTAGGGTATTTGTAATTATATCATTAATATAAATAAAATAAAAAAAACCTTCAATGACACCTCTTTATTTAAATTATGCATTATTAGGCCAGTGCAAGTACTTACATTTTTTGTTTTCTTATTCCATTTCCCATTATCAGGTAATAGCAAGTTTTGCTGCGTAATTACAAAAATATAAAGTGATATAATCTAAGTTTGGGTCATGTTATACTTCCCTATTACAGCCCGTGTATAACCGTGTCTCATACATTGGAGCGAAAGGTTGCTATTCAACGTGTTATTCATATTACACAGTAAGTACGTCAAAATGATATACAAAAACCCTGGAATTCATGAACTTAAGCTTGGGTCGTGAAATTCATTTGCGAACCCCGTTTGGAAGAGTCAGGTCATTTTAACAAAATATTTAAATTTTAAGTTTGTACATATTGACTCAAACAATTTTTTTATTATATTTTAACGAAAGACTTTGAAAATTGTTTCCAATGACTTAATTTATTGTTTTTTCACTTATTTACTATTTATTACTATATTTTTTATATTAATCTAGAAGGTAAGGAGTTATAATTAATTGTAGTTCTATGTTTAGATCAGAATTTTTTGTGGCGAAATTTTAATATCTGATAATTATTTAAAAAAAAATGTGCTAGTCACCAAATTACTTTAAAAAATTTTTATAAAATATATATGTAACAAAACATCGCGCGGCAGACAAACAAACACTGAATATATAACCAGAATAAATAAGTTAGATGATCACAATATTACACCAATAACAATAAGTGGATTAAAATCAGTAATACTAAAAGATCTAAGTTCAACGAAATAACCTGGATATGACTTGATAACTAGAAAAATATGAAGAAAAAAAAACTGACAGATAAAGCTATTAAGAAACTTCTTTTTTTAATAAATGCCAGCTTCCGTCTCAAATAAGTGCATTGGAAACTTTTTCAAATTATAATGATAAATAAAACCGGATAAAAACCTAAACTTGTTACATCATACAGACCTATACCTTTGCTACCAGTATTCTCCCAGATATTTGAAGAACATTTATTAATGGAGAATGCAGCCAATTATTGATGAAAGAAAGAAAACTTATTCCTGAACATCACTTAGAGTTTTGAGTAAGACACTCAACCATACAGCAAGTACACAGAATTTCAGATTTTGCAGACAAGGCTATGTAGTCTAAACAGATATGCTCTGCTGTCTATCTTGACGTGGAGCCAGCGTTTGATCGAGTATGACATTAAGGAATATTGCTCAAACTACATACAGGGTGGCGCAAAAATAACCTTCCGATGTTTTTTGGCTGTAATTTAAAAAAAAAATGAAAAACTTTGATTCTTCTTGTGGATTATTTTCATTTGGTCTTTTAATTTTTTTTACATCAAGTTGAGAATATGATGTCATGTAAATGGCCACCGCCACAGTTGATTGTCATTTGAGCCCTTTTTATGGCATTTTCCATCACTTTGGCCAAAACTTCCGGCGATAGGTCCTCACATTCTTGACGGATATTGTCTTTAAGAGCTGCAAGAGTCTGAGGCTTGTTGACATAAACCCGGGACTTCAAAAACCGCGGTCAAATCAGGCGATCTTGCTGGCCAGTGCGAATCGCCAAAACGGGAGATTAGGCGCCCGGGAAATGCATCCTTCAGCATATCGGTTGTGGCACGTGCAGTGTGTGGCGTTGCACCGTCCTGTTGGAACCACATGTTTTCCAATCCCAATTCATCAAGTTGCGGCAAAAAGAACTCGTTGATCATTGCTCTGTAGCGCTCACCATTCACAGTAACCGTTTGGCCCGCGACGTCTTCGAAGAAAAAAGGTCCGATAACTCCTCCAGCGAAAACAGCACACCATACAGTGACTTTGAGCGGGTGTAATGGCTCTTCGTGGGTTACACGCAGATTTTCAGTGCCCCAGAAGCGTAAATTTTGCTTATTTACGTACCCGCTAAGATGGAAATGGTCATGATTATTTTTGATGAAAAATCATCTTCATTATTGCTCAAATAAATAGTCACCAATATTCCGCGTTCTGGAGCAGTGTAGCGTAACATTGTTTATTAACGTGTATTTCGCATGTGTTTACTACACAAATATCAAAACAGAACTGACATTTTCTGATAGGAGGATTACTTTTGCGCCACCTGTTATAGATCTAGCGAAACAATTTTTTAATATCTATAAATCCTAACTTGCTGACAGACACTTTCGAGTCAAACATGAAAATAAATACTCGGAAATGAAATAAATATCTGCTGGGATAGTGTACTTGGCACAGTCCTATATCTCCTTAATACTAGAGAGCATCCAACATCTTTTTCAACGACGCTAGCTACATTTGTAGATCATACTATAATTTTATCAGCTGTAAAAACAAAAAACTCAGAACTTTCTTAAAGCTATTGTTATGTGGTTAAAACAGTGGAAAATGATATTAAATGAAAATAAATCTATACATATGTACTTATCGAATAAAATAATTTCACATCCATTAGTCTATATAAGTGTTACCCACTAAATTTTACTTCACAGACCCCTTCAGACATTTATACTTTCTGACGGATCCCCAAATTTAAAATTTTTATTTTATACATAAATATAAACATTTAAATCCGAAGATTTTCAGAAAAAATTGTAGTAGTATAAAATACGACAGATGGAATTTTAGAATTTTCAGAAAATTAAGAGATTTACCAGATAAAATTTTTGGAAGACTCTTTCAATTAAATTACCCTAGAAAAACTTAAAAACTCTAGGAGTTTGAGGTGTTTTCTATAAAAACAAAGCTTTTTAGTATCTGTGATTTTTTCATAGGAAAAATTGATTCTTAAGCACATTCTGATGATTTTTAAGCATCTTAGAATGTGTTATATAGAATAAATAAAAAAATAATGTGTATTCAATTAACTCAAAAAAAAAAAAATACGTAGTCTAAAAAAGTCTTAAGCATTGGAATACCACAATTTTTTACCAGTTTCCTTTTTTAGCAACTGACATGAAAGATTATTTATTATTACCTTCTTATTTCAAAAGATTTTTTTTTAACTCTTTCAGCTACGGCCCCCCCGGGGGTCGTGACCCTCCATTTGCGACCCGTTGGTCTATAAAAACAATAATCAAGTTCCATTTGCAAACATTGCAAAATACCTTGGCATCACTCTAGATACAAAAATAAAATGGCAAGAGCATGTAAAACAGAAAGCTAAAGAGGTGGAAACAAAATTTTGTCAATTTCATTAGTTAATAGACCAAATACTAATTTTTCTATACACCCAGAGAAAAGATTGGTTGCTATTCAATGAAAACCGTAAACAATTATTTGTGAGGATTTAATTTTATTTAGAATAACCTAAAATCCATTAATATAGCTAAAATGTTGTATTGGGAATTAAAAAAGCAACCAGTTATTTAGTGAATATATTAGTAATTTGGTATAATCTATAAAATTTATTAAAAAATTGTCGATATTCAAAAGTGGTAACTACAAGTACGGTTATTCTGATCAAATATATCATTTAATTAGGGGTTCAGTAGAAGAAACCGAATTGTGGATTGTATTGATAATAGACGTCACTTATGATTGGTATTGATAAAAAAACTTTATACTAACCATTCTTTTCCTAACAAATTGTTTAAATTCAAAATTAGCCATAAAAATGCATAAGTGTTTGTGGTGTAGTAGGTAGAGAGGTAGCTCAGTACTCAGAATTTTCGAGCTCAAATCCCGGAAATGGCAAAAATTTAAAAAATATATTTTTTTTAATTAAAATAAAACATTCAAATGTTTAAATGGCAAATATATCAAAGCAAATTTAAATTAGTTGTGGTGCAGTAAGCAAAAGTGTGAACCACGAATCGATACCGGAAAAAAATTTAAAGTAAATTTTTTTAAATAAAATTTTGTGGAATATAAATATTAAATTGTACAACTGAATATTAGCTTTCACAACTAAAAATATAATTTAATATGAAGACAGTTGTCGTAACCGCCAGAATTCGATTGGCAACAACTGATACTGTTATATTAGTATATAATTATTATAAAGTCTCTATGGACGTATGGGGTTTAGCTTTGGGGCTGCACCAAATAATTCAATATTAAAATCATTCAAAAAGTTCAGAACAAGTTTTTACGTTCAACTGCAAATGCTTAATGGTATTTCCACAATTATGATATCCACAGGGACCTGACCGTTATGCAATAAATAATTCTACAAGCTCAAAAGTATTCAAAAGTTCTCCATAACCATTGAAATTTGGACCCAATTCGTATCTATAAAACTGCACCTCTTCAGCGTAGACTTCGTACGTTATTACCTATAAAATATAAATAGATATTTTAATTAATTGTAAAGAATAGCAACTGTGCTATATTATATTAATTTTGTATATTATATTGTATTAAAAATATGACTTAATGAGTTTCTCTGTAATTTTCAATAAAAAAAAAACCTAATCTAATATCGCGCTATATATTTGTCAACTCTGAATTAGTTAAAAAATGGAGATCAACGAAATGAGTTGTGAACTTCAACGTGCATATCTTTATAATGTGGTATTAAAAAAGCAAAGTGCCTTATCGGTGAAGCATTATTTTAAAAACTATGATCCTAAAAATCCAGATATTTTTGAACATTCCCTACTTCAGATTCGGATCTAGTGCACCAAGTGCCAAAGAAAGGCATACTCTGGTCTCATGGTTTGTTGTTAGTCATTACTCTGTACACTGACATTGAATTCGTTGGACTTTCACGGTCAAGTAATACTCGTAATGATAAATATTTGCATGTGGATAGGTTCTTTCTGCGAGCTCTGAGAATATGACATGGCCATTTTATTTATTTAATTATTTATTTATTTATTTATTTATTTATTTATTTATTTATTTATTTATTTATTATTTATTTATTTATTTATTTATTTATTTATTTATTTATTTATTTATTATTTATTTATTTATTTATTTTTTTTTTATTTATTTATTTATTTATTTATTTATTTATTTATTTATTTAATTTTGTAACTTCTACAACAATACAGTTGTTTTATAAAGTAGAAATCTTATGGTGTTATAATATCAATTAACAAAAGTAAAATAAAATAACTATTACATACGGAAAAAAAAAATAAATAAAAATAAAATTACAAAAATTACAAAAAAATTTTCTTTTAAAAACAAAATATAAAATACATATTTTTTTAAACAGTTTTTAATGAACTAATAAATTTTACCTTAAAATATGTTATCATGAAAAATATTTAAACAATTTTCTTTTAAACTCAAACGCGTTGCTGGTTTCTTTAATTGTTGGAGGAATATTATTCCAAAGACGTATTGCAGCTATAAAAAATTGTCATTCAGATATCAACGTACGAATTCTAATTTGAACCAAATTTCTATTTCTTCTTAGTTGACTAAAACTCAAACGATTAAAAAAATAACACGGCTCGCGGGTTATTATAATTTTATGAAGAAATATTAGGATTTTAATTTTCAGTAGGTCTTCGAACAGCACACCAAATATTCTCTTAGAGTATGGAGTTATATTGAGGTAATCTCCATTAGTACTACGATTTTTGATGCCATAAACGTATCTTGCAATGTTGTTATACGTAACGTTCAATTTTGATTTGCTAGTGCCATCACAACTTGCAAAAATCTCACATCCATATGTTAAAGTTGATATCAAATAAGTTTTAGCAAGCAACAACCTTATTTTTATTGGAGTGCAAAATTGCATAGGCCAAAGAGTTCTGAGTAAGAAGTATGTTTTGCCACAGGCAGCCGCTAAGTGATCTGACCAGGTGAGTGTGTTATTGAATATTATACCAAGTTTTTTCGCCTTATTAACGATTTCAATTCGTTGGTTGTTAATACAAACACTAAGATTTTCAATAACTCTATTTGTCCTTTTATGTATAACTATACATTTGGATTTTTTAGGATTTAAACTTAAACCATTCACATCTGCCCAATGAGAAACACGATTCAAGTCATCATTTAGCCTTGCAGTACATTGTTCAATGTTTCCTTGTCCATTACTTATGTACAATTGGACATCGTCTGCATACATTCTGATGTTGCAGTGCAGCAACTGTTCAGAAAGATCGTTTGCATAAATAGAGAAAAGAAGAGGCCCGAGAATTGAGCCTTGTGGAACACCCCTGACAACGGGAAGAAAAGTTGAGGTTGTTAATGGTTTTATTTCGACATACTGTACTTGATCCTTTAGATAAGATTCAATTAGTTTGGTGGATGTTGAGGAAAAATTCGTTATTTTTTCTAATTTTTGAAGCTAAATAGTGTGGTCAACGGTGTCAAAAGTCTTTGTATGATCCAACAACACTAGCATTGCCACACAGCCAACATAAATTTCTCTTCTGAGATCTTCAACCATATCAGTAAGTGCAGTAACGCAACTACAGGTTGGTTGAAAAGTTCCTGCGCTCGAAATGAAAGAATACTGTTTTTGTTATGAAATATATTTTTTTATTCAATATAATCTCCTAGAAGCTCAATACACTTGTTCCAATGATCTTCCAACAATTTTATCCCATCCTTATAATGGTTTTCCTTCATTCGACGAAAAATGCTTTCCACGAAGGAATTGTTTGAGATTTCTGAAGAGATAGTAGTCACTGGGAGCCAAATCTGGTGAATATGGTGGATGTTCAAGCAATTCGTACTTCAATTCTTTGAATTTAGCCATCGTCAAAACACTTTTGTGGGCAGGTGCTTCGTCTTGATGAAAAATAATTTTTTTCTTTTTTAAACCAGGTCTTTTCTCACGAATTTTTTCATCCAGCTGATCCAAGAGGCTGCAATAATATTCAGAGTTGATTGTTTTACCTTTCCGAAGATAATCAAGCAACAAAATTCCTTTTGCATCCCAAAAAACTGATGCCATAACCTTCTTTGCTGATCGTTGTGACTTCACCTGCTTTGGAGCTGAACAACCAGCTTCAGTCCACTGTAAACGTTCTTGTTCCAATTTAGGATCATGGTGGTAGATCCAAGTCTAACCATAGTTATAAAACGACGCAAGAAGTTGGTTTTATTCGGCTTAAAACGCTCGAAATTACGCTGAGAAATTTGTTCTCGATCCAGTTTTTGTTGAATTGTTTATGTGTGCGGCACTAACTTTCCAAACAGTTTTTTCATGTAAAATATGGAGTACTCGTTCGTCTGAGATGCCTGTGGCATTAGCAATTTCACGCTTAGTCAAACTAGGATCTTCACTAACCATATTATGTACCTGCTCAATGATTTCTGCTGTGGTTGCAGTTTTTGGTCGTCCTTCGCGTGGATCGTCTTTAAGGCTGGTACGACCACGTTTAAATTCGCCAGCCCAAAATTCAACGGTGCGTTTTGAAGGTGAGGACTCCTTATACACTTCTAATAATTGTTCATAAATTTCCTTTGCTTTTAAATCCTTCAAAACAAAGAATCTAATGACTGCAGGATATTCAATTTGTTCCATATTAAAAAAAATCAATGACACGTCAACTTCAAATGGCTTGTAAACAAAGAAAGAATTGACAGAATGACTTGCAACTTTGCATGTGTTCTCGGGACAGTTATACCAACTTGAGAAAAAAAAGTTTGGAGCTAGCAGTGCCATCTCTTGGTGAGCGCAGGAACTTTTCAACCAACCTGTATGTTTGGCCCGAAATCCAGATTGTCTATCGGTCAACAAATTATGATGATTAATATAATTAGTTATCTGCAAATGTAAAAGTTTTTCAAAAGCTTTCGACAGATATGACAATATAGCTATAGGCCGAAACTCAGTGGCTGTTTTTGGTATTGGAAGAATTTTAGCCTGCTTTCATCTTTTTGTATAAGTCCTTGTCATAATTATTTTGTTAAATATATTTGTAACTATTGGTACGATTTATGAATCAAGTTCTTAAAATATCTGCTACTTACAAGATACATGTATCTCTCTATACCTACTCTTGCAACGGATACAAATACTTAAGTATCAAGTTGTATGTACAAGTTGTGTAGTGTTGTAGTAAATAGAAAAAGACAAACTTGAATGTTGTCATTTGATAAGTGCACACAAATATGCCAGCAACATATGTGGTACTTTTGATACTTAAGTATTTTTAATATCGAAATAAAATGTGTATTTAGGTACTTCTGTAGCGACATTTCTATAATACACAATTTGTATCCCATATAAGGGTAACATGATTTTTTTTTTTTGGGGAGATACAACAGACAGAAAGACGGACGGACGAACGGATGAAACTAGAAATAAATGTTAACATATGGCGTTGTTAGATGCAATAATATTTTAAATCTTAAAAATCAAGAGTTAAAAGTGGCCAGTTCTTAAATTGTTAAGAGAATAAATTTTAAAGCTTACAGTTTTCAAATGTAAAAGAAAATACATTTTAAGATAATTTAAAATGTCATCAAAAAATATTTGTGTTAATACTTTTCTTCCATTAAAGCCTCATTTCGAATTTAGCATAAAGTATTACAAGCGTGTATTTACAAATTCTTTAAATCTAAAAACATTTTTTTTTTCTTGTTAAGTACACTAATTGTTATTTCAAAACATCACTTGCTATTCGTGTCTTAAATAAAAAGCCATATAGCATGTTTGATATTATTTTAAATGCTGTTGTTTAACTTTTGGCAACAAAAATAACAATTACGTAAATTACAGTTTTTTAAAATAATTTAATGAAATTATGTTCACCATAACACCATACAATTACAAACTATAGCCCACATGTTAGCGTGTTATTGAAAAGCTATTACAACTATTTTCCATTACTCTAGCAAAAGAGATGTAGTGGACTTACATTTGCTGGGTTTTTTCGAAAAAAGTAAGATTGAATCTTTCTATTAATCTTATTTTTTCTTTTTTTCTTTTGTACCAAAGAAAAAAATCTGTATAAGAAATTGTCACCCTTTTTGGATTACAAATGTCAAGTGCATGTTTAAATTAACCCAAACATATTATTCATTAAAATATTTTACATTTTCTTTAACATTCCCGTGCTTTTTTCTTACAAAAAAAAAACTTTTATTCTGTATTGTATATTAAATTTGAATTTTATTTCATATTTTTTTCTTTACATTCCTTATATTTAATTTTCTTTTTTCACTTTTTTCTTTCATTTCCTTAAGACATCTTCTTTGAATTTTTTTTTTTCTTGCCTGCAGTATTTATTAACAGCAACAGAACTGTTGAATTTCTTGCATTTTAATTGTTATTTAGCATAAATTAAATAAATACTTTTTTCCAACAGCAATTTAATTCTATGTTTAAACGGCAGGAGAAGTCATAAAATTACTATAATATATACTGCCAGACTCTTTACATGTTCAAATGCAATTTAAACATTTATTAGACGAGTGTTGAAAATGTTTTAAAGTTTATATGGAATTTAAGCATATCAAAACTGTTGTAAATACAATTGTATTTTTGGCTTAATATGTGTGAAAATTAAACAGCCGAATACAAGGACCAGATGGCAGGCATTTAAGGGAAACTTTTAATCCACTTTCAATTCGTTACTAAAATAATCTTCTAATTGAAGTTTTGTAGTATTAAGTAAATTTCTGTCGCCAAATAAAAATTTAGTTTTAACAATAAATCTGCTTTTTGTATATATTTATTGTGAAAATCATTAATAACTAGCATGCTTTTTGTCTCAATTTAAATATTTTTCTAAAATAGTTTTCAAGACTTATTTTATTCATTTTTGTCATAGCGGTTGGTTTTCAATAGGCCTGATTTTGTGAGGGCTGATTTTCTAGTTCATACTTATAATAATTGTGGAGAATACTTAAGTGCTGGATCTTCTTATGCTACGAAAATAAATATAATTAAACAAATATAATATAAAAACCGCTACTGTTAGGCGCTTAAAAGCTTAGCCATCTCTTAGAGGGGACGTAACTCAATGGCAACCCAGCAAAAAAAAATGGTTGTCATTCTGTGGCTATAAATTCTTTAATTGCTTCCTACACTAAAGTTAACATTCTTTTATGATGTTTTAGTGTTTTTTCAAGGAACTCCCAAAAGAAATTATGTGTTCATATTTCAAATGTGGTGATATGGATTTAGCCCCAATGCATATCTTAAAAAATCCATTTTTTCATTGATTCTAAAGCATAAGTTATAGTAACAGGTCAATTGAAAAGTCCGCGGCCTACCATACTAAAACACATTTTTTTGGCAAAATTCGTTTTTTTCTTATTCAACATAGTTCCCTTCAAGGGTAATACACTAATTAAAGCGACCCTACAACTTTTCGATACCATTTTTGTAGTACGATTTGTCCTTTGCTTCAAAATAGGCCTCAGTTCCGGCGATCACCTCTTCATTCGAAGAAAATTTCTACCCAGCGAACATTCTTTTGAGATCTGAGAAAAGGAAATAGTCGCTGGGGGCCAGATCTGGAGAATACGGTGGATGCGGAAGCAATTCGAAGACCAATTCATGAATTTTCGCCTTCGTTTTCACTGACTTGTTTTTGGTCAAAAGTAAGCTCGCGCGGCACCCACTTTGCACAGAGCTTTCTCATACCCAAATATGCGTGAATGATATGATGTACACGTTCAGTTGATATCTTTACAGTACCTGCTATTTCATTAAATTTCAATGTATGGTCATTCGAAATCACTTTGTGCCTGTTATATCGTATATTTTCGAAATATTGATTTCTGATCATTCAAAATTTAAAATTTCATGAAGGTTAGAATTTATGCAGTTTTGCCATATTTAATACAAGTTTTGAAAAACCAACTAGAACAGATTTCTTTAACCTTTAATTGAAACTGGCTTAGCCTATCATATGTACTTTTGCATTGTGTATTTATTATATCCAGTTTTAGTTCAAAATTTACCAAAATAATTTTAAAATTGTTTAAAAATATTTTCAAAATATCTAAAATAATTTTAAAATTGCACACATGTGTTTTGAAATTGTCAAAAAATTATTTAAAAATATTTTAAAGTTGTATAAAAGTGTTTTAAAATTATTTATTTAAAATACTTTAAGTTTGTCCAAAAATTAAATAAAATTTTTGAAAAAATATTCAAAGTTACTAATGCAAAATTATTTATCTGTTCGAATAAAAATAATCAATGCATAATTACTAAAATTAAAAAAGAACAAAAATATTTTTATTATTATTTTCTTTATGAATATAACATTTTTGGTCTTTTTTAATTTAAGTATCAACATTGTCCCCGTTAGGAAATCAAATTAACCACATGTCTGTTTGCTAAGAAGACATACATGTAGCAAAATATTCGTTTTTAATAGGTTTTTTGTTCAGGCGCTGCCTGGCTCTAGCTTGTCTAAAACTTTGGCTTCTGAAAAGATCTTTTGCCGAATCGAAATTAAAAATCGTTAATTTGTTTTGTTTTTATAAATATACGGAGGTTGAAAGCTCGCTATAAACAAGAAATTTTTTGTAATAACAAATAAACCACAAATTTCCGTTTTGTAGTTGGTGAATTTTAATTAAAATTAAAATAAATGAAAAAAATTTATAAAACAAAAAAAACTGTAAATGATAGTAAAGCATTTTGAACAAATGTGTAAAAAAATTTAAATTAATATTTTTTTGAAAAATATATATATGTTCCCTTAATTTTTAACTGAAATGAAAACCTTTTTGTTAAACTACAAACATTGAACTAATAATTTGAGTGTATTTATAAAACTATAAAAAACATATTTATGCATTAAAATTTTAAATGAACTTTTTTTGTTAACGTACAAACAGTAAACTACATAATATTCACAGAAAAGCTGCATCAACAATAGCTTTGGAGGTTTTCTTGAATATTACACACACTTTTCAGTTTATACTGTTATGAATGCGTACCATAGTTCCCATTACATTTTCCAGAACTGCTAGAAGTAAATTAATAAAAAGGTGCATAAAAATATATTCTTAAAAATTAACTAAACTTAATGTTCTTGTTTATTATGGGTTTATCAATAAATAGAATAACTTATATATCCATTATTTATGGAACACGATTTTATTCATTTGGCTACAGAGACTGACTTAGCAATTGCTCATCCTATTAGTCCATTTTCCCAAGTCTTTGTTGTCGGTTTCTGATTCTATCTCACGAATGGCTGAGATATTAATGAAATGTCGAAATTTGCCAATGAAATCCAATGTCACTGTCTGTGAATGCATTGACTTCTATATGCTTGTATACATCAGAAAATATTATTTTTATTCCAAATTCGATTTCCGATTGGAGCTTTTGTAAGGCTCAAACTGCATTTAGTTAATCCGAGATCTTTGTGTAAAATTTTCATCATATTGTTGCTTGAAATGCCAAGTTGTTGAATCGGCCACAGCAGCCACATTCTCATCGGTTCGCACCTTACGACAACGGGGACCATGAAGTCTCACGATTTTTGGCACAAATGCAGTAGGTGCATTATTTCGCCCAAAACATCTTTTCAACAAACGCACAGTTGACGTGTCATTGATTTTTTTTTAATATGGAAAAAATTGAATATCGTGCAGTCATTAGATTCTTTGTTTTGAAGGGTTTAAAAGCAAAGGAAATTTATGAACAATTGTTAGAAGTGTATAAGGATTCCTCACCTTCAAAACGCACCGTTGAATTTTGGGCTGGTGAATTTAAACGTGGTCGTACCAGCCTTGAAGACGATCCACGCGAAGGACGACCAAAAACTGCAACCACAGCAGAAATCATTGAGCAGGTACATAATAAAGTTAGTGAAGATCCAAGTTTGACTAGGCGTGAAATTGCTAATGCTATAGGCATCTGAGACGAACAAGTACTCCATATTTTACATGAAGAATTATGTATGAAAAAACTGTTTGGAAAGTTAGTGCCGCACACATTAACAATTCAACAAAAACTGGATCGAAAACAAATTTCTCAGCGTAATCTGGAGCGTTTTAAGCCGAATAAAACCGACTTCTTGCGTCGTTTTATAACTATGGATGAGACTTGGATCTACCACCATGATCCTAAATTGAAACAAGAACGTTTACAGTGGACTGAAGCTGGTTGTTCAGCTCCAAAGCAGGTAAAGTCACAACGATCAGCAAAGAAGGTTATGACATCAGTTTTTGGGATGCAAAAGGAATTTTGTTAATTGATTATCTTCAGAAAGGTAAAACAATCAACTCTGAATATTATTGCAGCCTTTTGGATCAGCTGGATGAAAAAATTCGTGAGAAAAGACCTGGTTTAAAGAAGAAAAAAATCATTTTTCATCAAGACAATGCACCTGCTCACAAAAGTGTTTTGACGATGGCTAAATTCAAAGAATTAAAGTACGAATTGCTTGAACATCCACCGTATTCACCAGATTTGGCTCCCAGTGACTACCATCTCTTCAGAAATCTCAAACAATTCCATCGTGGAAAGCATTTTTCGTCGAATGAAGAGACCATAGCAGCCGTAGACGGTTATTTTGCAAAGCTGCCGGAAAACCATTATAAGGATGGAATAAAATTATTGGAAGATCATTGGAACAAGTGTATTGAGCTTCTAGGAGATTTTATTGAAGAAAAAAATATATTTCGTAACAAAAACAGTATTCTTTCATTTCGAGCGTAGGAACTTTTCTTTTAGAAAAAAGCCAAAAAATGCCGCTATCAGTGGAAATTAGAGGGTTAATATGTTCTACAAAAATATTTGTCATACCATTATCTACAAAGTTGCTGAATATACCTTACACCTCAGATGTAAAGAAAACATAGTTTTATATACGGATATGCTGCAAGAACAGGCCAGAGCTGGGAAATTTAAACCGCCTCTGAAATGAAATTCCGATGTAAACTATTAAAACGCCGCCATACGTATATTTTTTTTTTTTTGTCTCCTTAACAAGAGTAAATCGTTCGAACCCCGTATTTTTTTTTGTGCTGAAGTGTGTTATTTCAAGTTTATATGTTTGTTACATGTTTTTCTAACTATGTACGTTAGTGAAGAAAATCTGTTACTTATGCCGATAAGATCGAATATAACGAATTTTTCTTTGATAATATTGTTCCTCCGATATCGAAAGCAGAAACTAGGCCCCTGGTTTTGATAATATTGTATATTTTAATAATTTTACACGCTTTTTTATTCATATCTAAGCAAATAATAACTCTAATGCGTTTAAGCATTCTTTAATTTCAACCTCAAATAATAAAGCAATATTCATTTTAGTATTTGGTTATACAATTATTATTATTATATTATTACTGTAGTTCTTAACTGCTCTTTAATTGTAAATTTATATGGATCTGTGATTTCACATTTATACTTTCTCCTCTATTTTATACCACATCTGAACTTTTTTACTCTAATTACCAGGACAAAGTTTACCTTGTTTTAACAAGAAAAAAATAAACTTTTTATTATTTTTTTTTTTTGTTTTTATACATCTCTATTAATTTTGAATGGATTTTCTGCATTTATGTCTGCAATCTAATGGTGAATATTAAGGAAACAAAAGAAAAATGCAAAAACAAAACTTTTCACTCCACTTTGTCAGTATTCTGTTCTGTGTGAAAGTTAAAAAAAAAAAAACTCTAATGCCAATTAAAAATTCTGTAAATTAGAAAAGAAACGTTTTCTAATAAACTTATTTTGCTTGAATAGAATTTAAATTGGCTTATTACATGATTTTACATACAAGTAATAGCAAAAATAGAAGAATATATGTTTGGGGTATCGTAATAACTATTGGTATTGGAAATTGGAATACTAAAATGTGTAAGTCATACCAATTTTAATTAATTGATTTATATTTACGATTTTTATATACATACATAGCTTTAAAAGAAAATGAATATTTATATAACATTATTTATACTTGAAAGCATTTAAATTTCATTTATAAATACCATAGATAACTAAGAAATTTTTGCAAATTATTTAAATTTTGTTTAAGTCTAATTAATTATACATATGTATGATGTCTAATTATACCTATGTCTCCACTAACCTATAGATTTATTCTAGATAAAAATAAGAATTGTGGTTTATTAGAAAAAAAAACAAGAAATGCTAATAGCCTGTTCCTCGATCTCGAACGAAAAACTAGTCGAACGAAAGCAAGTCACTCGAATTCGAATCAATTTTGGTTTCTCTATTTCGAAAGCCTTCGATCGACTTAACTTACGTGTGTCAATTTTTGTTTCTTTCGCATTTACAAATCACAGAAATGCCAGATCATATATTTTGAGTATTTGTTGCAATTTTCTTTAAAAGTAGCAAAAATACTACTAAACTGCTTAAAGACAAAAACAACCCTGTTTAACAGTGATTAGCTGTATTGACGAATGAAATAAAAAAATAACAATAAACAAATCAATTTTTATTTGAGAATGTGTTTATTTTTGAAAATGTTGGTTATCGATTGGTTGTGAGTAAGATTGATAATCCGAAAGCTTTTCTGTTGCCTGTTGCTGTTGTCTGTTCGGTGCGGTCACTGCTCTTGTAAAATAAAAAAATGTAAATATGATCTGCTTGGGGCAAACGTAAGTCACAAACAATACACACTTATCTTTTACTACTCAGCAACAGCGTAATAGTGGGTTGAACCGGAGTTTAGTTCTCTGGTCAAATTTTCCTCCTCTGCAGAAAATTTGTTTGCTCTTCCATATAAAGTACATGCGTCTTCGGCTGGTCCTTGTTGATTTTTTTAACTAAAATTTAAAATTCTTAATAAACTATAAATAATTATATTATTTTGTACTTACCTTTTGTTATCCATTACTTTTTTTACTTAATTTTGCTATTAAAAATATCAAATATATATTTACTCGACAAAAAAATAGCAAGTGACTGATGTTGACATTTGCGTTCGAGCTGTTCGAAATAGAGAAACCAAATTTTGTATGAAAACAGTTATGTTTTCAATCGGCTTGTAGTTCGAGTCATCGTTCGCATAGAAATGAGTTAGTGAAACCCAAATCAGTTTTCTTTCGACTAGAGAGCGAACGAACGTGTTCTTTCGAAATAGAGTGTTACTGAAATGTGGTAACATTTTACTATAAATATATTTAATACGATTTGAAAGGTATTTATCGCTTGAGCCAGATAAAAATTATTGAACAAAAAACAATATGTTTTTTTTGCTGTGCCTATTTAAAAAATACCAGACCGGTAAGCCCCAAGAAAAATGAGTGACTGCACTTATTTTGTTTTTTATAGATTGCATGTATTTTTATTCATTCGTCCAAAGGAAAACATAAATATAATTAAAAAAGCACACTTGTGCGTATGATTTATATATAATTTTGATATATCACTCATACGTTCTGGTTACGCTTTTGAAAGTATATTTCTATACTTCAATGTTTTGACAAACAAACAGACCGTGTACATAAAATTAAATAATAAAAATAAAATAAAATACAGTGGATTCCCGATTTTCGAACAATTGATTGTCAGCCCTGTTCGTTAAATCGAAAAATTCGTTAAATCCACTACTAATCAAACAAATATTTATTAAAAGGACAATTCATATCTTATAGATTTGGCTAAACCATATTTAATTGATAATCCAGTACCACTCTCGCCATTTGTATATGCATCTAAAATTTTTACTTTTTCTTTTTAAACATTTCCTTTCATCCATTTTTTCAATGTTCACAAGTTAACAAGTTCACAATACCACAACAAAAAACCTAATGACCAAATTTAGATATCGGCTGAAAATTTCGTAGTATAATCAATATAACAACACTTTTTTTTGGCAAAATTCGACTTAATTCGAGATATTCTCCTTCAACATATCGACATATTCTCCTTCAAAAGCGACACAATCATTCCAACGCCTTTCAAACATTTTCGATTTATCTTTGGCCACAAAATAGGCCTCTGTCTCGGCAATCACTTCTTCATTCGAACTAAATTCCCAGCAAAACCACACATTACCAAATAATGGGTAATGTAATGCATAGCAATAGGGGCCGATGAATTACTTTACACCTTACTTCATTGATGAATTTTATAGGCGATGAGCCTCAAAGTAATGTATATACCCATTACTTTAGAGGTGATAATGTAAGGGGTTACTTATATGGTTACGAGAATGGAAAAAGTAATGTGTCTAAAAATATATTTTTAAAAAAGAGGAATTTTTATTAAACAAAATTATTACAAATATTTTATTTAAAATATTTGTAATTAAAAATAATGTGGTTAAGATGGGAATCGAACCAAGGAAATCTAGTTGCCAGCCAAGAACTCTACCCACTGAGCTATCAACACATATAGTAATTGATTGCTTTAAACTTAAATAATTTGTTGCGCTTCGTTTCTTCGCTAATGTTATCAAAACAAACATACATTACCCTTTTGCTTACAAAAAAAAAAAAACACAAAGTAATGTACCTAAAAATAGATTTTAAAAAATATTTCAAATATTACTTTACATTTATAAATCATATATTACGTAATTAATAATGAGTAACTTATTACTTTATGCTTGCAAATAATGAAAAAGGTAACGAGCTATCATTACAAGGTAACGCATGAGAATATCGCACCCATTGCCAAAGTTTTGCTGGGTCCCTTTAAGGTCTGAAAACCGTTAAAAATTGCTGGGAGTCAAATCTGGCAAATACAGTGGATGCGGAAGCAATTGTTGTTTTCAGTACACTGTGAGCAAACGCGGCACCTATTTCAAAAACAGCTTTCTCATGGAGAAATGTTCATGCAAAATAAAGCACACACGTTCCTTCGATGTCTTTAAGGTATCAGCTTTTTCCTGCAACTTAACTTTACGGTCTGCCAAAACGATTTTTTTAACTTTTTGTATGTTTTCCTATATCAACGCCTCTTTTGGACAACCAGAGTGTTCACGGTGTTTGTACGACCAAGTTTAAAGTCATAAAACCACTTTTCTACCGTTTGTCTCGATGGAGCAAAGTCCGTATAACACTTACCAAGCCAAGCTTTGGCTTGAACGATGTTTTTTCCCAATAAAAAAAACAATGAGAAATCAACTCACGAAATCGCCTTGCATCCATTGTTTTTAAAATCACAAGACTAGCGTCATTAAAACAGCTGTAATTTTTTCACTAATAAACGAATTGTCATTAAATTTTGACAGGTATCATATGAAGGTTTGCAGTTCCAAAAAATTATATAGATTTTGAATTAGTGGAGTCACATATGTATTACAATAACATACATGGTCAACAATAACATACATGGTCAACAAAATATTAGAATGCAAAAAATGCAAAAAAAAATCTAAGAAAGACTTGAAATAAATTATTTTTTTATACATATTTTTTTATTTGTTCGTTAAATCGAGTTAGTCGAAAAATTTGTACTACTTTTGTACTGAATTTTAGTAAAAAAAATATTATTTAGCAAATCTTTTTGCCATTTACATTTTACAAATTACAGTTTTTACAGAATATTTACAAATTTTTGGGGCTAATTTCAGAATTCATTTTACAAATTTTTGAAAACCGAATTGCAAAAATTAGCACAAAAAAATACTAATTTTTAAAAAAGTGGATATTGAAGTAAATGTTATTTCTAATTAGAACTTACACCTACAAACTTAAATTGCCTTTAAATGTTACATAGATTAAAAAGGATCGGAAGTGAAGTTACTTTTCACAACCGACTCATGTCTGAAAATAAAACTCCCACTTAAAATAGTGCTAAACATTTTTTTTAGTTCAAAAAATCAGCATTAAAACAATTAATGTTTTACCTTTAAAGTGAAAAAAATTGACTAAAATATTTTTCAAAACAGAAATTACCATATTAAAACAAAATGATTAAATCGGTTATGTTTTAAAAATTTTCAAACCTTTGATATTGGTTTTAATTCTGTATAAAATATTTTTTGAAAAAAAAAAAACTAAATATAACGAAAAAACTTTAATGCTCGATAAAAAAAATAAATTTAAAATTTTGTACTAATATTAATAATATTTAGTATTTTTTTTTTTGCCTATTTTAGCAAACAAATTTTAAATAACACTTTACAAAAAGTATACTAATTTCATTGTACTACACATCAGCAGACATGTGTTGCTAAGATTAGCAAAAAATACCGCTGGGCTTAATTTAGCAAAATTTCCCGTAATAACAGCAAAATTTTAAGTTACCATTACAGACTTTGTTTGGTGAGTGTACATTGAATTTTAATTCGTTATACACAGTCAGAAATATAAAAATTTTGCCTGTTTGTTAAATCGCGAATTCGTTAAAACAAATGTTCGTTAAATCGGGAAACCACTGTAAATATTTTTTTATTTTGCTCGATTAAAAATCATATTATCCTTAGTTCAAAATAGAAATTGATAGCATTAATTTAAAAAATTAAATAAATTTTTCTGCCCACTTAGACTGACTATTATTTTCTGATGTTTTTCAACTAACTGTATAATAAAAAAAAACAAATACCTATTATCTTTTGCACTAATAAGTATGTAAATATTATGTTCTTTTTATGAAACCCATAAAGATGACATATTGACAAACTTTGCCAAAAATTTAAAAACTTTATTAATATTTTCTGTTTGCAAATACACACACAACTTTTGTGCTTCACAAAATATTAGATTTATACATACATAAGTAGGTAAAAAGGAATAACCTTTTTCTGAAAACGAGTATGAGTGATTGAAACAAAGATGATATTGAAATATAAAAACAAACTTTCAGCAAACAAAAAAAAACCTAAAACAAATGTTAATAACTTACTAAAAGCTAAAAGCAATTACAATCTAATAACACAAAAGGTTTTTTATGTTTCTTTTAATAAACATTTATTGATAAATACTTTTTGTTTGGTTATTTGAAGGAAAATAAATACTTTTTGGACTGCAAGTTTAAGAATATTTTTGTGCAAAAGGTTAAGATTGAACTTGAACTTCTTTATACACACAAAACATACTTAACCTTGGAGATGTTTTATTTAATTATACATCACAAAAAATGTTTGTGAATTCATTATTATATCTTTATACATCAAGAAACAATGTGACTGACTGACTCAGCATAGCCCGTCTCAAGCTGCCGGAGCTACACAGAGAAAACAAACTCATTGTGATAACCAAATTTATTGCCAACTAAAAATTTTGTTTACAGTAACCGTAATTTTTGGTGGCTGCAACCAAATGTATTCCTAATACAATCGGTTGATATGGTTTCACCACAATCAAATATATTTGTGGCTTCAACTAAACCATTCGGTTGTCACAATGAATCTGTTTTCACTTACCAAAAAAAAAACTGAAAATGTTGCAGTTATTACCAGAAATTTTGCGGTATTTTTTGCTAATCTTAGCAACACATGTCTACTAACGTGTAGTACAATAAAATTAGTAGCCCCTACTAATTTTTGGTAAAATTTTTGTAAAGTAGAATTTAAAATCGGTTTGCTAAAATCAGCAAAGAAAGATTACTAAGTATTATTGATATTAGTAAAATGAAATTAGTAGCCGTTATTAAATTTTAGTAAATTGCTGTAAATTGCAATTTAAATAGATCTGCTAAAACCAGCAACAAATTTTACTAAGTATTACTGCAATTGAAATAGCAGAAAAGTTAACAACCGCTACAAACATTGGTAAAATTATGTACAAAGTTTATTTAAATAAATTAGCACTAATTAACAAAAAGTTTTGAAAAATATTTATAAACTAAACTCAATGAATTTTAAAATAAAAAAAATTATTGTATTAAAAATTTAAAAAATTAACTCAACTATTTTTAGATACACTTGTTACACTTTAAAACTGATAATTTCTTTAAAAATTGCCTTACGACATTTTTTATTTTATTTATTTTTTCAAAAAATATTGGCAAAATTAAAAAAAATCAAAGGCTTAATAGTAAAAACAAACTAATACAGGGTATCCGCCGGGAAGGTATACTACTTTGTTTTACCGGCATTTTGGTATACATTAGTCTTGACAGTTCATATTTGGCAGTCGTTAAGTAGACACATGGCAAATTTATTATGGAAACATATTCAACAAACCAACGTGTTTTAATCATTAAAACAGCTCGCCCATGACAACCCCTATTTTCATGAAAATATAATAATGGGTGACGAGGCACATTTTCATTTCATTGGATATGTGAATAAACAGAATAGTCGGTGCTGGGCATTGGAAAACCCTCAAATTATTCATCAGTCACCTTTGCATCCATTAAAAGTGACAGTATGGTGTGCAATTTGGTCAGGAGGAATCATTGGACCTTACTTCTTTGAAAATGAAAACGGCATAACGGTAACTGTGATTGGGGAGCGATATTGTGATATGATTGAAAACTTTTTAACGCCACAACTGCATGCTTTGGGCTTGATTTGCATGTGGTATCAACAAGACGGTGCCACATCGCATACAGCCAGGATTACAATGGAATTGCTGCGAGACCTTTTTCCACAACAAGTTATTTCAAGAAATGGTGATGTTGATTGGCCTCCACGGTCGCCTGATTTGACTGCTCCGGACTTTTTGGGATATCTGAAAAAACAAGGATTATGCAAACAAACCAGAAACTCTTGAGCAGCTCAAACAAAATGTTCGTGATGAAATGAATGAAATACCGCATGAAATGTGTGAGAATGTAATGAAAAATGTGCTCAAAACGGCTCGCATTTGTGAGGCTAACAAATGTGTCCTGGTTTTATCAACATTTAAAAATAAATAACAAAAGGCTTTTAATTTAAATGAAAATTAAGTAGACCGGTGTTTAAATGAAATATCATTTCTTTTAAATGTTATTTTAACTTACAAACTATTTTAAGTGTAATAAAATGAAATGGAACGGGGAACTAGTGCAAATAAAACATTAGCCAAGGATACCGTTATTGAAAAAAGGGAAACGAAATACATTTAAATGCATTACCAGCACGCAGAGAAAAAACATGTTTGCAACATGATCACTGCTACTATATTATTCTTGCTGTGTTCGAGTATGGTTGTCACCATCAAGTTATTGGTTTATTAATAGGTTCTAACCATCAATATGGTCGCTACCATTATTATTAATAGCAAATATTTTATTATTTCATGATAGCTACTTTCTTTTTTATAACATGATTAGCTGTAACCATACTGTGGTAACAAAAATTCTGACTATGAAAAAATTTAAATGAATAATTATAAATCAAATAAAACGTGACTTTGACATTTACAGTCATAATGCTGTCTTGTTTAAAAAAAGGATCACTTCAGTCACCCATATAAAAATGGTAATATATAATCATTTTCATTCCAAAATACCTTATATATATATATATATATATATATATATATATATATATGCATTGCCCATACTTTGAAGACATCTGTATATACAGCCAAAAAAGTCCCTATAAAATGCGCTGTGTCCAGTAAAATGTCTTCAGAGTAAACACTAGAATAACGAAAAGTTTCAGGACAGTCCCCAAAGAAACAAAATGTCTTCATAGTAACTTGTGGAACGAAAACCTGTCCCCGCAACATGTGCTGTGCACATATATATATATATATATATATATATATATATATATATATATATATAACATTGTAATTTACACTTATTAATTCATTGTCGAAAAAAAATTCATCTAAACAAAATCTTAAAGATGTTCTTAGAATATAAGAATAATAGTCCTTTAAATTTTAAATTTGTTCAAGTAATTTTCCTTAAAGAAAGACCATGGAATTAAAGAAGTTTTCTTAAGAAAGTAGTTAGTGTGAAATTTTATCTTTAGGAAAAACATTTCTTAAAGAAATATTCTTTAATTTAAAGAACATTTTTAAAGTTTTGAATCATAATATAACTGTAGGAACAATATTATGGTAAAATAATGGTTACTTTATTATCATAATATTATAGGACGACTACGGTTGGCAAAATAATGATCCTAAATATATCTGATGCTCTTCGAATATAATTGCACTAACCATGTTTTTTCTCTGCGTGAGTGGCACAAAATTTAATACCAAACAAGTGGTACGAAATGTATTGGAACTGGGAGAGAGGGGAATTCAAAAACTAGAAATGGAATACAATCGGGAACGACTGGAATTATTAAACATAGGGGAACGAATAGAAAATTACAGAAAATGAGTGGAATCGAAACACTGTACAAACGGCATGAAATAGAATGGAATGACGAACGAGCTCAATTGAACACTTAACACATCAATCAAAATATTTTGGAGCGATGTGAGGTTTTAATATTATATATCGATATGAATGAACAACATTTTTTTTAATATACCCTCCACCATATATGGTAAGGGTGTATACCAGTTTGTCATTCCGTTTGTAACATGTAGAAATATAGGTTTAAGACCCCATAAAGTATATATATTCTTGATCATTTTGCAATTTTAAGTCGATTAAGCGATGTCCGTCTGTCTGTCCGTTTGTCTGTCTGTTTGTTGAAATGGCGATCACGACGCGAAGACCCCTATTTTTACCCAGACTATTGAAAATCCTCCCGAGCAGCTTGGTATTGAAAATGAGCAACATCGGTCCAGCGGTTTCAAAGTTATGAGTGAAAATGTTAAGGTACCTCTAAATTTTCCATAAAAATTGCTACAATTTTTCTGTATCTATTTTTTTTCTGTTAAGTCTTGTTGGTTTTTCGTTTCATTGCATAAAATATATATTTTGTTTTTGTAACCAAAAACATTTATATATAAAGAAAGAGCAAAATACATAATTGCTTTAGTGCCGCTACTTTTGAATAGGTGGCGCAGAATTAAATAATACCCTGCCCTATGGCTAGGTCGATATAGCCTTGGATTAGGCTTTCAATTAATTTATTTACCAAAAATACTTAATTAACTACATACATTCTAATGCATTAAGATGTTAATAGTAGACTTATTACATAATTTTAAAGTCATTGTTTCAAATGTATGACGTAATAAAAGCATTTGTTTAAAATTTTTAGGTCAAAAAAGAAATTTTCATAGAGGAATATAGTATTTTTTTATTGCATTTGTAATCATGTGTATTTTTTTCTTTCATAAAAAATACACATGAATAAAGTGCAATATTGTGCTCTTAAACATCTAAATGAATATTCATTTAAAAAATTAAGGTATAATATGCATATAAAACATATATTTTTCATAGTTTTTGACAAATATTCATTTATGTTACGAAGAATTAGAAAATCAATAATACTCTACTGCATATTGTAGCACAGTATGGCTAATGGATACTAGCTCTGCAGCAAAATAAGCCTAATGGATAGAATGCACCTTCTGATGGGCCATCAGAATGTTCTTTCTTTAACAAATTAATTTCTTTGCTGTATTCTCTCCATTAGGCATATTTTCCTACAAACACACTTTAAGTTTTTAGAGAAAAAACATTCGTTGCAACTATTTATCAATACGTGACGCACCAGAAAGTGCATTCTCTCCATTAGGCATATTCTGCTGCAGAGCTAGTCCCCATAAGCCAGTAACAAAATTGAGTATTTGCCAAAAGTTATGCTTTAAAATGTGTTATTTGTGCAGTTCATGGTTAAAAAAACTAGTGAAAATGTAAAGGTGCCTCTAAATTGCCCATACGAATTTAGTACAATTTCATAGTAGCGACTGGTACACCAGTCGCTTAGCAGTAAATATTTTGTATTCACCTCAAACATTTTTCACCACTAAAATTTTTTTTCACTACAAAATATTTTTTCACCTTAAAAAATGTTTTTCATCTCTAAATTTTTTTTTCCACCAAAAAATTCTTTTCACATCTAAAAAAGTTTTTCATCTCAAAAATATCAAAAACAGTATATAACATCTTTTTCGGATATTGGTGGAAGGTATTCAAAGATTCGGCACAGCCGAATTCAGCCTTTTTTTACTTATTTTTTTTTTACCGATTTATTTTCCATTTTACATTTTTGGCAAAACTTATCTGTCAATGGTAATTACATTTTTTTAATTAAATAATACCTTAAATCATTATCATTAACCCTCAAACAGTTTATACTTCGAAAAATACACCACGCATAGAGCGATCTTAATTTCGTAAAGGCGAGGTATTATCATGAGAAAGTTCAAAAGGTGCCCAATTCGCATCTGTGTAGCGTATATGAGTGTTAAAAAAAATTAAAAAATATTTTTTGTATAGTTTGATAAATATAAGTAATTTTTTCATTATTATAACTAATAATAGTTACATTGCTGAAATGCAAAACAGCGAAATTGTTAAAACAAATTAAATATCTCTTTTTTGGCAATGGTAACCATCATCAATAAAATCATCATTTCTGAACGTTCTCACAAGGAATAAATGACGTAAACAAAAATTAAATATAAATCGGAGAGTTAAGCTGTTAGTGCTTTCCAGGCTTGAGTTTAAAATTTTTCTATAGGAAAGCTTAAAAATTGGATATATTGCTACTATATATAGAATTTTATGTGTCTTCAATTTACAATTAAATGACAAGTGCATACCTCGGTGTCTTTCCATGCATAAAATGATATCAAGCAATTGTCAAACTGACCTCAAAGACATTTAATTTAGACTTTATTGCAATATCATGATATTGTTGACATGCAATCGCCTCTTGTCATGATGTCTGCCATTCAATGCCACATTTTAATATACATTTTAATTTAACACTTAAAGCATAATATAAATTTTGTTAATAAAAGACGAAAATTTGAATTATTTTTTGGGTATACAAGTTAATAATGTCGATTTGGACAACAGTTGGCATAGCTATCACATATGGTTTGTGTCAATAATAACAAATATGATATTATAATTCAGTATTCGATAGCCGCCAAAGTGTTAACACACATTTCTTCAATCGCTACATAAATGTCGAATTTTGTGCTTAAAAAAGATGTTTTGCGGGGAAGTCTGATTACCTTCTTTCGTTTAAAGAAAACGGCTGTTGAAAGTTATCGACTGTGAACGATGCTTCACACGATGCAAAAGTGGTGATTTCGACACAGAAGACAAGGAGAGGCCTGGTCAGCCGAAAAAGTTTGAAGATGAGGAATTGGAAGCATTACTCGACGAAAATTGTTCTTAAACGAAAGAAGAACTTGTATTATCATTGGGAGTCACACAACAAGCCATTTCCTTGCGTTTAAAAGCATTGGGATTTATTCAAAAGCAAGGAAATTGGGTCCCATATGGATTAAAGCCAAGAGACGTTGAAAGGCGATTTTGCAGGTCGGAAAAGCTGCTTTAACGATGCAAAAGAAGTAATTTTTGCATCGTATTAATACT
>OX456526.1:120189007-120509007 GCA_949748255.1 Eustalomyia histrio
GCGACAAAAGCTGAAGGAATGCATATGTTACATATGTACGAAAAATATAAAACTTTAAATGGGTATAGGTACATACTATTTTGTGTAAATATAAAACAAATAGTCTCAAGGGCAACAAGATGTTTAAAGGAATGTAATTATAAAAAGATAAAAACACTTATTCTGGTTTGACCCAGCAGTCACGAATTTATTGTTTTATTAATTAGTTAAAGAATCTCTTTCACATAAAAATTTACTAATAGCAGCTTTTATATTTTCTGCTGGTAGCGATTGATCCGCAGATATATTATGACTTTCCGGTTGTGGTTGACAATTGTTTAGATTCATTTTCCAGCTTTCGTTTATATCACAGTAATGTTGATTCAAAAAGTTGTGAATAATGCAAAAGCACATAATTATTCTGCTGTTGTACTTCTGGTGGTTGTCGAAGCCCTTTCCAATACGTCGAAATCTTGCCTTAAGATGACCAAAAGCATTTTCAACTACACGCCTGGCTTTGGACAAACTTTTGTTGTTCTAATGAAGCCGATGTTGAAAATGAGAAATCTGTAATCTGTAATTTTGCGTTTAAATTCATATACACTATATCAAACAATTGTCCGTACACCAGACAGTAGAAAAGTTGTTTCACTATATTTCAAAAAATACTTACCCGATTCATATCAACTAAATTTTATATTGTAGTCCAATAAGTGTTGTAAATAATTGCAAATGAAAAATATTCTAAAACAGTTTTACTTTTATTTCTCACAAAAAAAACTTCATAAAATCAACTTAAAAATTTGTCCGTACAGCTATAAAAAATGATAATTATGTTTTTTAAATGTAATTTTAATAACGAGTATGATGTCCTTTGGCTGCAATTACTTCTCGTAAGCGGTTTTTCATTGATAAAGCCAATGTTTGTGTGATGTCTGTTCCAATATTCTGCCATTCCTCTACGATTACATCTTTCAGCATTTGTTTGTTGGTAATTGTATGCTGGCGAATTTTTTTTTTCTAAAATATCCCACAAATGTTCTATGGGGTTCAAATCGGAGTTTTGAGGAGGATGAGGGATCACTTCATGCACGTTGTAAAGCAGCCATTCGCGCACAACCATGGAAGTGTGCTTCGGGTCATTATCGTGAAGGAACCGAAAATCGATTTGTATACCCAATTTGGTCGCACTTTATTTCAGAATGTTTAAATAATAAAATTTATCCATTGTGGTTTCAACAAACACAGGGTTTCCAACACCTCCAGCTATCATCGCATCCCATACCATCACGGAGCCTCCACCATAATTTACTGTAGCTTTAAGATTTTTTGAATGCAACGCTGTATTTGCTTTCCGCCACACAAATCGTCTTCCATCAGACCCAAAAATATTAAATTTGCTCTCGTCCGTAAAGATAACTGTTTTCCAATAGTCATCTGACTTATTTATATATTTGTTGGCATAGTCTAAACGTTGTTTTATATTCTTCTTGGATATAAAGGGCTTCTTACGGGGAACACATGCCTTATATTGGTTCATATGTAGAAAATTTCGTATGGTTTGTGCACTTAAGGAAACGTTTTTATCTTTTTTAATATCTTCTGCTATTTGCACAGCACGTGTTTTTGGATTTAGCTTCACCACGCGGTCAATCTTTCTTCCCAAACGAGCATCAATAATTTTTTGGTGACCTCTTCCTGGGGTAATTTCAAGTGAATTAGTTTTCTTGTAATTTTGTATCACGTATCGGACTGAAGAAAGTAAGACATATTTACAGTTATATTTTTGTAATTATTTAAAACAGTCATTGGACTTTTAAACAAAATTTACTTTAGTTAAATAGGGCTTTTACTTTTCGAAATATAATGAAACATGTTTTTAAATTAGAGATGTACGGACAATTGATTGAGACAGTGTAGGTTTAAGTTTAAATAAATCTTACCGGAAATCAACCAACGCAAATAAGACCACCGAGTACCAACCCTTAAAGTTATAATAATTTGGCCGCTATTTTATGATATCCAAACCAATATATAACAATACCAGCACCAAAACATTCATAACCACTTAATTGTTTTTTTTTTTTATATTCATTTTATGCTAGTTGATATCTCCAAAACTCGCCTTACTTTCTATCCAAGTAATACGTGTACCCTTGTACATAAATGGTTTAATCAGTTTAATATCAGGCGTTAAATCATAATCTAAAATTCTGAGATCCTTTTCGTTGTAATACTGCATG
Source organism: Eustalomyia histrio (assembly GCA_949748255.1). NCBI lineage: Eukaryota > Metazoa > Arthropoda > Insecta > Diptera > Anthomyiidae > Eustalomyia > Eustalomyia histrio. Next base: position 120,191,230 of record OX456526.1, read on the forward strand.
CCAGCAGCATCAGCCATTTGTTGCATCTTTAATTCTTGGGAGAAGAATATCTCCCAAGAGCCTTTTTTTCAAATCTATTTCTGATCCATTCTGAATAGCATTACAAAAACATTGAGCCACATTGACTGATGGCAGAGAATCTTTTATTAATTGCAGTTCATCTATGAAATCTTTCAATATAATCTTTAGTATTGAACGACATAACATGATGGGCCCTAAACGTTCATCACGAGCAATATCCAATAAAATAAACCCGTTGTTGGGTATCATTTCGGAACGTCTCTCATACATTGCTAAATATTTTTTAGCATTTTAGTCATAACGCTAATGTTGAGACCGCATACGATCCATAAGTTGATTTGAAGAATAGCTTTTAAAGTTTCAACTTCTATTTTGGGAAAATATTCTATGATATCTTTTTCACATTCAATGGCCAAAACTTAATAATTTTCAATATAATTACATATTTGATTATATTGAAAGTTGTTAAGTATACATTTTTTATTGTCTTTATCATTGAATGATTTGTCAGCAGCAGTTATGGTGTGCATTTTAATATTGTTGCTGTAAATAAATTGTTCTTTAATTATTATTTTATTAAAATGTTATACTAGAAAATGAAAAATAGCAAGAAATCTTAGAAAGTCCTTTAGAGCCTTTTTCCACTGAGCTACTACATCTTTCATCTTTCATCAATTTGCAAAGATGTTAATATCTTCCCATAAGAATTATACAGGTAAAAAATTTTACATGTTTCTACGTCTACAAAAGATGATCCTTTCTCATTTTGTTCCATCTTACATCTTTCGTTATTTTAAGTGTCATCACTAAAAAAATTATATTAAAAACCGATTTTCTTTGTGCTGTCACTAGCAAACTGACATTGCAGAAAAGAAACAAAACAATTTTATTCAATAAACGAAAATGAGCGGTACATGTAAGTATTTGTTAATTTTAAATTAATTATAAATAAATTAATATCTATTTTTAGTGAAAAAGAAAGCTGGTGTTCGTATCGTATGGTCCATTAATATGAAGAATATACTAATGGAGTTGTGGAAAGAGAAAATTGAGGAGTTGCGTGGAGCGAGGAAGAATTCCCACGTTTGCCAGGAAATTGGAGTGACAATGCAGCAAAATATTTTTTCGGCACGTGGATGGACGTTCGCAGTAAAGTGGACAATCTCACCCGCAAGTACAAGTAAGCTATTTTTAATAAAGTTATTTTGGGAATGTTTGAAATTATAGTTTTTTGTTTTGTTACAGACAGGAAAGAAATAAAATAGGTCCAACAGGTGGAGCACCTTCGGGGTGGTGATCCACAGCATTTTGGGGGCATTCAAATTACAAGCACAGGTATGTATGTACATATGTAAACTTGTACAGTTTTTTAGAATTGTCGCTAAACCCGACTTTCTCCGAAGCCTTTTTTCAAAATTACTATTTTTAATAAATATTTAATTTGTAGACATGTCAACTTTAATGGACGACCTGATCGAATTCGATGCAAATGCCTCGTGCAGCACACTGGAGCTAAATTTTTCGGACGACTGCCACCTACCTCCGAAAAAAGAAAAGCCGATACCAACTCGGAGCTTTTACGATTGGCACAAGAACGTATTGAGCTACAGAGACAGCAACAGCAGGAAAGAAAAGAGCAGGTCAATGAAATGTTAAAAAGGCTTAACCTTCATAAGGTCCTCAAAGTTACTGACGTTAACGGTCTTCGGGTCAAATTTGACCCAAGTAGTAAATTTCTTATTTGGACAATAATTTGCGTTACTAAAGTGAATTAATAGAGCTTAAAAGTAATTTTCTACAATATCCAGTAAAAATTGTACTTTTTATAGGCATTTATTTAAAATTTATATCAATTTTACAAAATTATTGCAAGGGTTATGTACATGAGATAATTAAATTCAATTTTATTATAATAGAAAAATTTATTACTGCGTACATAAAATAATCGTTTTAGAATGCTGCTTACATACAAATTTTTTACAAGTAAGACAGACTAATGGTGTTTTGTTATCAGTTTTGGGACATAATTGACATCGACTTCTCTTGGTTGCCTTTTCGATTGGTCCACTATTTCTTTCTTCGGATTGGGTTGAAGTAGGTGGTTCTTGATCTCGTTGAGTCAAATCGCGTATTTTCTTTGCAATTTCTCGTGAAAATGGTGCTCTTGGTAATGTTTTTCGTTTTTTTATATAAGGAGTAGTAAGCTGCATACCTAAATTCTCTAAAAAGTATCGTCGTTTAGCTAAGCAGCCTTCATTCCAGCCGTCATTAGCGGATGTAAATAAAATAAAAGCATTGTACGCTGATATATCTAATATATTACTAAATACCACTTGAGGCCATCGATTTGTCTTCCTTTTGCTAGTATAACAAGACACAACTTTATCCAATGTATCTACACCACCTTTGCATTTGTTGTAATCTAATATTATTTGTGGCTTTTTGTCTGCGCGATTACTAACTTCTGAGGTATGATGCAAAGTACTGAGAAGATTCACTGACTTGTTTTTTTTAGGGATATAAGACAAGAGGGTGGTGTCTTTGGTAAAACAGAAAAATCAAGAATTTATTGGTCTGCCTTTCGTTGCCAATATTTGTGGTGGTAATTCCGGCTTGTTTTTACGTACAGTTCCTACTAAGGTCATTTGTTTTTCTAGTAGTTTCTGCCCAAGTTGATATGATGTGAAAAAATTATCTGTCGTTACGTTATGACCTTTTAGACCAGCTGTCAAATCGAGAACCACACGCATACCTTGGTTTTTTTCAGGCATGCCTCCTATTTCTTTGCCTGTATAAGGTTGAATATTCCAGGCATAACTTGTAACAGAATCACAAAGAACCCAAAATTTTATACCATATTTAGCTGGTTTGGATGGTATGTATTGCCGAAATGGACATCTTCCTCTGAATGCTACCAGCTGTTCATCTATAGTTACATCTTGAGAAGGATTATAAAGTCGAGGCAATATATCAACCCATTGATTCCACAATTCACGAATCGGTGCAAATTTGTCTAGTAATCGTCGTTCGCTTCGTGTGTCTCTATTATCAAATCTTATTACTCTCGATAATTTTTTGAATGTTTTTATTGACATGACTGCTCCAAATATCGGTCTACCTTTCTCAGAATCCCATAAACTTTCTGTACTTTCATTATTTTATCGAAACACTCCAGCTAATAAAAGTAATCCAATAAATGCGAACATTTCGTCATCGTCAACGTCACTCCAATCATTACCAAAGACACGTTTGCCCTCAATATTGGTATATTTCATAATAGTGTTCATTACGGGAGGTGGAAAAAATAATTGAAAGCTAGATATCTCTTCCTCTGTAATTCTTGAACACGAATAACGTGTCAAACCTGGCATCATGCTGATAACATTCTCCCTCGAAGCTCTTCCATATGCACTTGTACATGGTTCTTTGTAGTATCTTATTTGACCATTTTTTGATGTCATTGTCGGAGCAGCCGCAACTTCACCATCACTTTCAGAAGAACTATCAGATGGTTCAGCATATTCTACATGATCCTCATTTTCTGAACAAGGTTCATCACCGTCTGATAATTCATTCATCATGATTTCTATTTCACTATCCCTCATTTTTCGATAAAAAAAATATTTAGCACTAATTTCAAACTTAGACACGTCTTATTCGTTCTTTGTTTACTCAACGACTGTAGCAATGTTGCGGTAAACAAAAAAAAGTAATTTGATAGCACTGTCTTTTTACATAAAAACCAAAAGAACGGGTATTCCCCTTTTTAGACACGTCTTATTCGTTCTTTGTTTACTCTACGACTGTAGCAGTGTTGCGTAGGCAAAAAAAAGTAATTTGATAGCACTGTTTTTTACATACAAACCAAAAGCACGGGTATTCCCCTTTTTCAAACAAATGTATTGACATCAAAGAATAAAGAAAGGTCTGTGTGATGAAATGAAAAGCGACAGATATGTAGCTATAAACTTTTATTTAGAATTTACTGATGTCAAAGTTATCTCAAAAATCGATTTACGATCAATGAAGCATCACAAAAACTAACTTCTTTACTCCGGGTCAAATTTGACCCGAAGACCTTGTGTGTAAAAAAACTTGTAACTGAAATATTTTTAAACATATTCATTCAAAAACTTTAAATTTCTATTTAGTTTTAAAATTAAATAAAAGTCATAAAATATCAAAAATGAAAATCACTTATTCGTGGAAAAAAATCAACTTTTCTCCTAAAATGGGTCAAATTTGACCCGAAGTCCTTATGAAGGTTAATGATATTTCATCTTAAAATGCAATATTTCAAACACAGTTGCTTGATATTTTGAGAGAAAAAAATAATTAAAAAAAACTGTGATAATAGTCAAAAGTGCCTTATTTAGTTTAAGTAACTTAATTTTTGTTTTGTTTTATAGTTTTTAAAACTTATAATTTTAATTAGGAAAAAATGAAAATGAATTTAATTTTTTTTATTAGTAATATTGAATTATTTAATTTTTATTTTGTTTTGCTTTACTTTAAGTATTTTATTTTGTTTTTTCTGTTGTTGTTGAATGTATTTAAAATATGAAAATGAATTGTTAGACTTTTTATCTTTTTTATTTTATTTTGGTTTTTTCCATTGTTGTTATAACTAAAATATAAAAATGAAATAAACATTCAAATGAATTTAAGTCATTGTTGAACCATAAAATAACAAAGTAAAGAAAAAACTGAAAATAAATGCGCGATTGATTTCAAGATGTTGTTTATTCAAGTAACTTTTTGACAATGTTTTAATTTTAAAATTTTGATACTTGTTTAAAGCGACAAAAGCTGAAGGAATGCATATGTTACATATGTACGAAAAATATAAAACTTTAAATGGGTATAGGTACATACTATTTTGTGTAAATATAAAACAAATAGTCTCAAGGGCAACAAGATGTTTAAAGGAATGTAATTATAAAAAGATAAAAACACTTATTCTGGTTTGACCCAGCAGTCACGAATTTATTGTTTTATTAATTAGTTAAAGAATCTCTTTCACATAAAAATTTACTAATAGCAGCTTTTATATTTTCTGCTGGTAGCGATTGATCCGCAGATATATTATGACTTTCCGGTTGTGGTTGACAATTGTTTAGATTCATTTTCCAGCTTTCGTTTATATCACAGTAATGTTGATTCAAAAAGTTGTGAATAATGCAAAAGCACATAATTATTCTGCTGTTGTACTTCTGGTGGTTGTCGAAGCCCTTTCCAATACGTCGAAATCTTGCCTTAAGATGACCAAAAGCATTTTCAACTACACGCCTGGCTTTGGACAAACTTTTGTTGTTCTAATGAAGCCGATGTTGAAAATGAGAAATCTGTAATCTGTAATTTTGCGTTTAAATTCATATACACTATATCAAACAATTGTCCGTACACCAGACAGTAGAAAAGTTGTTTCACTATATTTCAAAAAATACTTACCCGATTCATATCAACTAAATTTTATATTGTAGTCCAATAAGTGTTGTAAATAATTGCAAATGAAAAATATTCTAAAACAGTTTTACTTTTATTTCTCACAAAAAAAACTTCATAAAATCAACTTAAAAATTTGTCCGTACAGCTATAAAAAATGATAATTATGTTTTTTAAATGTAATTTTAATAACGAGTATGATGTCCTTTGGCTGCAATTACTTCTCGTAAGCGGTTTTTCATTGATAAAGCCAATGTTTGTGTGATGTCTGTTCCAATATTCTGCCATTCCTCTACGATTACATCTTTCAGCATTTGTTTGTTGGTAATTGTATGCTGGCGAATTTTTTTTTTCTAAAATATCCCACAAATGTTCTATGGGGTTCAAATCGGAGTTTTGAGGAGGATGAGGGATCACTTCATGCACGTTGTAAAGCAGCCATTCGCGCACAACCATGGAAGTGTGCTTCGGGTCATTATCGTGAAGGAACCGAAAATCGATTTGTATACCCAATTTGGTCGCACTTTCTTTCAGAATGTTTAAATAATAAAATTTATCCATTGTGGTTTCAACAAACACAGGGTTTCCAACACCTCCAGCTGTCATCGCATCCCATACCATCACGGAGCCTCCACCATAATTTACTGTAGCTTTAAGATTTTTTGAATGCAACGCTGTATTTGCTTTCCGCCACACAAATCGTCTTCCATCAGACCCAAAAATATTTAATTTGCTCTCGTCCGTAAAGATAACTGTTTTCCAATAGTCATCTGACTTATTTATATATTTGTTGGCATAGTCTAAACGTTGTTTTATATTCTTCTTGGATATAAAGGGCTTCTTACGGGGAACACATGCCTTATATTGGTTCATATGTAGAAAATTTCGTATGGTTTGTGCACTTAAGGAAACGTTTTTATCTTTTTTAATATCTTCTGCTATTTGCACAGCACGTGTTTTTGGATTTAGCTTCACCACGCGGTCAATCTTTCTTCCCAAACGAGCATCAATAATTTTTTGGTGACCTCTTCCTGGGGTAATTTCAAGTGAATTAGTTTTCTTGTAATTTTGTATCACGTATCGGACTGAAGAAAGTAAGACATATTTACAGTTATATTTTTGTAATTATTTAAAACAGTCATTGGACTTTTAAACAAAATTTACTTTAGTTAAATAGGGCTTTTACTTTTCGAAATATAATGAAACATGTTTTTAAATTAGAGATGTACGGACAATTGATTGAGACAGTGTAGGTTTAAGTTTAAATAAATCTTACCGGAAATCAACCAACGCAAATAAGACCACCGAGTACCAACCCTTAAAGTTATAATAATTTGGCCGCTATTTTATGATATCCAAACCAATATATAACAATACCAGCACCAAAACATTCATAACCACTTAATTGTTTTTTTTTTATATTCATTTTATGCTAGTTGATATCTCCAAAACTCGCCTTACTTTCTATCCAAGTAATACGTGTACCCTTGTACATAAATGGTTTAATCAGTTTAATATCAGGCGTTAAATCATAATCTAAAATTCTGAGATCCTTTTCGTTGTAATACTGCATGCCAGCAGCATCAGCCATTTGTTGCATCTTTAATTCTTGGGAGAAGAATATCTCCCAAGAGCCTTTTTTTCAAATCTATTTCTGATCCATTCTGAATAGCATTACAAAAACATTGAGCCACATTGACTGATGGCAGAGAATCTTTTATTAATTGCAGTTCATCTATGAAATCTTTCAATATAATCTTTAGTATTGAACGACATAACATGATGGGCCCTAAACGTTCATCACGAGCAATATCCAATAAAATAAACCCGTTGTTGGGTATCATTTCGGAACGTCTCTCATACATTGCTAAATATTTTTTAGCATTTTAGTCATAACGCTAATGTTGAGACCGCATACGATCCATAAGTTGATTTGAAGAATAGCTTTTAAAGTTTCAACTTCTATTTTGGGAAAATATTCTATGATATCTTTTTCACATTCAATGGCCAAAACTTAATAATTTTCAATATAATTACATATTTGATTATATTGAAAGTTGTTAAGTATACATTTTTTATTGTCTTTATCATTGAATGATTTGTCAGCAGCAGTTATGGTGTGCATTTTTTATATTGTTGCTGTAAATAAATTGTTCTTTAATTATTATTAATTATCTATAAAAGATGATCCTTTCTCATTTTGTTCCATCTTACATCTTTCGTTATTTTAAGTGTCATCACTAAAAAAATGACATTAAAAGATGACCAAAAGCATTTTCAACGACACGCCTGGCTTTGGACAAACGTTTGTTGTTCTAATGAAGCCGATGTTGAAAATATGAAATCTGTAAATAAATAGGAAAATTTTGCGTTTAAATTCTTATAGGTTTAAGTTTAAATAAATCTTACTGGAAATCAACCAACGAAAATAAGACCACCGAGTACCAACCCTTATAGTTAGAATAATTTGGCCGCTATTTTATGATATCCAAACCAATATATAACAATACCAGCACCAAAACATTCACAATAACCACTTAATTGTTTTTTTATATTCATTTTATTCCAGTTGATATCTCCAAAACTCACCTTACTTTCTATCCAAGTAATACGTGTACACTTGTACATAAATGGTTTAATCAGTTAAATATCATTCGTTAAATCATAATCTAAAATTCTGAGATCCTTTTCGTTGTAATACTGCATGCCAGCAGCATCAGCCATTTGTTGCATCTTTAATTCATATTCTTCTCCTAAGAGCCTTTTTTTCAAATCTATTTCTGGTCCATTCTGAATAGCATTACACAAACATTGAGCTACATTGACTGATAGCAGAGAATCTTTTATTAATTGCAGTTCATCTATGAAATCTTTTAATTGTCTTTTGGTTATGTTTTGATATTTAATCTTTAGTATTTAACGACACAACATGACGGGCCCTAAACCTTCATCACGAGCAATATCCAATAAAATAAACCCGTTGTTGGGTGTCATTTCGGAACGTCTCTCATACATTGCTAAATATTTGTTAGCATTTTAGTCATAACGCCAATGTTGAGACCGCATACGATCCATAAGTTGAATTTGAAGAATAGCTTTTAAAGTTTCAACTTCTATTTTGGGAAAATATTATATGAGATCTTTTTCACATTCAATGGCTAAACCCCAATAATTTTCAATATAATTCCATATTTGATTATATTGATATTCATGTTATATTTATTGTTGTAGGTACATATGTGTAAAGATATTTTTTAAGAGTTGCAAGAGTATCAAATATTAAACACAACTTACATTAACTTTGTCCAACGATGTCAACGGCCGCTGCATTACTTTCACAAATAAACCTGGAACCATCCATCAACGATATTCGCACCAGGACTCAAACTTTGCGGTATTCTGCCAGCTCTAAATGCTAACTAATTGGTTGAACAGGCCCCTTTTCCTTAGCACACAAAATTGTAGTTAAACCGTGAGAAAATAGATGGGAAAAGATCCGATTGACTAGTTGGAGAGGGTGGAAGTGAAACAATCGCTTATAGCCCAGATAAACCTTTTCCATACAGCAAATATATTAACAAACCGAAAATTTACTTTTATTTTTCTATTACCGTCACTCACAAAAACTATTCAATTTATGAAGAAAATTTTCCATCAATTTTCTGACACCAGAAAACAAAAAAATAAAAAGTAACTTGATATATATAAAAAAAAACTACTAAAGTATTTTCGATAATACACCCAAACAAAAATAGTAATATTAGAAGTAAAAAAAACTTATATAGAAGAAAAAACATTGTTTGTAAAGAAATAGTAGATAATTAAAATTTGTGGACATCACAATTATAAAACATTTTATTGTCAACCAGAAATACGTAAAAACTGTCCCATAAACCATTTAAACCAATGCCAAAAAAATTAAAAGAAACCTTTTTACAAATACCATTGGCTGATGATTGTAATAATAATGATAACACAAACCAACAGGATTGTTAAATGGATTACGATAATAACAAAGATCAACCTAAGGATGTAAATGATGATAACGCTGTACATGATAAGAGTGTGCATGAAATACAGGGTGTCCGCCGGAAAGGTTTACTACTTTGTTTATAACTTTTGATTAAATGAAAGAGAATGAAACTTATATTTATAAATGTTTTATTTAATGTCGGCAATTATGTATAGAATACAATATCAGATAAATGTCCGCCTCTGTTAGCCTCACAAATGCGAGCCCTTGTGAGCACAGTTTTCATTACATTATCACACATTTCACTCGGTATTTTATTAATTTCATCACGAATATTCTGTTTGAGTTACTGAAGCGTTTATGGTTTGTTTGCATAAGCCTTGTTTTTCAGATATCCCCACAAAAAGAAATCCCGAGCAGTCAAATCCTGGAGGCCGATCAACATCACCATTTCTTGAAATAACTTGTTGTGGAAAGAGGTCTCGCAGTAATTCCATGGTAATCCTGGCTGTATGCGATGTGGCACCGTCTTGTTGATACCACATGTTAATCAAGCCCAAAGGATGCAGTTGTGGCGTTAAAAGGTTTTTAATCATATCAGGATATCGCTTCCCATTCGCAGTTAATTACGCGGTTTTCATTTTCAAAAAAGTAAGGTCCAATGATTCCTCCTGACCAAATTGCATACACTCAAAAAAAAAAGTTAGTAGAAAAATTTGTAAACGGTTTTCAATTCTACTTTACTATTTTTGTACTGATTTTTAGTAAAAAAATTATTACTAAGCAAATCTTTTTGCTATTTAGATTTTACAAATAAAAGTTTTTACAGAATATTTACAAATTTTTGTTGCTAATTTCAGAAAACATTTTACAAATTTTTTAAAACCGATTTGCTAAAATTAGCAAAAATATTAACAAATTTTAAAAACTTAAATTGCCTTAATATGTTACATAGATTAAAAAAGAGATCAGAAGTGAATATACCGACTCATGTCTGAAAATAGGACATCCACTAAAAAGTTTTTTTAGTTCTAAAAATCAGCCCTAAAAACAATTAAAATTTGACTATAAAAGTGAAAAAAAAAACATTAAAAAAAAACATTTTTTCGTTTATGTTTTAACAATTTTTAAGCCTTTGATTTTGTTTTTAATTTTGTATAAAATATTTTTTGAAAAAATACATTAAATAAAAAAATTTGATGCTCGATAAAAAATAAATAAATTTAAAATATTGTACTAATATTAAGTAATTTTTGTTGCTGATTTTAGCAAACAGATTTTAAATTACACTTTACAAAAAGTATACAAAAATTTAGTAGCGGCTACTAATTTTTCTACTAATTTCATTGTACTACACGTCAGCAGACATGTGTTGCTAAGATTAGCAAAAAAAAGCCGCTGGGCTCAAATTAGAAAAATTTCCCGTAATAACAGCAAAATTTTCAGTTGCCATTACAGACTTTTTTTGGTGAGTGTACCAGGTGACTGATGAATAATTTGAGGGCTTTTCATTGCCCAGAACCGACTATTCTGTTTATTCACATATCCATTCAAATGAAAATGTACCTCGTCGCTCATTATGATTTTTTCATGAAAATCGGGGTTGTCATGGGGGAGCTGTAACATCCTAATGGCATATGTCAACTGAATATTAAATGGAAACAAATGCAAATTCTTGTGCAAAATTGTGGCCAAAGTTGTTCTTTAAAGAACAAGCTCTTGAGCACGGTGTCGAATTGAGGTTGATGGATTGTTTTGAACACTTTGTTGAGCAGCAGTAATGTTTACAGCCAATCTTGCAGTACGTTGTCGTCCATGCTTGGGCCTATCACCTACAGACCCTCTTCCTTCGAAATCATTCACTACACGATAAATAGTGCGCTTTGTTGGCACGTTGTTTCTCCCACAAATTTCACGTAACTTTCTCATCGTCACAGTAATCGATGATAGATTTTGATAAAATGTTTTAACGATTAAAACACGTTAGTTTATCGAATATTTTTCCATAATAAATTTGCCACATGTCTACTTCACGACTACCAAATATGAACTGTCAAGACTAATGTTTACCAAAATGGCGGCAAACCAAAGTATTATACCTTCTCGGTGGACACTCTGTACATAAAGAATCTGATAAACAAAATGATATAGAACCTTCACCATCAACAACTAAACCAAGTATTTTACAAATTAGTGAAAATGATTTATTGCCGTTTAAAAATAGTTGTCCCATGACATGTGCAAAGTGTCGATTATATGCAAATATTGAAGAAGTCCTTAGTGAAGAGTATATTGTAAAATATGGAAAAGTGAAATTTAATGAAATCTTAAACCAATGAGCACAACATTATTGGTTAATATTTTTTCTAAAGCCTGAGTATAGAACTGAGTATTCTCTAAAACATGTAAAAGTAAAGGAACATTTTTTAAATACTATGGTCACCGGTGTGGAATTTAGTTGGTTTATAAATTGGCTGATGAAGTCTAGGTATCTGAATTGTCTTGGAGTACACGAATCATATTTCTTAGTAAAAGCAAACATCAGAGGTTTATGGTATGTATAAATTTTGAAGTACAGGCCCTCGATTAAACATCGGAAATGTTTTATACTCTCATAGATTGCTAGTAACTCCCTCTCATAAGCACTGTAATTCATTTGAGGCTTTGAAAGTTTTTCAGAAAAAAAGTCAGAAGAATTTGATTGCCTGCTTTTTTATCAGAATGTTGTAATACAGCACCAATGCATGTATTGGACGCATCGACGTACATGGAAGGAGTTGCTAAGAGAGAAGGGTGAGCAAGAAGCGTTGATTCAGCTAGTGCTTTTTTATAACTTTTGGTTTTACTTTAGATTACCTTTTTGCAACTCATTTAGTGGGGCTTGTAATTCAGCAACTCGTGGGTAGATGTTCTATAAAAGTTAAGCATACCCAGAAATCTGCGTAAAAACGTAATATTATTCGGTTTAGGATATTGTAGAATATATTCGACTTTTGAAGGTGATGGTTTAATGCCGTCTGAGTTTATAAAGTAGCCCAAGAACGTTATTTTTTTCTTGCCGAATTCACATTTATTAGGATTAACGACAACTGAGTTTTTGTCTGTTTGAAAAACTAATCAATTTTTATTATTTAAAAGAAATTATTATAAATAAAATTTCAGTTTATATCTACCCAGCAAAAAAAAATGGTAGTCATTCTGTGACTATAACTTCTTTCATTGCTTCCTAAACTTCAGTTGACATTCTTTTATGATTTTTTGGTTTTATTCTAAGGCACTTCCAAATCAATTCATGTGTTCATATTTCAAATGCAGTGATCTGGATATAAACCCGATGCATACCTTAAAAAATCACTCTTCATTACTTCTAAAGCATAAGTTATAGCATATCGTATATTTTTTGAATCTAAAGCATTTATTCAAATTGAGAAAATAGTTCTGATGAACTTTTTTGATATTTTTATTAAATCATTTTTTATATTTTAGTTTAAAATTTCAAGAATTTATGCAGTTTTGCAATTTTTAAAAAAGTTTTGAAAAATCAAGACAAACATATTTTTTTTAACCTTTAATTGAAACTAGCTGGCCTGTCATTTGCATTTTTTCAGCCTTAAATATTTATGAGGACGCAATCTGTGCATTTTTGCATTATGTTTATTATTTAACACTACATCATTTCCAGTTTTAATTCAGGATTTACCAAAATAATTTTAAAATTGTGTAAAAATTATTTCAAATTGCCCAAAAATGTTTTGGAATTGTGCAAAAATTATTTAAAATTGTTCAAAAATATTTTAAAATTGTCTTAAAATATTTCAAAATTGTACAACCAGTTTTTAAATTATCCAAAAATATTTTAAAATTTTTCTAAAAATTCATTAAAATTTTTAAAAAATGTTTCAAAAATGCCTTTTCACTAATGCAGAATTATTTATTTGTTTTAGTAAAGAGTATTTGTATATCAATGCATAAATTTCGCTTCTTTAAACTTATTTTTCTGCATTCTTATGAATTGAATTTTCATCAAAGCTTAAATACTACAATATATAGGAAAATTTTCCACTCATGCATCAGAATACCTAATCATTGTATTATCATTGCTTCATTTAGAGTAAAGTATGAGTAATGCTAGTAGCTACATTTAAATACCTCCATCCTATGACACGCTAATGTTAAATTCATCAATGAAACCATTAGAAAAGAAGTGATGCCTTTGCCATAGTAATGATGCTTTTATTGCAGCTTCATTTTTGCTGGGTACATATCGATTGCGAATTTTTGAATTTTGTTTGTAATTTTTTGAATTTAAGTTGTCTTCTTTTATTTAGAATTTTTTTTTTAAATTCAATTGTCTTTTTGGACTATTTTGTCTATTTTTTTATAAAAAGCTTTATTTTTTATCTCTATGATTGTTTTCATATATGGACTTTAACAGAACACAAAATATATCAATTTTATTGTATGCCCTGCTCTACATTTACTAACAGCCACATAACAATTTCTTAGCTTTTGTTGTTTTTAATATTTTATCAAATTACAAAAAGAAAAATTTTAAATAATTTCCTTGATTTCATAGCAAATTTTTCTTATTTCTACACAAACTTCAGCAAAATCTGGTAAAACCAAATTAGACTTGCAAAAAATCAATTGGTCTTGCACAAAATATCAATTGAAAACAAAAGAAGTAGAAGCTATTTTTTATATATGTATACTGAACATTGTAAAAAAATTGTATTTTAGAAGTAATTTCGGGCACGCCACTGTACACAATAACCAGTAGTGTACCCAGCAAAAATGAAGCTGCCAAAGAAGCAATAAAAGCATCACTACTATGGCAAAGGCATCACTTCGTTTCTGATGGTTACATCGATGAATTTAACATTAGCGTGTCATAGGATGGAAGTATTCAAATGAAGGTACTAGAATTACTCATTCTTTACTCTAAGGAAGCAATGATAATACAATGATTAGATATTATGATGCATGAGTGGAAAACGTTCATATACTTTGTATTATTTAAGCTTTAATGAAAATTTAATTCATAAGAATGCAGAAAATTAAGTTTAAAGAAGCGAAATGTATGCATTGATATACAAATACTCTTTATTAAAACAAATAAATAATTCTGCATTAGTGAAAAAGCATTTTTGAACATTTTTCAAAAATGTTAATGAATTTTTAGACAAATTTTGAAATATTTTTGAATAATTTAGAAACTGGTTGTACAATATGCAAACATTTTTAGATAATTTTAATTTTAAAATATTTTTGAACAATTTTAAATAATTTTTGCACAATTTTAAAACATTTTTGGGCAATTTGAAATAATATTTACACAATCTTAAAATTATTTTGATAAATTCTGAATTAAAACTGGAAATGAGGTAGTGTTAAATAATAAAAATAATGCAATTATGCGCAGATTGCGTCAGGGCAACTAGTTTCAATTAAAGGTCAAAAAAATCAGTTTTTCTTGATTTTTCAAAACTTTTATAAAAATTGCAAAACTGTATAAATTCTAACCCTCATGAAATTTTAAACTAAAATATTAAAAATTATTTAATAAAAAAATTAAAAAATTTCATCAGAACTATTTTTTCAATTTGAATAAATGCTTTAGATTCAAAAAATATTCGATATACTATAACATATGCTTTAGAAGTAATGAAAAGTGATTTTTTAAGATATGCATCGGGTTTATATCCAGATCACTGCATTTGAAATATGAACACATGAATTCTTTTGGAAGTGCCTTAGAACTACTGTATTTGATATATTTAAATGATCCTCTTAAAATTGCAAACGGCTTGTCTTGTCAATTTTATTTGTATGGGTATGATATTCAGTATCTTTGATATGCTGATGCGCAATTTTTAGATGTCCTGGAGAAGGGTTTTAATATGGTTAATATATTTGTTTAAGAAATTATTATTCCTAACTCTAGTTATGTAGGTAGTAGCGTTTAATAATTATATATGTTATAAAGGATATATAAATTCAAGAAAATAAATTTATTATTAAAAAATAATAGCTTTCCAGGTCTGGTAAAATATTTTTAACACAAATGCTACAAATATACAACGTATATACTACATTATATTATTGTTATTAAAATTTTTGACAACCATTCAAATATTTCCTTTATATTTAACATTAAAAAATAAAATTATTAAAATTCCGGTATATACTAACGTATGTCAACACAAACTGTCAACTCGAAAAAATTAGATGAATTTAGGCGTAGCGTTTTGAAAAATTAGGCTATTCAATTTAAAATATATATTTATCTAGCCACTTTTCTAAGTATAAAGTCATTAAATAATGCAAAAATATATTTATAAAATAAACAAAATAAATTATAATTTGTTTGTCTTCTAAAATCTTTTATTGTTAGTCTGACAGAAGCAATCACACAAAACATACATATACACAAAATACATTTTTTCATGATGGTTTTGCTTTATTATATTTATTTTTTTTTACATTTCTTTGTTCATACATTTGACAGTTTTTATTTAGCTTGTCAGAGATTTTGATATGTTATTTGTCAAATGCACTTTTGTATATTACGTATACACACACACCAAAAAAAAATATATAAACGAACCCAGTCAGAAATTACCAGTAATAAAAAAATCAAATACTGCCAAATCACTTAGTTTCACCGGTACAAAAAAATAATAACTCGAAAAAGGCTTTATAGCAGTTGCGCCCAACTCATATGCACAATTTGCAAGCTTTTAGAAAAGAGCTTTTTCACATACAGCGAACTTCGACAAGAGCTTTTACATTTATGAGAGCACAATACAAGAATGGAAATTTTGAATTTCTAAATGTTATAAGTTGTATAATTTATTTAAGCCAAAACACTTTAATACTTCATTTGAAAGATCTTTAAAAAAACGCCATCTTCAAAAGGCTTGCAGTGCTTTGCTAAGGAGAAACAACAAAAGAAATCGATTGGCAAATTTTTCTTTTGAAATTTTAATTTCAGTTCATCTACTAATTTGGCCCTAAATTTGGTGAAAAAGCTTGCACATTGTGGATATGAGTTGGACGCAACTGCTTTATAGCATTGATTTTTATAAATATTATAACGCTTTGTTGAAAAATGTTTTGTAATAACACGTTTTTAATAAAACGTTTGTTTTCTTTTAATTATTAAATATTTTTTTTAATAACAGTTTTTTGAGAGTTTAACAATTGAATGAAAAATTAAAAGCCAACCAGAATTGAATCACTTCTAATTCGTTGATTTTAGCAAGGACTATCATGCCAAGGTCCTTGGCTAATGATTGTCTCTATGCTTTCAATTCTGTATCATCCTGAAAGTTTCATATTCCTTGCTAAGATCAATTTATTATTGATTCGAAATAGGCTTTTTGGCTAAGTGTGTTTGACTTTTTATGCTGCACATCCTATTGTTAGATCGTCCCCTGCGGGAAAAGAACCAATCCCAGGACACGCCTCAATGAACCAGTCACAGTATCAGTTTTTTTATATAAAAAGAAATAGTCAATTTATCATGGGCTTGCACTCTAAAGAACATGTCACACAATTAACACCAAAGAACATAACACAAAACCAATGCAAAAGAACATGTCATGATCTTTAAACCGGTCATGTGGTAGGTACTTTAGGAACCGGGCCTCTTTTCACCTATCACGTGATATATACTTACGGAACCCTTCCTGTTTTTACGGGACAGGTCCCAATTCCAAACAGACCCCTTTTTTTCCAAAGGGTCCTTAAAGTGAATTGCCAGCATATTTTCGTTTTAATTTTTCTGACTGGGTATGCACTTATTTATATTATTACACAAACATTTTACTAAATGTGTGATACATAAACAATTTAATGAAATACAAAATCTATGCGGGTGTAACTTTGTAATATCAGACATAGTACATTGTGCCTGTCAGACCACTGGTGAGAGTGTGTGTGTGTGTGTCTATGTTTGGTATCGTAAGTGAGAGAATATGAAAATGTAACATATGCCAAGTGGTGTGACACAATATACCCTTAAGATGTCTACTTGTAAACACATGTCAAACTGACATGTGTGTCATTTAGTGGATGATTATTATTATTTGGTGTTTTGTGAAAATGTTTATCTGACAATTAGTCACCCGCTGACCACAAAGCAACAAAATAATATAGACATTCATTGTCGTGTTTATTAATTAGGGTAAAATTTATGATTGTTTTTAGTTTTGTTGTTGTTGTTGTGGTATAATACACAAAACCAAAAAAAACAGGAAAATTGAATTGAAAAAACAGGAAATGTCAAATTGGGCAATTTTTCTTTTTCGTCATCTTTTGGCTTCTATTTCAAAATACAGACATTTTTTTTAAACATATTTATTATGTACAAAACATTAACGTTTGTTTTCTCTTTTGTAAAACAGGCAATGGATTTGCCAACAAAATAAATTAAAAATAAATGTTTAATTTGACCACTGAGCCGTGTTAAGTAATTTGTGTCTTTTGTTTATGAAACGATGCAATTGTCACATTTCATTTAAGGGGACTGCCTAATTTAAAGCCTTGAAAATTTCGGGAATTTTAGTTTTTTCCAAAAATATTATCTTAAAATATCAGAAGGAAATTTCAAATGGTTCCATAATTATAGCCTTTTGAACTCTAACACTTTTATTAGTAACATTTATGTGTTTTTTAAGTTTCTACACCCAGAAAACAGTATCAGTTGTGGCCACCGAATATGTTGCCAATTGAATTCTTGCGGTTACCACAACTATCTTTACATTTAATTATAGTTGTCCAATTTAATATTTTTATTCCATATAAATTATTATTATTACGTTCCACAAAAAATTGGTTGCAATTCCAGAGAAAAAATTGGTTGCAATTTAATTTTATTTGGAATAACCTAAAATCCATTAATAAAGCAAAAATGTTGTATTGGGAATTAAAAAAAGAGAAAAGAAACCAAAAATCAGTCATATTATTCAATTATTGGTATTTACAATCATCTTTAAAAATAAAATTCGTTGAATCGCTGTGGAAGCAACCATTTATTTAGTGAATATATTAGTAATTTGGTACAATCTATCAAATTTATTAAAAAAATTGTCGATATTAAAAAGTAGTAACTACAAGTACGGTTATTCTGATCAAATATAGCATTTAATTAGAGTTTCAGTAGAAGCAATCGAGTTGTGGAATGTATTGATAAAAGACGTCACTAATGATTGGTATGGATTAACAAATTTTATACTAACATTTCTTTTCCGAACAAATTTTTTAAATTCAAAATTAGCCATAGAAATTCATAAGTGTTTGTGGAGTACTAGGTGTAGAGAAGTAGCTCAGTACTCAGAATTTCCAAGTTAAAATCCCGGAAAATGCACATTTAAAAAATATTTTTTTTTAATTAAAATATAACATTCAAATGTTTAAATGGCAAATATATCAAAGACCATTTAAATTAGTTGTGGTGCAGTAAGGAATAGTGTGATCTATTAATCTAATTGCCCAGGTTCGGTACTGGAGAAATTTAAAAATATTTTTTTTTTTTAAATAACATTTTGTGGAACGTAATAATATATCTGTATAATATAAATACTAAATTTTACAACTGAATATTGGCTTTCACAATTAAAAATATAATTTAATATGAAAACAGTTGTCGTAACCGCCAGAATTCGATTGGAAACAAATTCGGTGGCCACAACTGATACTGTTTTCTGGGTGTAGCCATCCAGATTCATAATTCACACTTTTACTTCATAACAATTTAATTTACTTTTCTTTTATATATTTGTTATTTATACATTTGAATATTTTATTTTAATTAAAAAAAATATTTTCTTTAAATGTTTGCTTTTGCCGGGATTTTAACTGGGAAATTAGAAGTACTAGGCTAGCTCTCTACCCACTAGATCAAACATTAAAAAATTTTAATGACTAATTTGGAATTTAAATAATTTTTTAGAAAATAAATTTAGCAGAAAATTCTTTTTCAAATATCAATCTTAAGTGACTTCTATGATCAATACAATCCACAATTCGGTTGGTTCAACTGAAACTCTAATTTAATGATATATTTGATTAGAATAACCGTTTTTATAGTTACCACTTTCGAATATAGACAGTTTTTTAGAAAATTTGATAGATGGTACTAATTTTCTATCACTAAATAAACGGTTGCTTCTACTGTACGCAATTTCTAAACGATTTTTATTCGTAAAGTTGATTGGAAATATCAACACATGGATAATAGTATTATTTTTTGTTTCCTCTTCCCTCTTTTGAATTCCCAATGCCAGATTTTTGATCTAATAATGTATTATAGGTTATTCGAAATAAAATAAAATACTTACAAATAAATGTTAATAGTTTTGATCAAATTGCAACCAATCAATTGTCGATTGCTTTTACTACTTTTGTCGATTATTAAACAATGATTAAAATTCAACAACAAAATAGGCTGAATATAATGAAAAATCCGTAGTCCTCTTTTTGATTGTATTTTCGATTAATTTAATATGATTTTAGATTATTTTTAACGTGTGGGTGTGCTATTATTACTATTAAATAAAACCAACTTACAGGTTGGTTGAAAAGTTTCTGCGCTCGAAATGAAAGAATACTGTTTTTGTTTTTAAATATATTTTTTTATTCAATATAATCTCCTAGAAGCTCAATACACTTGTTCCAATGATCTTCCAATAATTTTATCCCGGAAGCTCTGCAAAATAACCGTCTACGGCTGCTATGGCCTCTTCATTCGACGAAAAATGCTTTCCACGAAGGAATTGTTTGAGATTTCTGAAGAGATAGTAGTCACTGGGAGCCAAATCTGGTGAATACGGTGGATGTTCAAGCAATTCTTACTTTAATTCTTTGAATTTAGCTATCGTCAAAACACTTTTGTGAGCTGGTGCATTGTCTTGATGAAAAATGATAATATTCAGAGTTGATTGTTTTACCTTTCTGAAGATAATCAATCAACGAAATTCCTTTTGCATCCCAAAAAACTGATGCCATAACCTTCTTTGCTGATCGTTGTGACTTCGGTTTTATTCGGCTTAAAACGCTCCAAATTACGCTGAGAAATTTGTTTTCGATCCAGTTTTTGTTGAATTGTTAATGTGTGCGGCACTAACTTTCCAAACAGTTTTTTCATACGTAATTCTTTATGTAAAATATGGAGTACTCGTTCGTCTGAGATGCCTATGGCATTAGCAATTTCACGCTTAGTCAAACTTGGATCTTCACTAACCATATTATGTACCTGCTCAATGATTTCTGCTGTGGTTGCAGTTCTTGGACTTCCTTCGCGTGGATCGTCTTCAAGGCTGGTAAGACCACGTTTAAATTCACCAGCCCAAAATTCAACGGTGCGTTTTGAAGGTGAGGACTCCTTATACACTTCTAACAATTGTTCATAAATTTCCTTTGCTTTTAAACCCTTCAAAACAAAGAATCTAATGACTGCACGATATTCAATTTTTTTCCATATTAAAAAAATTCAATGACACGTCAACTTCAAATGGCTTGTAAACAAAGAAAGAATTGACAGAATGACTTGCAACTTTGCATGTGTTCTCAGGACTGTTATACCAACTTGAGAAAAAAAAGTTTGGAGCTAGTAGTGCCATCTCTTGGTGAGCGCAGGAACTTTTCAACCAACCTGTAAGCTAACTATTTTTTAAAAAATAATCTTTAATAATGCAGATCTCCATATTACATACACGTGTGCAAACCAAAAGCAACAATTAAATATTTCCGATGTGATTCTTTATTTTTTACAACTTCGGCACATCTGAAAGGCATAGATTCCAAATGACTACTTGCTTTTTTCCCATTTTTAAATCCTCAATTATTTGAGATTTAAAACTTTGTTAACAACATTTAGAAACTAAATTTTAAAATCCATGTAAAGAACATTTAACGCTATTAATTTATGAAAATGTACCGTTTTTTTAAACAATTGTTTGTTATTTGCTTTATTAAAAAATTTGTTACATTTGCTTTACACATTCTCTTTTTAGGATTTTGGGCATTTTTATTGCAGAGCTAAAAATGACAATTTCTTGTCAACTGAATATTTTGGTTGCAGCAATCGAATTATTTAGTTGTCCTAACCAAATGTTTTTATGATACAGTTGAAATATTTGGTTTCAACCGAAATTCTGTTGCATTAACCGAATTTCGGTTACGACACACAAAAATATCGGTGGCTTCAACCAAACCATTCGGTAGGAAAGAAATTTGGATGTTACAATGAATCTGTATTCTCTGTGTGTTTTTGTTTTTATGTCATACTAATGTTAAAAATCAAACTGTGCTTTCGTTTTCCACAATTATCGCTTATGTTTTGCACAACACTGTATATATTTCGTTTTTTGAATCCTTTTAGGTACCAGAATCCACTCTTAAGTCCAAACCCGTTTTTTGATACACTAGGTCCCTTTTCTGGGAGAAGGTCACATATGTAGAAATGAGAGAATTTATTTTCGTCAGTTTTCTAAAAACATAAGTCAACACAAAAATACAGCTTTTGTTTGCGTATTCAAAATTTATTTCATTTAAATTCAAGAATGAACCTTGCTTGAAACAACAATTTTAAGTTAGCTTAAATATGATTAAAAAGCCAATTACAACCGATTATAATGAAAAAATATACAAAAAGATAATTTTTTTCTAGAGTATTCACCCTCCTTAGTATGTTCTTTGTGTGAAATACTTATTAGTGCATCAGCAACAGTGTGTGATCATCAATGGTTGACCGTTGTCAGCGTGAAAACAAGCTTTTAATTAGTTTTGCAACAATGTAGCGAAAATAAGTGAAAATCATCATATTTGTTTTACAAAGTTGTTAATTTAATTTTATACAATATCTTTAAAATATGTAGAAACATATAATTTATAAGACACAAGTATAATTAAATATTAAAGAATACCTCATTTAACACACTGAACACAAATGTAGCAAAAAATTAAAAATCGGTCGCAAAGTTTTTAAGAATATTTAATGTTTTCAGGATTTTTTAAGGATTATTTTTTAAACTTAATCTTTATTATTTGTACTACCATTTAGAGATTTCTTTGCTTCGTAATAATTAGGGCGAGGAATTCATGAATTTATAAATGTGTTTTGTGTGCATAAAATATGTATTAAGAATTAAAAATTAGGCAGCCAACATTTTAAAAATATGCATTTATGATTGATTTTTTTATTTTAAAAATTAAATTTTAATAATTTTGTATTCAAAATTCGTCTAAAAAATAAAAGTGATATATTCGTGGTTTTAGTCTTTGCGAAAAATCAAATAAAAATTAAATGTTTATATATTATTAAGATCAATATTATCTACATTGTTGCCTTAAGTAAAATAAAAAAACTATACTTAATAACATAAATTTTATGTATTTATAGCAAAATTTGCCAAAATATGCATTAACAAATCGATTCCATTTTCTGGCAAATTTACTACTTCGCAATGTAGTTGTATAGACTTAACAATAGTTACAGCGGTATTCATAAAAATTTTAAACAGCATTTCAAATTAATTTTATGTAAAATTTGATAAAATTGTATTCATAAATGAATTTTAGCTTAAAATACCTTTTTTAAACGAAATTTAAAATTGGTTCAACCCTATTTTAAAATGACATTTTTGCTTTTTGTTTATTTTAATTTTAAACATTTTGCAAAAAATTGTCATTTAATCAAAAGAAGTTATTGGTTTTTGTTAAACAAATAATGAACATTCTATATTTGATCAAAAGAATTGGTAAGAACTATTTTAATTTGAAAAATGTAATATTTTTTATTGTATTTTGTTTATAATATTTATATTGCCCAAACTTAAACAGAAATAATAATACTTTTTGATTTTATTTATTAAAAGTAAGCCAGTGGTGTGTTGTTAAATAAAATTAAAGAAAATAAAACCGGTTATTTGAATACTTTTTTATCTACAATAAAATCATTATCTATGTAACACTTTTACTGGGCATTTTGTTCTGACTCTTTTTATTTTTTTATATTAATAAACAAATTTTCATAAATTTTTTATTTAAAAAAAACAATATTTTTCTGAAAAACGAAAAAAAATACATAGAAACGAGTAGCGTATGGTTTAGTATTCATTGATTCGCATCATTAGGATTCATGTGACATATTTATAAAAAATATTGTGTTGCCATCCTTAAGTTAAAAACCATTAAAGCGTTTATTACTTAATATACTGATTATGAATACGAATTTTTAATAATCCTTGTTTAGGCTTCAAATATTTTTAAACTACTTTGTATTTGAAACTTGAATTAAGAATTTTTTATGAATACCGCTGTTAGTGTTTACAACTCTCGTTATATTTTAAAACGTAAAATTCAAATCTAAAGCAAAATATTTCTTCAACCTAAAAAGATATTAGTTCATACAAATGAAAAAAGATTGCATAAACTGTTTAATAGGGTTTGTAATGGAATTTATAAATCCTAAAAATCTTGAGAACTGCCTCAAAAACTGGTAGAATAATTCCGAAAGTAGTATTTATTTTGAAGAAGGAAACAAATCTATAAATCGAAATATATATGGACATAAATCGGAATATATATGAACATAAATGATCATACATGGGCTTTATATGATTATACATGTACATACATGGTCCTGTATGTCCATACATGGTACAATAAAGGACGATACATGATCTCATATATGACCATAGATCATAGGTTTTGAAATTTGAGGCTATATGGCCGTATATATGTATACCCTCAAATTTCGGATCCTAAAATATATATATGAGATCAAGTATGGTTATACATTGGTCAATGCATGGATGTATATGACCGTGTATAATCATATACAAGACCATGTATGTTCATGTATCTTCATATATGTATATATGATTAATAAAATTAAAAAATAATCCTCAACATTTAAGAATTAATGAAAATTTAAAATTGCCTCAACTGACTAAATATCTCATTTAAAGCTCAAAAATTACAAATTGAACTCATAATCAAGATATAAAGTATATCATAAAAAAGTATCCCCTTAGGATTAACAAACATTTTTTTATTCTTACTTTGAAGATTTTTTTTTTTAAATTATTAATAATATATGACAATTTTTACAATCTAAACAACCCTCATATAAACATAAACACATACTTATTAACAT
Organism: Eustalomyia histrio; assembly: GCA_949748255.1. Taxonomy (NCBI): domain Eukaryota; kingdom Metazoa; phylum Arthropoda; class Insecta; order Diptera; family Anthomyiidae; genus Eustalomyia; species Eustalomyia histrio. The sequence continues at coordinate 120,215,832 of OX456526.1, forward strand.
ACCGTTTATATAAAGAAAAAGTAACAACAACAAAATAAAGTATCTTTAAAGTAGTTATCCTTTGTCGAGAGAAAAAAAAATTATATCTTTAGATGATATGGATATGTTCATATTAATGCTATCTAACAAAAAGAAAAGTAAAAATTTTAGTACCACTTGAAAGTTTTTTTTTTAAGAACTTAAGTACATTCATACATAAAAAATTTTATCTAAACGATACACGTTGTTATGGCGGCAAAGGAAGTTATAAGGATTTTTTACATCTTACTTTTATTATTTAAATAATAAGTGTATATACAAAATGTACATAATACATACGATGTAATATTATGAGCATGATAAAAATCATATTTGCAGCAGTTCTTATTTTTAATATTACTTCTAAGAATGAAAATCAAATTTTCTTAAGGAAATTCAATATAAGGAGCATTTTAATAAAAAGTGGATTTAAATGAAAAAAATCAACTTAAGTGAAAAGTACTTTAGGAAATTTTTTTTATTTCTTATCATATTTGTATGTAAAGTAAGTATTTCATATATATTTTTAAAAACAAAAAAGTCTTTAAAATGAAGGTGATTTCTATGGTTAGAATATTTGTTATAATTCGTTTATGTAACTAAAAAATCTTTGGCTTTGTCATTGTTTATATCATATACAGTGGCCGTGAAAGCTAAGGACACAGCAAATTCATTTTTTTTATAAGTTACCAATATATGAAAAAATATGAGGAACATTTATATTAACTCATAATATGTCAACGCAAAACTGAGGACACACTTATTGTTTATTTGGAAAGTAAGTTGTATTGAGTAAGTACGAGTAGCATCGTAGTCAACACGAAAAACATAAAATAATTAAATTCCAACAAAGCGGCTAACTCTTGAGGAAAGATAAATTGTAAGCGAGTTGTATGAGAAAGAACACAAATCTTATGGACAAATCGGTAGTCTTTTTACAGTTATTCAATTCAAAATAAGTGAGGACCCAATCGAAAATAAACCTGAAGGTGGTCGGCCATATAAAGTGTACCGTTAAGAAAAATCCGTTCACAAGCACCGCAAAAATTGCCGACAAAGTCGAAAAGTACCAAAATACCAGTTCCAAATACCGTATAATATTATGTGGCCCAAGAAAAAAACCACTTACAAATTTAACATACGCAAGCACACAGATTATGCAAAAGCGTTTTCAAATGCCTCAATAGTTTTGGAACAAAGTGATTTTTACAGAAATACAAGACATTTAGTTCTGATGGTGGTGCGGTATAAAAAGGAGAAGCCTTGAATCTAACAAAAAATATGATACTACATGTGGTCGTCGGGTGTTAAAAATCTGCTATTTACTAAAAATACAATGAATCAATATAAAGTATTTTAAAAAATAATCTGCCGTTTATTTGACCCAACAAGGCATCGACCCGAAGCACACAGCTCACAATGCAAAAATGCGAGTTCTCTCTAACACTACACATATGTGCTAACCCACATAAAGGAAAAACATGCTGGCAACATGATCACTGCTATTATATTATGTTTGCTGCTTTCGGGTTTGTTTTTCACAATCAAGTTGTTGGTTTAGGTTCTAACCATCAACATGGTCGCTACCGTCATTATTATAGCAAATATATTATTATTTCATGATTCCCACTCTCTTTTTTATAACATGATTGGCTGTAACCATACTGTGGTAACAAAAATTCTGACTATGAAAAAAATATGATTAGTATGGAATTATAAAATGCTGACAACAATCAATGAACAGTATTTGTATCAGTTCAGTCACCCGTGTAAAAATGATATTATATGATCATTATCAACTGGGGGTTTTATTTTTGAATATGTCTTATACATAAACCATTACACTAATTTACACTAATCAATTCATTATCGAAAAAATTCATTGACAAAAAATTCTATAAAATGTTTTATATTTTTAATTATTTTCAACAAAAATAATAACAAATTTTTTAAAAAATATTCATATTCATTTTTCTAAAGCGACGACTTGCTTGTAGAAAAAGTACTCAGAATATTAAGCCCAGGATTTGTTTCGTACGAAAAGGTTTCATAGAATTTTTCTGATAGAAACAATTTTAGTTTCTATGGACTTTTCCTTAAGGTAAAATTCTCAGATCCTGAGGACTCTTCATGATAAAAAATACTTGGACCCTAAGAGCTTTTTCTAGTAGTTTCCAATTACTTTTTCTAAAAGAGAATTTCTAAGACTCTAAGAAAAAATCTTAAAAATCTTCTTAGAATCTAAGAATTTTTCTATTACAAAAAATCTATGGAATCTTTATTTTTTATTAAAAGAGTCATTAGAAATTAATTTTTTTTTGTAAAAACACTTTCTAAAGAAATATTCTTAAATTTAAAGGACTTTTTCATAGTTTCGAATCATAATATAACTGTAGGCACCATATTATGGTAAAATCATGGTTATTTTGTTAATTTAATATGATAGTAAGTCTATAGTTATTACAATCATTATTCCTCAACCCCATGTGGCAAATATGGGAAGTTTTGGGAAAAAATGTACAAAATACGACGCAAACTTCAATTGAAATAGATCTTCAGGATGAATGGAACCAAATAGGTATCGAAGCAAAAAACCTTAATTAATTATAGTTAGTTTAATCGTTTGTTAATTTAAATTAGTCGTTTAAAGCTGTATTTACACAATAAAGGTAACCCAACTGAGATATGAAATTTTTGAAAGTAAGTGTTTATTATTTTTCTATGCGTTGCAAATTCGAGACGTTACATTAATATTTCTCTATCATTCTGCGCTAATTAAATTAAGTTCCTTCTATTTTATTAAGTATTTTTTTTTAATAAAAAAAATTAGAGAAAGCCTAAAAATATGTTGCAGTATCTCTAGTTTTGCTGGCCACTGTATATAGGCTAAACCCACTGTTAGACAAACTCTAATCCAATTATTATGATTCCTTATGCCAAAAGTAAAAATGTTTAATCTTGCAATATTACCAGTTTTTATAAAAGTATAAGTTGCAAATATTTTCTCTTAAATATTATTTAAAATTCATAAAATTACTTATCTCTGTGGTCTTTTCATTTAGCAGAATTCACAGAATCATAACAATTTCATTTACAATCAAGTAATTTTAAGGACTTAAAATTGGACATATTTTCTTTTGAAGAAATAAAAATCTTTCTAAGTAGTACGTCTCCCGAATTATAAGTGTGCAATATATCAACTTGCATGTATATTACCAACACTACGAACAATCCAAATTTGTCATTCTTATGATGTCATTAATTTTTTTCTTTGTTCTCTTTTTACATTTTTTTTTTTTTTTTTCAAACAAACAAAATGTTTTCATCTGTCCAATGTCCATTTATGTCAGTAACATGATATTTTTCTCAACAAGAAGAAAAAAGAAACTACTCGGAAAGAAATAGTAGTAAAAGATGGTTGTATTTTAAAACATAATAACACTATGACCAAACAGTACAATGTAGTCTCTTGAAAAAGGTACGCCTACACTACATCTCAGAGCTGTCGAGGGGATTGAAAATTTTAAAGTATTTTACGCAGAACTCATTAATATAATTGGTTTTCTTAAGCGCCGCGGTAGGCTAGTTTGTAGCGTGCTAGCTTATCAGTACGGGGGTCGTGGATTCGATTCCCGCCAGAGGCTCTGGTCTGTTTTCGCTACAACGAGCCGATGGCTTTTGTTGCTAGTGCTCGGTTGGGGTATTAGGATATAATTTGTTATTATATGATTAATATAAAATAAATAAATAAATTGGTATTCCTAAATCTAAATCTCTTCTAATTTTCCTACACCTAAAAATTTATTAAAAATTAAAAAAAAAACGCATTGCTGAAAAAATTCTTTAAACTTCTGAATTTTTAGTATTATTGATAACTCAATTCTGGCCGACTTCTAGGAAAAATTATTTTTTTAACATTTTTCTATCCACCCAAAAATTTTTTTCATAATATTTGGCCTCGTTTGGGAGAAAATATTCGTTTAATATTGTGTATCGCAAATATAATTACACTCACTCCGTTACCGACTGTAGATTATTAAAAAAGTAATACGTAAAGTTTGTTTTTAAACTAAGAATCAACTGAAATTCATAGATATATGAATCAGTCATTCAAAAAACAAACTAAACATTTACAGACATTCAGTAGGTGTTGATATTTTCTATTAAATGTAAAATTTTATGTTTTCTGTTTTTAAAAATATAAATTCATATAATTCCTTATTGCATTTTTTACCAAAATAGTTTGTTTATGTACAAAATTATTTCAAAAAAAATTACAACAAATTATATATAGATACACACAGAAAAAAAATATAATTTACATCTGTGTGTGTTGTGTTTTGTAAAATTACATACAAATAAAAAAAATGTTAATTTGAAAAACAAACCACAAAAATCATTTTTTTCTACTTTTTGTCAGTTAAAAATTGGTGGTTATTTTAAACTACTTTCGATTGCTTCTACTACATGTTGGTTGAAAAGTTCCTGCGCTCGAAATGAAAAAGACTGTTTTTGTTACGAAATATATTTTTTTATTCAATATAATCTCCTAGAAGCTCAATACACTTGTTCCAATAATTTTATCCCATTCTTATAATGGTTTTCCGGAAGCTCTGCAAAATAACCGTCTACGGCTGCTATGGCCTCTTCATTCGACGAAATTGTTTGAGATTTCTGAAGAGGCAAATCTGATGAATACGGCGGATGTTCAAGCAATTCGTACTTTAATTCTTTGATTTTAGCCATCGTCAAAACACTTTTGTGAGCAGGTGCATTGTCTTGATGAAAAATGATTTTTTTCTTCTTGAAACCAGGTCTTTTCTTACGAATTTTTTCATCCAGCTGATCCAAAAGGCTGCAATAATATTCAGAGTTGATTGTTTTACCTTTCTGAAGATAGTCAATCAACAAAATTCCTTTTGCATCCCAAAAAACTTATGCCATAACCTTCTTTGCTGATCGTTGTGACTTCACCTGCTTTGGAGCTGAACAACCAGCTTCAGTCCACTGTGAACGATCTTGTTTCAATTTAGGATCATGGTGGTAGATCCAAGTCTCATCCATAGTTATAAAACAACGCAAGAAGTTGGTTTTATTCGGTTTAAAACGTTCCAAATTACGCTGAGAAATTCGTTTTCGATTCAGTTTTTTTTTGAATTGTTAATGTGTGCGGCACTAACTTTCCAAGAATATTTCTTTAAGAAATATTTTTTAAAAAAAATTGATATTAAGGCCTTTTTTAATTAAAACAAACATAGACTTTTTGTTATAGAAACAATGTTAGATGATAAGGACATTTTTAAAATTATTTTAGATAGTCCTTAGAGTCTCAGAATTTTTCTTTTAGAAAAAGTACTCAGAATCTTTTAAAATCTAAGTTATTTAAGAATGTAGGAATTTTTATCTAAGAAACAGTTTGCAACATCTGGGAATTTAACATTAAAACAAGTAAAAAAGGGATAAATTCGGCTGTGCCGAATCTTTGAATACCCTCCACCATAGGGGCTGAAGATGATATACGTATATACTAAATTTTGCATGAACTGTAATATGAATATGTTTTGTCAATTTATGTAACGACCTTTTGTTATTTAGTTTTAGTAATGTTATTTATTTAGTTTTAGCAATGTTATTTACAGAGGTCTGCTCTGTTAGCGACTTTAACATTGTTGATTTTTACGTTAACTTAGTTATCAGAGTAACACACATATAAGCTCTAAGAATGTTAATCGAACTTAACAGAAAAAAAAAACAGATACAGAAAAATTTTACAAATTTGTATGGAAAATTTAGAGGTACCTTCACATTTTCACTCATAACTTTTGAACCGCTTAACCGACTTTGCTCATTTTAAATACCAAACTGCTCGGGAGGATTTTCAATAATCTGGGTAAAAATAGGCACCCCCGCTTGCGTTTTCGCGTCGTGATCGCCATTTCAACAGACAGACGGACATCGCTAAATCGACTTAAAATTGCATAAGGATCACGAATATATATATACTTTATGGGGTCTTAAACCTATATTTCGACATGTTACAAACGGAATGACAAACTGATATATACCCTCACCATATATGGTGGAGGGTATAAAAAGACCATAGAACCTAAACTTGTTTCTATTCTTCAGACTTTGACATGTAAAATATGGAGTACTAGATGGGAGCAGTATTGCATTTCATGTAACTACGAGGGAAGTTTGAAAAATCACGGACTTATTGATCCGCCCTGGTAGACCATCTCAAACAAAATCATGGGTACGCAACAAATCAACAGTTATAAAAAGACAAAAATCTTTGGCGAATATCGCGAGTAGGAAAAATCGAATTCAAATATTTGATCATATTTATACATTTAAGTGAATTAATTTAAAAAAAGTCGTACTTTCTGTTCCTTGGGTATATACACTATAAATGTGCATATAAATAGTAGATGTGCTTATGACAAATGCAGTCATAAACTTACAAATACAAACTTAAAAAATAAACAAAAAAGTAGTATTATTGTTGCAGCTACTGAAGATAACCATGATGATGATGATGATTGGAGGCCTGGACAGTGGGTATGATTTTCAGCAGTAGTACATTTGTATGATGGTAAATGACACATCTTTAGTAGGAGTCGTTTTTGTCTGTGTGCAGTATAATGTCAACAGCAATATATAACAGAATATCATACATCACGTTTACTACTATGTACTTTTTTACTCCGAAAAATGTTTTGTATAAAAATATTCTTGAAGTAGAAATTAAGTTTATCGTTTCGTTTTCTGTTGCTCTAAAACAAAAACAGCTATATACATCAACAACAACTTGACTCCACCATTGTAGTGTAAATACAAATAAAACAGTAAACATATCGTTCTGACATTTACCATTAATTTCGGTTACAACTCAACACTCTTTGGGTTCTACTATATTCTACGGCTACGACAACTAAGTAGATCTGCTAGTAGATGGAAATCTGTATGTTCTTTGGTATTAAAAGATGCAATTTTTATTTTCCACTCCACTTCCATACACGTATGGTAAATATATTTGCCTGGCATTTCTCTGTTGCTTATAACATGTAGAAGTTACAAATTTGTTGTGTTGCTTCATTTCACATTGTATGTGTTTTTTTTGTATAGAATATATAGTAAGTATGATGACGACATATACAGCTATACTATGAAAATTGCAGGTTGCTTGCATCACAAATTTAAAGGAATTGATTCAAAAAATTTTCCACTTAAAGAGTCGTACATGTTCCGAAAGAAAGTTTTTTTGCAATTAATTTGGTTTCGTTAAGCAAGTCGCTCGATATAAAATCTCTATTACAGAAAATTATACTATGACTTCCAAATTCGGGTATTATGTACCTACAAATGTACAGCAGACTTCGTGTAATAAATAACACATATCTCCGATAAGAATGCACGTGTTTGCGATCGTTTCTTATAAAGGGTGTCCCAAGAAGAACGCAATTTTTAAATTTTAAATAAAACACAGATATTTAAAAAAAAATCGTGAAACTTTATTATATCGTAAAGTAGACAGAATGAGGTTATGTATGGAACAATATATCGTGCAGATGGCCGCCGCGGCTTTGCTGGCATGCACGCGATCTTTTAATGAAATTTTCAATGACCGTTTTGCATGAATGCTGCGGTATTTCATTAATGCAGCGTCCAATTTCCTCTTTTAAGGCTTGAGTCGTCGTCGGCTTTTTCGCGTAAACCATCGACTTCAAAAAACCCCAAAGAAAAAAATCTAATTGTGTTAAATCGCACGATCTAGGCGGCCAATTCTGATCTCCAAAACGCGAAATAACACGACCGGGAAATGACTGATGCAGCAATTGAATTGTTTCTCTGGCTGTATGACATGTGGCGCCGTCTTGTTGGAACCACATGCCCTCCACATTTATTTCTTCAATTCTAGGCAAGAAAAAACTGGTTATCATTTCACGATACCGAACACCATTGACTGTTTGCGCTTGACCTGCCTCATTTTCATAAAAAAAGGTCCAATGATTCCTCCAGCCCAAAACCACACCACATAGTAACACGTTGAGGATGCATTTGCTTCTCGTGAATCACTCGAGGATTTTCCTCACCCCAAATGCGACAATTCTGCCTATTGACAAAGCCATCAAGATGAAAATGGGCCTCGTCACTGAAGATGATTTTATCGGCAAAATCAGCATTTTCATGTTGTCTCTCCAAAACAAAATTAACGAACTCCCTTCGCTGTCCATGGTCAGCTGGCTTCAGTTCCTGAGTCAATTGAACTTTGTATGCATGAAGATGCAAATCTTTCGTCAAAATTCGCTGCAAAGTGGATTCGGAGACACCAATTTGCTGATCTCGGTGTCGAATTGAGGTGGATGGAGTTCGAGCGACATCATCACGTACAGCTGCGACATTTTTGGTCGATCGACCTGGTCGATGGCGCGTTGTTCTCTTTACATCACTAACAGACCCAGTTTCGGCATATTTATCCATTAATCTCTTTACAGTTGACTCTTTTGGAGCATTATTGTGACCCCAAATTGATCGCAATTTGCGAACTGTAGCCGCAAAACTTTCAACATTTTGGTAAAACAATTTCACAATGAGAATGCGTTGTTCATTCGTGTAGCGCTTCATTTTTACTAACCTCGTACCTTCTACTAGCAAACAATAACAATTGTTCAAATGTCAAACAATGACACTTCGAATGTTGCCAGATTTAAAAATTGCGTTTTTCATGGGACACCCTTTATAAAGTGGTAACAACTTGAAGTCACATTCGTGCAGAAAAAACATGGTTGGGGTAATCATATTCAAAGAGCATCATACATTTTTGGGATTATGATTGTGCCAACAATAGTCTTACTATTGAAATAATGTTATGATAACAAAAAAAAAACATACTTTTACCATAATATAGTCTCTACAGTTATATTATTCGAAACTATACGAAAAAGTTCTTTGAATTTAAGAATATTTATTTAAGAAATATTTTTTTAAAAAAATTGATATTAAGGCCTTTTTTGATTAAAACAAACATAGACTTTTTGTTATAGAAACAATTTTAGATGATAAGGACATTTTTAAAATTATTTTAAATAGTCCTTAGAGTCTCAGAATTTTTCTTTTAGAAAAAGTCCTCAGAATCTTTTAAAATCTAAGTTATTTGAGAATGTAGGAATTTTTATCTAAGAAACAGTTTGCAAAATATAAGAATTTAACATTAAAAAAAAAGACCATAGAACCTAAACTTGTTTCTATTCTTCAGACTTTTCCATCTAAGCAATTATTTAATTAATATTCTGAGTACTTTTCCACAAGAATGTCGTTTTTTTACTAGAAATTAATTAACAAACGTATTTCATTAAAAAAAAATTATTATTGTTTTTATTGAACAGAATTAAAAAATATAAAATCTTTATATATAATATTTTTGACAATTTTTGAAATGATTAGTGGAAGTTATAAGAGAGAATGAGAATGATCATAAATTATCATGTTTGCATATGTGACTGAACTGATAAATTTTTTTTTAAGAAATATCAAAATCATGTTTTATATGATATGTAATTATTTATTGATTGTTGTCAGCATTTTATAATTCCATAATTATCATATTTTTTCATAATCAGAATTTTTGTTACCACCGTATGATTACAGCCAATCCTGTTATCAAATAGAAAGTGGCAATCATACAATAATAAATTATTTACTTTAGTAGTGATGGTGCCGACCATATTGATAATACGAACCGATTTATAAATCAATAACTGGATTGTGACCATGCAACCATGTTTTTTTTCTGCGTGTATATACATTGTTGATACAAATCTATAACCGTTTCTATTTAAGTTGATCCGTGATTTTGCTTCGTAATTAAATAATTCTTTTAAATACCCTGCTATATATATTACATGTTACTGTTTGCTTGTGTCACATTCAGTGTCACCCACTGTTTCATTTTGGGGGGAATAATAACATTTTTTGCATCACTATACATTGTGACAGCTCAATGACATTTTTTACATTTTCGAAAATTGCTTCTCGTTTGTTATTTTTGTTAAGAATATTTTTTGTTTTTTTTTGTGTGGAATGCAATTGAATGAGTTTTAATGTGTCTCTGTTAGTATGCATTTGACAAGTTAAATGTGTTTTATGCACATTTATTCTATCAAATTCTTTACATTATACATCATTGGTTGTTGGAAATATTTTTGTTAAGATTTTGTGATTTTTGATGTGTATGCATTTGGTATAAGATATGTTGAAAGTAACAGAAGTTAAATTTTTAAGTTTAATTTTTTTATCAATGTCAAACACTATATTTTATTTTTTTGATTTAAGTAGTTCTAGATAATAAACAACATTTGAAACCTTAAATATATGCAAATATAAATAAATTCTTAAAAAAAATCACAGAGACCCTTAACTTTTTAACATTTGCTATCAGTGGACGTCAAAACTCATGAGCATATGTTTTATATGCGATCTATATCTATTAAAAAATAGCATATGTATAAAAATTCGATAAAAGTATGATATCCATATAATCTACTTACTATACGTTAATTGAAGTATATACTCAGAATAAAATCTAGTTTACTGTTTGTAGTTTATTAAAAAAGTTTTCTGATCAGTTAAAAATAAAGGAACATACATTTACTCTTTAACGAAATATTTGTTTTAAAATTTTTTTTACATTTGTTAAAAATGACTTACTATCATTTAACGATTTTTTCAGTTTCATTAATTTTTTTTCATTTGTTTTGAATTTAATAAAAATTTACCCACAAAACGGAAATTTTCGGTTTATTTGTTTTCTTTACAGTGAGTACAAATTTATATTTTGTTTGCTGTTTCAAAAAAAAAAAAAAATATTCAAAAAATTCGAATGTCTTTTTTTTTTAATTATATTGTTATTTATATAAAAAATATTTCAATTCAAATTACAAGAACTTTATAAACACACACATATGATCATTCACACAAAATGTGTCTACAGACTGCGTGAGTGTAAATTTTGTAGAGTAAAAAACAAATAAAAATATGAAAAATAAAAATATTTAAAATAAATTAATAATCAGTTATTTCTTCAAGGAATGGGTAGGTTAAATTTTATCATTTATTTAAATTAATCATTTGTATTTTACTGATGTAAAATGTATTGTCTTAAGCTTACTTAAGAACCAAATAATTTTACAAAGACGCATATAATTTTTAAAATTTTTTAGAAAGGGAGTAATGTGGAGACTTCCTCAATAATTCTGGAAACAAGTTATAATTTTGTTAATTATATTTCTAAAATATGTTTGTCAACAATTTTCAGTTAAATTTTTTAATCGAAATTTATAACAAATAAAAAATGTATGATAAAAATATATTTATATACAACTGATATTTTAGACCTCCTAAAACCGTTGGCGGCACTTAAAAAGGGGTAGATAAAAAAGATGAATACAGGAATCAAAACAACATACTTTTATCCTAAAATAGAACACACACGTTTGCTCGAGGGTCGGCTTGTTGTGCACTATCACGAAGGTTCAAATTTTACTGAGTTTCCACCACCAACCACTCTTTTACGCTCTCCATTTTTTTTATGGGTTTGCGACCGTCTGACTTCATTCATAGCAGGATTTCTTGAGAAAACCTTTGTTTTACTTAGGTATCAAGCAAGTCTCAATTATCTGTAATTAAACAAAATAGTGTAAACAACGTTTTCTTTTGCTTCAAAAATGTTGAATTTTGTGCCAACAATGCATCATTCGCGGGAAATTTTGCTTTACTTCTTCAATTTGAAAAAAGTGCAGCTGTAGCATATATATTGCTTGCCGAAGCTTATCCTGAATATGCTGCCTCGATTTCAACGTGCGAGAAATTATGCGGTTTGGGAAGTGGTGATTTTGACACGGAAGACCAAGACCGCCCAGGTCAGCCAAAAACTTTCACAGATGATGAATTAGGGACATTACTCGATGAAGATTGTTGTCAAGCTCAAGTAGAACTTGCAAAATAATTGGGAGTCACTCAAGCAGCAATTTCAAAATGTTTGCAGGATAAATCAAGAAGCAAAGAAATAGAGTTGACACCGGAGGCGTTGAAAGACGAAATGCTGCTTAAATGCATTAAAAGATGGGAAAAGTTCATCGCTAACGATCTCCAATAATAATAAATTTACATCGTACAATGTTTCACAATAAAAACCTAAAATTTTCCAAAAATCCTGTTTTTTAAATGTACACATCCAATACTTTAGGTTCCTGTTTTATTTTCAATGATATTTTAAGACATCCACTGACATTTTCATTTTAAACAAAGGACAAAGGTCATTCTGTATTATCCACATTTATTTACAAAATCAAATCTTTCATTTTAATATTTATCTATCTAACTTAAATATAAAATACAAGTAAAATTTGTCGTTTTAAGTTTGCCACTTGTACAACAAACCACTTTTTCTAAACTATTTTAGTCCTTACAACTGTCAATGTGACAATAAAATGTAAGAATATTCTCTGAACTTTGCTTTTTGTTTCATATTCCAAAGCTAATGCTGGATAAATGTTAATGTTTTTTAACAAACACACCCTCTCTCTTTCTGTTTCCACCATAACATCTCAAACCGTCATATCTTTTTTAGTTTGTAAATGACATTACAAACACTAAAGTATACAATATTCATATAACATCTACATATACAAGAATAATAAAGTTGAACTATTAAACCAAACAACGTGTTCCTTGTCTCACCCTGATGACTTTTCATCGTAGAATATGACATAAATGTCAGCACTGCATGTTGTATATCATGACATTGCATTTTGATTTATGGTGGAGCATTAGAATGCACTATGTTGCATGTGAATTTTACTTGTATATAGTCTTAGTAGAAGAAGTTGAAGTAGTATCATCAGCATAGTACGCACAATCATGTATACACTTAATACGCAAGTTACTTGCCTGCCTGTTTGGCTGGCTTGACTGCCTGTCACAGGACATAATTTATATTCGCATGCCTTAACTCAAAAAGTCCTCTTTAGACATTTCTGTCTGCTAGTAGTGTTCGTAACAGAAGTAGTCGTTATAAATGAGAGAAAGAGAAAATGCTTACGAAAATTGGGTGGACATTTTGACATTTGTTGCTGTTACATTTTGCTCACTTTTCTAAAGTTAAGTTTTTCCACATAACCAGTTGTTGTTTTTCCCATTCGTTTTTGTTTTTCAGTTTTCCCTCTTTTCCCTTATTGCGATTATTCTTACGTTACAGCAGTGCTCTTGCTGCTTCTGATAGCTGTCTGTTTTTGTACATGTCACTGTACATGACTGATGATGGCCACTATGTCATGTTATATGCTCTATGATGGTCACTTAACTGCACAAGTCATCGCTTGACATTTTGTTCGTTTTGCAGTGTATGTTAGTGTATGCATAGTAAATGATACTTGTGTGTGTTTCAGTTTTTGTTTTGAATGAGAAATTATGACATTTTATGCAACTTGAATTTTAGTTGTAGATAGTTATATAATTTAAAGTAACATCCGTTATAGAGCAAAAATATTAATATGAATATGTTTTTTGAATATGAAATAAATTTGATGGATTAAGATCTTAAATATTTTATATTATAGGCATTGTATGATGTTCTAGCTTGTTACTTGGTTATCAGTTGATTTTAATACGGAAATATATTAAAAACGTTTAATTCTTGTTTTCTAAGGATTTTTTGATTTTAATACATTTATTAAAATTTTTTATTCATATATTCTTATTTAAAATTTCAGATTTATATCTTAAAGTGTTTGAAAAGTAAACCCTTTTTCTTTCTAAGTCGCATTTATACTACGTTTTTACAAAAATTAAAAAATTTAAACAGTGAATAATCAAATACTTAAAATAAACAAAATTGTATACTAGGATGTTAAGGGTTAGGATTTGTTTTGACCTCCCTAAAAAATTTCCAAAAATAGCATCACAGTAGATTCTGAAAGAGGGACCTACAGGAATAATTTCAAGTCCCGCGGACATTTTCTCTTATTTTAAAACATCCATGTTGGTATTGGAAATTCCAATAAGAACATTATCAGAAAGTTATTAATATTATTACTTCAGGGAACACAATGCAAATTATATTTTATTCAGTTAAAAAAAAGGAACATACATTTATTGTCAAAGAACTATTTATTTTAACTTTTTTTACATTTGTTTAAAATGATTTACTGTCATTTACTGGCTTTTTGCAGTTTCATTTATTTTCTGCTTTGGTTTGAAATTTAATAAAAATTTACCCACACAACAGATATTTGTTTTTTATATAAATTTTATTTCCTCTCTATTTCAAAAAGACCTCAAAAAAGTTGTCCAAACTAATTTGGAAACTTAAATTATAATACATGAATTTTAATCCAAATTATAATTTTTACATTAATTATTAAATAATAATTAATAAAATCATTTAAAACTGTATGGCAGCACTAAACTTAGTTTTCGCCGCAAGGACTTATTGGAAATTCATTAAGTCAAAGAGAGTTAAAATTTATTTGCTGTAACTTTCAAAATGGAGAAATGTATTTTTTAAGACACTCACACAAGAACCGCCTAAGCGATCAGTTGATCCAACACGAATTTATAAAAATTATTGAAACAAAAGTTGAATTATTTCAAAAATAAATATAAACTTTAATTATTATTTGCAAAGGAAACGCTCAACAAAAGGTAAACCCGTTGATGCCAAAAGAACCAGCAACCACAACCTAATCAAACCTACTTTTCTTTATCCCCCAAAACCCTACAATTATAATTTCTCTAACCCGAGTAATTATAAAGGGTGGTTGAATTTTAAATGCCGATGTTGATTTTAAATAAAACACAAATTGTTTAGGAAATTATTGTCATGTCTTTTTATTATGATAATATGGTATGGTTCAATTATGTATGGAACAAAATATCGGCCAAATAGCCGCCGCGACCGCGGCGGCACACCTTTATCCAATGGTCCAAATTTTCGATGACGCTGAGGCATAATTGAGGTTCTATACCGTTAATGTGCCGAATTATCTCATCCTTTGGCTCTTGAATTGTTGCTGGCTTTTCGAGGTACACATTTTCTTTCAAAGAAGTCCAACGGTGTCAAATCACATGATCTTGGCGGCCAATTGACATGGCCACCACGTGAGATAACAAGGCCATTAAATTTGTCGCGCAAAAGAGCCATTGTTTCGTTAGCTGTGTGGCAAGTGGCATCGTCATGTTGAAACCACATATCATTCAGGGCCAGATCCTTAATTCCTGGCCACAATAAGTTTGTTATCATCTCGCGATAGCGAACACCATTCACGGTAAATACTTGGCCAACCTCATGACACACTATCGCGAACAACAGCAATATTTTCCGCAGAACGAACTTGGCGAGCATGCACAGGTGTTTCCAAAGACCCGGTTTGCTGAAATTTACCCACAATTCTCCCGATTGTGGACACATTTCGTCGATTATGCTGACCAAAAAAAATCACGAAGTGCACGAAATGCATTTTTATTTGAACGCCCATTTTCATAATAAGCCTGAATAACTTTAACGCGTTGCTCGATTGTGTATCTTTCCATGGTTCAAATGAAGTTAGTCTGAAATTAAAAAATGTCAAATGAAATGCAGAAAAAAACTTGACGTTTAGGTGTGGTTCACATTCAACATCGGCCCTTAAAATTTAACCACCCTTTAATTCACCTTTCATTATAGATTGCCGCTCTTGGAACTTATTAAATCATCTATAAGCAATGGTTTAAATTCTTTTGTACTGCATATCCAAGTAACCAGTAGCCAAGGTAATTGCACCAACAATTGTATTCAAAGTTAATCTTGTTTTTAATTTGAATTGTTTGTTAATAAATAAAATTATTTCAATTCGAATTAGAAGAACACACACATAAAGCCATTCAAACAAAATATGTCTTTAGACTGTGTGAGTATACATTTTGCAGCTTAAAAAATAAACAAAAATACGAAAAACCGAGACAATTTTAAATCAATAAATAATCATTTATTTTTACGGAATTTGTAGGTAAAATATTAACTAATTTTTAACTCATTAATCATTTGTTTTTACTGATGTATCAGTTGTTTAAATACAATTCAAAAATAAATAACAAAACCGAAATGGTTTAAATGAAAAGTAAGTAAATCGGGTTTTAAATCACATACAATTTTTATTAAATTGTATTTTTTGTTATTTTAAGATTATGTAATAAGATAACAGCAATGGAAGTTGAAGGCTTACAAAGAATTCGAATGATGCCAAACTGGTAATTGTTTACAAATATTAAAAGGAATACAAAATAATTAAAAAGAAATTAATTAAATAAGATCCAATGAAATAAAACCGAGGAAAATTAAAAGACCTCCAAAATAATATGCCCCACCTTTTTTATTTCTTTTTATTTACAAAAAATAATATTTTGGTTTTCAAAGCTTCTTACCTTATTTTATTTTTGGTTGAAACCATTCAAGATTTAAAAGGCACTTTTTCTTTATTTTAAAGATCTAGACGCAAAGAAAAATATTAATTTGAAAAAAAACTTTTTGCCAAAAACTTATAAAAAATTGTTTGTAAATAAAAACGAACACAAAAAGTGCTGTATATTATTTGGGAGGTATTTAATTTTTCTTGGGTTAAATTTTTTTGAAAATTTTTAAATTTATTTCTTGGAAATTATTTCATTTCATTTGGATTTTTTTTTTTAATTTTTTAATATGGAAGTTATTTAATTTTTCTTGAAACTTATTTTGTTATTGTACTGGAACTTATTTCACTGCACGAAAAAAAACAATCATTTAAAGCAGTGAAAAGTTAGTGGATACAGAATATCAATCGGCTTAGCGTTGAAGCCCTGACGGCTTCAACCATAAAACTCTACGCACAATGTATGGCCTGATGTCTATCATGTATAACAAGAATTTCGTTCTGGATTTAATTTAGAACCATAGTTTTGAACAACAGCTCTCTCTTCGCTGAAGAGTTGTGGCATATATAAAATCTCTCTTTATACAAAACAAACCACAGAGAGCGGTTGACTGCATCTGCACATCGAACACTATGCCACCGCACAGCCTTCGCGAAATTCTGAAAGTCCGTCTGTAATCGCTAGTCTAAAATAAATTGCAAGGGCTAATAGATTTAATGGTACCAGAATAAAAACATTTATTTCATTTTTTTTGTGCGTCGCCAAATCTTTTTCGATACTAATCGGATCTGCCTGAATACGCATTTAGAAGATACTATTAACAATGGAATCATGTCTAAAATTACGACAGACACTGAAGCCCAAAACACGGCTTGTTGCCAGCTATAATAAAGATTTACGTTAATAAATTAGTTTACTCTTAAATTCTTTTCATAAGCATTTGAAATTTGAGCTAATTTCATCAAACACGGTTTTTTATTATATTGTTTTAATCCTTCAAACTTAAGAGTCTTTTCATCTCATTTATTCAATGATGATCATGTCAGCTCGTAAAAATACCAATTATATTTAATTTACATTAATTCTATTCATCAAAACAAAAATCGTATCAGATATCATGATTGTATACAATACTTAAAGATCATATTACACCAACACCTTAATTTAATACACATCATAATAAGCATCAACACATTGTCAATCACAATTACCGACAGACAGTTTGTATTATTTTAACAAAAGAAAACATTTTTAATACAAAATAAAAATATAGCATGTTCATAGAATTATTATTTTACAAAAGACTATCAACAAAAACCGTCAACATCATCACATCTCAACTCACTTCATGTGATACGTTGCTGATGATAATATGATGTGTGATGAATGGAATGACAACTTGTATGCACAAGCATCTTTTTGTGTCTATCATTGTTATGCCAACCTTCTTTTTCTTTAGTTTCATTATATTAAAATTCTTTTGTATTTCAGTTTTTAAATAATAATAGTTCTTATTTTTTACGCGTTTATCATATTTTTTGGTTCTTATGTTACACCTTCAATATACTCCTTTTATTTCATTTTGTTTCCTTAAAAGGAAGTAAGTTTTTTTCCTTGAAATATTTATAGTGTGTATAGTATAGTCTTTATGTATTGTTGTTTATTTCCGCTACTATTTCTAAGTATTTTAGAATAAGCATTTAAAGTATTATATCCGTTTTATGTACTACACATAGAAAAAATAAAGTGCCAACCGATTTGGAATTGTATTTTGGTGGCAACAACTAAAAAATTCGGTTAACACAACCATATTCGAATGTGATTGATGATTATTTTGGGTGTTCGAACCAAAATTCAGTTATGTTCAGTTCTGTTGTGAAAATTGATATTTATTTTAAGATAGACCAGCACTAAGAGGATGCCCTACTAACGCTGAGCATTGTGTTGGAATAAGCAAAATAGATTATCAAAATGAGGAAGGAGGGAGTAGTGTTTGTGGATACTTGACTTGAATTTCTCTATATTGCAGGTTTCTTCCCTACAGCGGAAGACGTCTGTGGGGAGTTTTTTTTCCACATACGACTTGTTCGACTAATAAAAGAATTTTCCCTGAAATGCTATGTGTGATTCATTGGACGGTGGACCACAAATGGTTGTGCTCTGCTAGATAATCTAGTATTCCGAATATAAACACGGACTCAAGGAATTAGTTTATTTATCTCGGTAAAACAATTCACATGGTAATATCGATAGAACAGTTTTGCACAACCCACATTCCAATGAGTCATTAATGCCCTACTGTCACTAATGAGGGCGACGCCCTCCTTTGTCTATAAACTTCAAAATAAACTTTAAAGCTCCTGACCATATATGGGAGTTGTATTCCATCTTTGGTCGGATATAAGTGTTGTAAAAATTAAGAAGATCTCATGGAGTTAAATATTTCTTACACCGTTTTCTTCTTTCGACACTTTGGACTGGACATCAGACCTCATGCCCAAGATAGCAAAGGTAGCCATCACCTCGATATTGACAACATTGAGTTTAGCATAGACCCTACTCGTAGACTGCCGAAAGGTCACAATAGAGTGTGTCTTTAAAATATGCTTTTTCTCCTTAAACCCCCGTAATGAGGACGAAGGAAAATGTGTGACAAATGTTGCTGTAATTAGCGAAGATGTAGATAGGGCTGAAAGTTTTGTCAAGAACAAAATTAATATAAATGTGAATTAGAGAGGGCGAAAGAACCGAACCTTGCGGTATCAATTAAGCTATACTCATGGAATTTTTGTCTTATAATGTATCGTCTAGATTTAGCCTGGACTACATTGAGACTCTCAATAGACCCGGTGTATGAAAAAGACTAATCCTAAGCTGTGTTCCTGGGTGCGGACGACATGCGAGTGATAGGTGAAAACTGGACCGGTTACGAAAATAAATAACACGAGATAGGTGAAAAGGCGAACGGTTACTAAAGTACCTACAACGTGCCGGGTTTAAAAGTCATAACATGTTCGTTTAGACCAGTCTTGTGACATGTCACAGAGGGAAATTAACCCTCTCGTAGGAGAAGTCCATGTTAAAATGACGGGTCCTGGGATAGTTTCTTTTCCCGCAGGGTAGGTATCAGTATGAAAAGAAAATTCAAAATTTTCTAAAATAAAAAATTTGTTATTTCTAAAATTACGTTTCATAAAACTTTGGGCAGAAAAAAGTGTAGTTGGGCTCTAAAGATGTGTAAAGGATCCAAAATCTTTAAGTGTTGTCCTAGTTTCCGTGGCAGAAGACTACAGTTCTTTGATGGATATGAAAATCTGTACCTAGTGGGGTGATTGGCTTCATTGGGACCCTAAATATTTAGGACAAAATATAGCTGCACAAAAGATTGATTGATAGCGGTGCATGGGGCTTTTCTAGTCTAATCACATTTATGAAAACTTCAAAAATATGATGAACACTTGCTGACAAACGATTAATAAAACAGGGTCATTAATATGGTGAAACTTTGGTAGTTACAAACATCAGCTATTCATTATACCAGGTATAGGTGTAGGGTATTAAATACTATATAAATCGTACTACGGTTCGCAAACAATGCATTGCACAGTTGCACATTCTTCAAATATTTGGAAAATAAATCTGCAATTTCTTATCGGTTGGCTAGATTGCCGTGAAACTTCGCAGCACCTTAGATATCGTAATTGTGAGGTGAAGTTATGAAGAACTTTATTTAGCAGAAGCATTACGTCCTAAATTAGAGTACCGCTAACATGTGAAAATAACTCCAAATTTTAATGTCTGTTTAGAGTTTCATAGAATTTCGGCCAGCCAGTAACAAATGGCTGATTTTTGTTTTACAATACGGAACCCCAAAATGCAGGTTGCACAATCTTTTATAATAGTGTGTGAATATTCCATATCTTAAAAAAAAACAAACCGATTTTCATATATGTATTATTTATATATTATTTGTTCTTTTTCAATTAATTTCCGCTCTATTGGCCTCGGCAAAATGTACCCTTTTTGCTGCATTTTCCATAATTTTTTCGAGCATTTCACACGGTAAAGCGATTATTCTGGCTCCTGAATGATCTGATATAATGGATATTCACTGGCTGGCGTATAATTTGATATTCACATAAGCCCACAAAAATAATTCTGGTGTATTTATAGCTGGATATCTGTGTGGATAATCAATATCGGCTTTTTTATTATCACACGTTCATTGAATTGTTGTTTCAGAAACTGCATTGTTTGATTTGCAGTGTAGCACGGCTCACCATCTTGTTAAAATCAGTAACTGTCCAGA
Organism: Eustalomyia histrio; assembly: GCA_949748255.1. Taxonomy (NCBI): domain Eukaryota; kingdom Metazoa; phylum Arthropoda; class Insecta; order Diptera; family Anthomyiidae; genus Eustalomyia; species Eustalomyia histrio. The sequence continues at coordinate 120,236,605 of OX456526.1, forward strand.
TTTTTAGGCACAAATAATGAACCAACATCCACCGAAATCGTTTAATATCGACCGTTTCGGCTTTTTCTGAAGATAAATATCTCAGTGACCGCATCGGTGCAATTAGTCAAGTAGCAGTTTTTTTAAGAAAATATTTACAATTTCTGATAGACAAACCCTGTTAAAGTCATCTGTCATAAAGGCTTCAGTGGAAATTTTAAATAAAAAATTGACAACCATACAAAGGTGGTAATCCTTGGGTAGTTAATAATGTTAAATTTATTTACATACATCTTAAATGATTAATTATGCTTTTTAAATCAAGTCTTCCTTAAGATTAAATTTTTAAATTATTTCCAGCAGTACTTAACATATTAAATTGTAGAACATTTATCACCTTAACTTCCCTTAAAAAATTTAACATAACGTTAAACAGATTTTACTTAATACTGGATATTAAATAAACATCTAAATACTATGAGCAAAATAATTTTGAATTATTGTGCTGTCAGATATCAATCACTTAACAACTGTCACATATGGTAGCAAAACAAAAATCGTAAGAATAAAGACACTGACATGACAGACATATGCAAAAAAAAAGTAAACAACAAAGAAGATGCCAAGAAAATAACTGATTCGAAAAAAAAGTATCATATTTAACATAAAACACAAAACAAATCACTTAAAAAAACCCATCAACATAATCGGGAGGTGGGAACATATAACGTACTTACACACTATTTTAAAGTGGATGAGAAGGAGGGCAAACAAATTTACATACATATGAAAAACCACACACATGAATAACCGCAACTCTGTCTTTCCGTTTCCAAGAAACAATTTTATAGAAAAGAAAAGCAATTTGTTATTATTTTTATACAATAACATTGTTTTCAGTTTTATTTTATTTTTTTTTTTCAAACCTAGTGAAAATTTCCAACAATTTAACAAAGTACCTGAGGCGTAGCCTATAAGATGCTTTACTACCGTGATATATTCAAAAATGAGTTCCTTAAAAGCAACGTTAACATATACAATGCAGAATAAAAATTAAAATTATTTATCTTATATACTGTGTCAAGAAGAATTCTTAAACTGATTGTAAGACTATGAAAGAGAGACAATAAAGAAACTGTATAACAGCTTCTGTCAGTGCATTTATAAATTCCTTCTTGATGCCACTGTTTGTTATTCCATCTACATACAAACACATAAAGAGGATGATAATGAGAATGGTGATGATGATGATGATGGTGTTAGTCGTGAAGGTATGAGTATGTTTGTGTGAATATTTGGCAGAATTGCTGCTACTATTACGGCTGTTGCTTGTCATCTGTTTTTGTTAAAAGAAAAAAATTGAAACAGCTCTCGCTGACACCTCAACATAAGCACGCAACATGAATGCAACACGCCTCTTCAACTGACAGCGCCCTGACAGTTTTGTTGTTCACGCGAGTAATTCATTTTGTGTCATGTGAAGGAAAAAAAAGACGGCAGTCAGGCATCACCAACAATACCAGGATCAACGAAGAAGTGAAGGCAAACAATGCCAACAGCAAAATATTCATACGTATAAATCAGAAGTGTAAATTTATCTAGTCTTTAAGTTTACTCCAAAAGGAAGTAAAATTTAAAGAATGAGTTTTGAAATGAAGATTTATTGAGAGTCATCGAGAGGGCAAGGATATCGTGGATATCGTGCAATGACAAATATACAAACTGGATTAGTTTCGAGAGATCCCTTTATACCAGACAAGAATAAAAACCGAATTAATATCGTCATAAATATAAGTATTCATAGATATTATCAAAAATATTAAACGAAAAATTTTCGGCACCAATATAAAAGATTTGTATTTGTAATAAAGCAGAAAAAATTATTAACATTCTGATTTCTACACTCAGAATATTATGTAGTTTACTGCTTGAAGTTTAATAAAAAGTTTTCAGTTCAATTAAAAATAAAGGAACATACATTTATTTTTCAGATATTTTTATTTTAACTACATTAATTCAAAATAATTTACCGCCATTTACGGATTTTTTCAGTTTTATTTATTTTTCGTTTGTTTGAAATATAATAAAAACTTACCCACAAAACAGAAATTTGTGGTTTAATTGTTTCCGTTACATTTATTACAAATGACGTAGCAGACCGAAACTGTTACCGTATTTTTCTATCTGCCAGTGAACAGTCACAGCACGGTCGTCAGTCTCGAAACGTACCTTCTACTCCAACTAAGGAGAGAATTATTACGTTCAAGATTGTAGTCAAAACTTGCGGTCTTACAAATCCACTCCATCTGTCTATCGCCTTCCGGTAAGAAAATATAATATACGAGTTCAGGGATATAAGCACCGTAATGCTATCTACAAATATACATAGTGATCCCCAAGCTTCAACCGCAAACAATAGTATGCAAGCTTCCTGAATATCCGGATCCTTGTATGTCGCAATGACCAGGGGAGACACCGGAGTCTAACAATTACCTCATCTATAAACTGCCTGATGTCCCACTAATCTCTAGAAGGGAAGCCGACTCAAAATGTCTATCGAAGTCAATCCCAGGACGGCACATTCACTCTTCACCCACGGCGAGTAGATCTTCCTCAGTTCCGAGTAGATCTTCCTCAGATAAGTTGCTTAACAACTTAGTTCCGTCGTCGTTCTTGTTGTTTTTGTCGTTCTTGCTTTGCTATTTATTTATGTTATTCATGTGCGTGAGCAAGAGTAGCCACGCAAGGGAATGTACTGACCATACAGTGACGGCATACAAGGCCTAGGCGAAAAATATTACAACCAATCCGTATCCTGGAGTCGGAGGACTATTAGCGCTAGACAGCTTTTATGACTGGCTAGACCATATTTTCTCGGCTCTATTACCAAACACCATTACCCTACAAGAGGACGATAAAGTAAGGTTATGAAAGGGGTAGAAAAATTTAAATAGGGAATAGGCATCTTATGGTTGTGCTCTTTTATGATCGGATCCGAAATTGTGTGAGGTTGTGTGGCCATACATGATCATATATGCTCAGATATGATTGATTTATGCTCATATATGATTCGTATATGCTCATATATTATTCATATATGCTCATTTATGATAGTATATGACTAATATATGAGAGTTTTATATGGTCTTGAATGAGGCCATATATGGTCATTTTTTAAATATATATATGACTATACACAATTAGATATATCCATATATGATTGTATATGTTCATATAAAACATTTCATAAATTGAATCAATATTCAGATAAACGGTATTGTTGAAAATATGCTAATTAACGGATAATGACAATAATACTAGTTAGAGCTATTTAGGTGGTAGATTTATAGATCTCTGATACTCTAAAAATTAATATACTTTAGGAAGTGCTAAATTGTATATATAATTAATTCTTTTAAAGCTCTTTACAAATGCACACTATCACATAGTATACATATATCTACATACATATATGCATGTTAAAATATTAATGTATGTATGTATGCTCGTGTGTGCGCACATACATTTATACATTCCTACATTGAAACTCAACTCACTTCGCTTGCATAAATATTCGCAATTTTTGGTTTCCTCTGTTCCTGTCTGTCACCTCAATGCCAACATGTTGACATGTGAGATGTGACAAGTGACAGTGAAGTTGCTTGATGGGAATTGTTTAGCAGCGTATTGTTGCTTCGCGCGTATCCCCAGTGTGTATTTCGCTCTTACACAAAAATAATTGAAATAGAGGATAAGTTGGAGAGAATAACATGCAGGAAAAAACAACAGCAGCAGTAGCAGCAGCTATCACACACCAAGCTTCAAGAAGAACATAAACATATTTGTATAAAAAAAATCTACATATTATCAACAAATGAACAGCAGCAGCAGTAACTATGAACATACAAAATACAGTGACAACGACACAACATCACACATTAAATAAACACGTTCATCATCACTAGTAGTCATACATTAATTTTTGAAATATTCACTCCATCAGTCATTTCTGCAGGATGTAAATGACGCGCAAAAGGAAATAAATTTCGCGTGAATAAAGTAGAATTTGATTATACGTGGTAGAAATGTAATTAAATACATATAAAATGTATGTAAAATGTATGCACGGAGAAGGTAGATAATAAATGTTTTTCTTATTTAGGTGCAATGAAGTTACATGAGTGATGAGTTTTAGTTTGAATGTGATTGATATCTTTTCTGTCTTCAAAGGAATATTTTTAGTAACCCAGCATGCAGTTGGGTAAATAATTTGAAAATAAGAAATGATATTAAACAAAGACGTTTCATCAAAAAAAAAACACCAATTTTATTGCTAATACACTGAAGTAATTATGTCTGTAAAAAATAACTGGAATTGTAGATAAAAATGTATTAACTGCATTTGTATTTTGCAATAAATTTATATTGCTTTTATTTTAACTACACGAACAGTTACAAATAACTGCAATGTTGACAAATTTTAAATATAATTTCAGTGGACACAATTATAGGCAATTTCACTGACATAACACTTTGAGTGCATAACTAATTCATTACACGTCAGTACTTAATCATATTGGACACACCGTTAAATTTTAACCGCACTACTTTTTAACAGATATATTTTTACTTACCATGTAAAGCCAATTTCGTGTTTAATTTCTCCAGTAATTTTTTTCTTGACTACCATTTGTAAATGAAAAAATAGGAGTCATTGACTTTTTGCTGGGAAACATATGTAGGCGGATATCACTAGCTTAGATTTGAAAGAAAATTTTTTAAAAGTTCGATTTTTTAAATTAATCAAAAAAAGAAAAAAGTTAAAAAATGCTCCTTTATTTAAAATATATCACTATGTTACAAATTAATATTACGTATACGTTACAGTGGTCAATTATTCGAACATTTTTTAAGCACAAAGGGTCAATCAATTCTCGTTCTGTGATAATGTGAAGTTAAAAAAAACTTTTCATTTTTGTTTTCATAAGCACTTTTAAGTTGAACTTTTCACAAATACATAATTTGCGATTCTCGTATGTATTATGAAAGAAATGTTTCATTCGCACTGTACCCATGAAACTTTTGTAACTGTGTTATCCAAAATTTAAAGCAAATGTCAAAACAGAAAAAAACGTAAACAAAAGTGAATTAAGTTCGTAAAATTTATTATAAATATGTAATTATATAAAAATGTCTGGATTTATTGTATTATTGGAAATTACTCAAAGAATTCGAGATGAACAAAGGTAAGAAAATGATGTTACAAGCATTTCATTGCAGTAAATAATTTAATAGTTTAAAGGAATTTTTTGAGAGTGCTGAGACGCATACTTCGTGATGGCCAAAATCCATTCGAGATGACAACCGACGAGCACTTCATGGATTTATATCGGCTTGCTTAAGTGAACTATATTTGGTGCGCGTATGAAGTCTAATATTACTAAAAGAAAGAAAAAAAAAACATTTCATAAAGAATTTAAATAAATAAACCAATTCGCTCCAATTCTTTTTCCATTTTTCACCGTCCTTTTGGGTCCCACTAAAACTGTTAAGGCTCGCCGCTAATTCGTTACACTTTTCGTCTCTAAATTTCGCACCATCTGCAGTTACAAATCTGTAAATATGGGGTTAATAAAAGTGTGCTTATGGTAATTAAACTACTTACTTATCGTTTGCTTTCCTCTTTCTTGTCTATGTTTATTTCACTTATAGATAGTCTGTGTAAACAATTTGTTCATATGACAGTTGTTTGCACTGTTACACAAAACAAGAATCGCTAGTACTGTGCAATCGTGAAAAAATCTTGTTTCGTTCCACTTTTTTCATATGAAAACCTTTTGATATTTCTTTACACTTTTTCACAGAACGCGAATCAAAAGTACTATGAAAATGTGAAAAAACTTTTCATTTCACTGTTTCACAAAACGAGAATTGACCCTCAGGTTTCAGTTTTTTCGAATAGTTTAAATTTCAAATTTTGGTTTTGCGTGTTAAAATACCCAGTCAGCCGGTTATAAAATTTTAAAATTAAATTTTAACAATAAATAAAATAATAACCCAGCAAGCAAAGATGATTTTGTTATGGCTCCAAAATAGGCTGTCCCTTACCCTATGATGGTAAAATTGAAACGTGAATAATTTTGGAAAAGTGGAATGTGAATGTCTTAGGAAAATGGTGGCTAAAACTACAATAATTAATTCATTGAAATATCTTATTTATAAGCTTCTGGAATACATTTGACCAAATAAAATTCCTTAACTTGTAACAAATTTTAACGCTTTCCTGAGACTTCTAATTTTATGAGCCTAACATGACTCAAAACATGCTTTAGAGATCTTAATCTTTTTGTAATATTTGCGGGTGAAAATAAAATCTTTCCTAATTTTTTTTTAATATCCAAACAAATTTAACAACACCGCAAAGGCTAAAAACAAATATTAAATTTTGAGCCTACGATAATTCTAAAATACTTTTCTTTGATTAATTTTTGAGTCGAGAAGGAAGGCTTTTACATGAATCATTTCCACAGCAAAATTTTAAATTCTCGAAAATATTTATGTGCACTGACAAAATTCTTATATAACTTCAAATATGAAGCTAAAAATATAGTTTTAAAAACAAAAACGGTGTTTTTAAATATGCAAAAATTGTAGTTTAAAAAAAAAAAAAATCTGAAACCCATAAAGTACATAAAACTAGTTTAAAACGATTGTTAGAACCGGTACCCTAGTACACGTCCCCTCTGGTGGTCTTGCGTTTGACTTTCAAATTTTTAAAGGCAAAAATTACAGCCATTTTTCAAAATCTTATGTTTCTTATTATATATTAAAAAATTCATCTCAGTATCTTCTGAGGCGCTTATTCGCCTCAGTAGGAGATTATTCCCAGTATATATATATATTATATATATTGTGTCCAACTAAACCACGATTCCAGAAAACCGGGTAGATATTTTAAAAAACCAGTCAAGCAATAGTTTAAAAACGGTTAAAATCGGTTTAATTTTTTTTGTTTAAGCGTAGTATTTCATTCCTTGTCAAATCAAAAAATCTCTTATACCTGCTATATATGAATTTTTTTTTCTTTTAACGATCATAAAGCTAGAATTACTTATAAGTAACGGTAACATGATAAATGCATAAAAAAGACAGACAAAATTTTCTGTACTATTTAAACTTATTTTATTCTACAAAAGGAGATACGTCACGTTATGTTTTTACTACGTTCGTAATAAACCCCAAAGTACGTATTTCACGCAGCGAAAAAACATGGTTGGGACAATTATAACCGAAGAGCATCATATATTTTTGAGATTATGATTGTGCTAACCATAGTACGACTATATATAATAAAGTTATCATATTATATAATAAAATAACCAAAATTTTACGATAATATGGTCCCTACAGTTATATTATGTTTCGAAACTATGAAAAAGGTCTTTAAATTTAAGAATATTTCTTTAAGAAATGTTTGTTTTTCTAAAGAAAAACTTTAATCTGAAGGACTCTTCCGAAAACTTTTTTGATTCTATTGACATTTTTAAAGAAAAATACAAATTTTTAAATTCTAAGAAACGTTTTAATAAAAAAAACATAGATTGTCTGAGAACAGTTTGCAGAATCAGACAATTTTACTTCACAGAGAGTCCAGGGAATCTAAAAATGTTTCTATAAAAAAAATACTATAAATCTAATATTAAGTAAAAGAAATAATTTCGTACAAAACAAGTTTTGGGTTCTACGGACTTTTTCTTACGAGTTTAAAAAATTTGTTTGTTAAAAGTCTGAGTTCTTTTCCCACAAGTAAGTCGTTATTTTACAAGAAACTAGAAAGAAAAGAAATTGAAAATATTTAAAAACTACAAAATCTTTATATAGAATCTTTTCGACAATGAATTGATTAGTGTAGATTATAATGTAATATGTAAAAGACATTTTCGAAAATAAAACTTCTCAGGTGACTGAACTGATACAACTTTTTTTATGAAGCCAATACAGTATTATGAATGTTAAAGAAGTGTAATTATTGATTGATTGTTGTCAGCATTTTATAGTTCTATAATTATCATATTTTTTCATAGTCAGAATTTTTGTTACCACAGTATGGTTACAGCCAATAATGTTATAAAATTGGAAGTGGCAATGATAAAATATTTATTATAATAACTTGATTGTGACAACCTTACCTGAATGCAGCAATCATAATATAGTAGCAGTAACAGATCATGTTGCAGCCATGTTTTTCTTTGCCTGCATATACTTTATATAATGCTTCATACGAAACTATATGAAACCGTTGTACTGGTGTTTGAATGCATTGACTCTTTTGACCACCTTGGTCAATGTAATTCCATAAATTAAAGTTAGATGCCTCGATATTTTGGAACAAACATTTTTTCTTTAACCTATTTCATTTCTGTAATGGACAACAGTGATCACGTATTTTCTATTGAACTGAAATATTTATTTTTATATTTCAGGTTTAGGTTGAAGAAGAGAAATCGAAAGTGAAGATATTCTTCACCGACTCATGCCTGAAAATAGGACATACACTTAAACCCAAAATTCGGCTTTCAGGTAAGTTAAATTTTTAACTGCGAATCACAAACATCAACATATTACAAACACTCCCAATTATTCCTGGTCATGCGACCGCTTGACTTTGGTCAAGACAAGACTTCTTAAGAAAACATTTACTTAAGTATCAAGTAAGTCACCAGGTAGGGTTAGCATATTAAAATTCAACTTAAGGGTGAGTCAAAATTTCTCTGAAAAACAAACTCTTACTATTACACATACTATACATTCACACACTGGCTATATATACACCCAACATACCAAATGACTTGAGGAAAATATTATTATAAGCTTACAAACACAAGCCTTTAGCTTGAAAAAGACTTGAGAATATATTGAAAAAGGCTATCGTAACAATTGTAGAAAAATCAAAACGGAACCCTCGTGAATGTGTGTATGGTTACTATAAGCTTATTCTTGCAATTGTATAAAAAGCTTACAAAAATAATATATTATTAATAGTTGAAAAAGAGAAATCATAATTATTTTCTTTAATTTCATTTATTTTTTATTTTAATTTTAAAAATAAATAATAATAATTTATTTTAAATATAAAAAACAATAATTCATTAATAATTAATCATTATAATTAATTTTAACCATAAATAAAAATAATTAAATTTAATATGCAACTGCACGTCCACTATATAATATTAACAAATAAATGTACACGCAAAACACGTTTGACAAATTTAAAGAAAAAGTAATGGCACTTGTTGTATGCATTATAAGCGTAGAACAAAGACAACAAGACTAGAATGTATTGAAAAATATTTCTATTTCAATCGTCATATTGCGTTGTTCAATATGTGTATGTTGTTTATACGCATACTGTAGAAAAAGTTATCTATAATAATCTTTTCTCAAGCATTGATAAATACTGCTTGTGAGTTCACATTTTATAAACATTATAATAAGCGAAATTAAGAAAAGCTTAAAACACACTATTAATATAAGCTTATTCTCAAGTTGTATTGTAGTTTGATTGCTATATGGTATATTGGGCATTCTCATCTCCAAAAGTGATCATACTTAAGACAAGTCTCACCACCAATTTTTGTAGCACCGCCATGAATCATCTATGTTATTATAAGAAAAAAAAAAACTTTAATTGCTTAACTTGTCAAGACGTTTTTAAAGGTTTTCAACAACATGAATACATTTATACAATATAATCTATTCGCACATTATCTACTCCCCTCTAAAACACACTCACACTTACAATAACCCTACTTATGTGTTTTTATCATGTCCATAAAGTTGCATAAAATTAATTTACATTAAAATTAAGTGGAGGACTTTAATGAGGAGCTGTCTGTCTATATCGCTGCATATAATAATGGAAGAAAAAAGTTGTTGAACAAGCCCTCGGCAACTGTAACAAAAACAATAATAACCCTGACAGCAACAACGACAGCAGTGTATATAAATATTTCAACTTAAAATCAATTAAACTTGTGAAAATATCATAAAGTGGTGAAACATTTACATGCATATGAAATTTAAAAATAAAACACACAAACTTGAACTAGAAAAATTATCCCATCACGTTGCCGGTTAGTGTTGTTGCTAAATAAATGATATTGTTGCAAGTTTAGTGGTGTTGAAGACTTAGAACTCATAGCAATTATTTTGGCATTTTAATACTTAAGCCATTAGCAGAGTACACTCAGAGAAAAAGCTTTATCCTATTTATGTAAAACTTCATAAATATGATAAAAAAAACTTTGTAGATTTTTTGGCTAATACAACGCTTTCTAAATATAATGATGAAGAAGATTCAATAATATTGTGAAACGTTTGATAAATATGATAAAGTAAATTTTAGTGAGTGAAACTTAAAAGTTGAAACAAAATTTTAAATAAATTCAGTATTAGTTGTCATCATCAGGACAAAATCTACACAATATGAGAGGTCTCTGAAATACCTATTCAAATGTGAATCCATATATTGAAGATTTTAAAGCTTATGATGACTTTTTGTTAAAATATTTCAGTTCGATGAAAGCGTAAGGTGCTAAATGTTCAGTTAGGTTGGAAACCACCATAATTCATGTATAATTTTAAACAAATAAGATTTTTACAAAAATTGTGAATAATAAAAAAAAATCTTTAATTGGTTTACAATGGATTAATCCAAGGGGCTTTTAAGACCTTATCGGCGAGGAATTTCAGATACCTTTGATGTATATTTCGTTCTGATATGTATTGAATGATGAAACTTTTCCCTGAGTGTAATTTTATAAAAAAAACGTTGATTTTTACAAGTAACATACGAGGGTTGTGCGAGAAGTAAGTATGAAAAACATTAACAAATAGAAACAAAATGAGTTTTTCTAAATAAAAATCAAAATTAGACAAATAAGTTTTCATTTACAATCTTGGAGATTCCTGTAATTCAAATCCGAGTCTGTAGCTTGATCTTGAGACGATTATAACAACTTTAGTTGCAAAAAAATGATGACAGACTTTAATACTCAATTTGAATTACAACATCTTTATAATAATTATCAAACAACTTTCTTGTGAAATAAAACGCTTCTGTTATCTAGTGCAGTATGTTTTATTCCTATTGGCACTAAACATGTGCATTTAATGTGATGCTCATGGTCTGGTTATTATAAACATTATTTACGCTGGTACCAATTATATGATCATTGTAAGTACTATATGCCTGTATAACTTGACAGCATTTTAAAATTATGGTTTTTAGTGAGCATATAATTTTAAAAATTAAGTAGAAAACTGATATGTTTGCATACGATATTGCTTTAAATGAATTGACATGTTATGCTAATATAATGTTGAATTTAACTTGTTTCTTAATTACATAAATTGAAAAAAACTAACTCATAAAATCTTTTAACGATATATTAACGAAATATGTAGGTCAATAACTAAACACACTTTTTAGGAGAAGGAATGAAAAATATCTTGAAACATATGAGACTACGGCTTTATGACGGATTAAGCTCAATGCAACAGTTAGATAGGTCAGTAAATTATTCCCATGAAGTCACTGTAGTTGCCTCGAGCTCCCCCTGAGAGTTTGCCTGACGCTGACTGTGAATATTTAAATATAATCTGAAGTAATAAGAAAGTGCTAAATTCCTTTAGGTTATACAATAAGTCCTATTTGATGAAGTTTTCTTCCCGACCTTATGTGAAAATCGAAATATATATATAAATATAACTGATCTTGTATAACCCATATGTCTCCAAATTAGAATTTTGAGGATATTTATAAGCATATATCCATATACAGGTTGGTTGAAAAGTTCCTGCGCTCGAAATGAAAGAATACTGTTTTTGTTACGAAATATATTTTTTTATTCAATATAATCTCCTTGAAGCTCAATACATTTGTTCCAATGATCTTCCAATAATTTTATCCCATCCTTATAATGGTTTTCCGGAAGCTCTGCAAAATAACAGTCTACGGCTGCTATGGCCTCTTCATTCGACGAAAAATGCTTTCCACGAAGGAATTGTTTGAGATTTCTGAAAAGATAGTAGTCACTAGGAGCTAAATCTGGTGAATACGGTGGATGTTCAAGCAATTCGTACTTTAATTCTTTGAATTTAGCCATCGTCAAAACACTTTTGTGAGCAGGTGCATTGTCTTGATGAAAAATGATTTTTTTCTTCTTTAAACCAGGTCTTTGCTCACCAATTTTTTTTTTATCCAGCTGATCCAAAAGGCTGCAATAATATTCGGAGTTGATTGTTTTATCATTCTAAAGATAATCAATCAACAAAATTCCTTTTGCATCCCAAAAAACAGATGCCATAACCTTCTTTGCTGATCGTTGTGACTTCACCTGCTTTGGAGCTAAACAATCAGCTTCAGTCCACTGTAAACGTTCTTGTTTCAATTTAGGATCATGGTGGTAGATTCAAGTCTCATCCATAGTTATAAAACGACACAAGAAGTCGGTTTTATTCGGCTTAAAACGCTCCAAATTACGCTGAGAAATTTGTTTTTGATCCAGTTTTTGTTGAATTGGTAATGTGTGCGTGCGGCACTAACTTTCCAAACAGTTTTTTCATACGTAATTCTTCATGTAAAATATGGAGTACTCGTTCGTCTGAGATGCCTATGGCATTAGCAATTTCACGCTTAGTCAAACTTGGATCTTCACTAACCATATTATGTACCTGCTCAATGATTTCAGCTGTGGTTGCAGTTTTTGGTCGTCCTTCGCGTGGATCGTATTCAAGGCTGGTACGACCACGTTTAAATTTACCAGCCCAAATTTCAACAGTGCGTTTTGAAGGTGAGGACTCCTTATACACTTCTAACAATTGTTCATAAATTTCCTTTGCTTTTAAACCCTTAAAAACAAAGAATCTAATGACTGCACGATATTAAATTTTTTCCATATTAAAAAAAATCAATGACACGTCAACTTCAAATGGCTTGTAAACAAAGAAAGAATTGAACAGTTATACCAACTTGAGAAAAAAAAAGTTTGGAGCTAGCAGTGCCATCTCTTGGTGAGCGCAGGAACTTTTCAACCAACCTGTATGTATACTATACATGTATGCTCACATATGACCATGTACTGTAGAAAGGGTCGATAAAAAAACTTGCACCGGCCACCCCCTAGAATTATAGATAAGCGAAGACGATCTCAAAAAAATTATTTTTTTTTGCCACGCGCTTTTGGTTTTTTGTTTTCTGTGCCTCTATTTATAGTCCGATCGTAACGTATAATATATTTTTATTATTATTAGAATAACAACAGCTACATTTTGTACTTTGATCACTTTTGACTCCGACGTAAAACTCTAGAAGTGACTTCGGGAATCTTGGTTTCCACCCCCCTTAATTTTTATTTTTTTCTAAACGATAAAAAAGTTTTTTTAAATTCCATGAAATTTTGTCTATTTTTATTCATAAACAAAAAAGTTTCAGAGTTTTATAAAAAATCAATTTGACTTTTCTTTTAAAATCAATTTGACTATTCTTTAACAATTTTTAAATTCTCTTTTGAGAATTTAACTGTTGATAGACTGACCTTACATTACTGCACACCTTCTTTACATCACCTTCGAGTTGCTAAAGGAAGTAGTTATATAAAGGGTATTTCAAATACAAGTATATTTTTAAACATTAAATAAAATTAAATAAACTTAATGATATAATAAATAACAAATATTTGCATTATTTATGGAACACGATGTCCTTTATGCTGACGATTTCTGGTTCTATCTCACGAATGGCTCTAACGATATTCGCCTTAAGGGTGTAGGTTGTTTATGAATTATTCGCATAATATCGGCCTTTAACGGCACCTAACAGGAAAAATTCTAAAGGGGCCAAATTACAGCTCCGTTGCGACCAATTGACATCGCAAAGACGGCTGATAACACGATTACTAAGCCTAGTGTGGAAAAGATGGATTGTTTAATAAGCTTTGCGACATGGTGTTCCATCCTGCTGAAACCAAATATTATTCAAATTCGTATCTTCCATTTCAGTCGATAAAAAGTCCGTAATCATGTCTTTAAAGCGCTCGCCGTTTACTAAAATGACGTTTCAGCAGCATATTCGAAAAAGATGGGCCAATGCTGCCACCACTCCAAAATCTACATCAAACTGTCAATCTCTGCATTAGCTTCATAAACGGCAATTTTGTTTGTTGACATAACCGCCAACACCAAAATGCGTCTCGTCAGCAAATTTGATTTTTTTCGGCCAAATATGATGTGCGATTGGAGCTTCTGTAAGGCCTAAACTGGAAGCCATAACGAGGTGGATGGTCGTTTGCCTTCAATTACTGAGTCAATAGGAGCTTGTAATTAAATAATCCGACCCCTTTGTGCAAAATTCTCGTGAAATGTCGAGATCAATGGTGAGTTTAGTTTCTTAGATTGAGTTGCACACTTTCGGGCACAGCAGTTACATACTTATCGGTATCCACGGTATGAAGACGGGAACCATGAGCGTTGTCCTCTAGCAAGCCTGTTTCACGAAATTTATGCACAAACTTGCGTACAGCATGCGAGGTGGGTGCTTTATTCCCGCCAACAATTTTTTACCGCAAACGCATAGTTTGGGCAACTCAGTACACAATTTGGATGTTAGTTTGGAATATTTCCCAATATTGTTTAAGCGCAAAGCGACAAATTTTTTCCACGTAGATATTGTACTGACTGATATTTCAAGCAGAAAAAGCATCAGTTTCAAAAATAAATATGGATGGTTGGCAGGTCTTCGTTCTGACCATATCACCATTAATTTTTCACGGATGGTTCTAAGATGAGCGAGGGCGTCGATTACTGCAGCATTTTTCAGACGGCCGAAATGGCTGCTGTCCTTGCTTTTGTCCCTGAGACAATTGGCTCCTATATTATTGGTTCTTATATTGATAGTCAAACGGCTATTAGGGAGATCTCCATTGATTTGACATATTCTAGAATTGGGGGACGAGCGAATCGCAGATCGAAGCGCAGGGTCCAGTTGTCTGGAGAAAGGGCGATGGACATTCGTCTGCCTCTCCAGTTCTTGAACGGGACGTAGACTCTACTGTAATGGGCAGATTTTAGGCAGTTTGGCGGAATACCGGAACGTTTAAGGTGTCGAGGATTATGTGAAAGTCTTACGATCCTAAGGCGACGGGTCTTCTGTTATCCTTAAGCAGAAGCAATTGTTGAATTCTGTTGTGGATGCTAACGGGTCACTGCTATCCTGTACTTTTTGCCAAGAGAGTGAAAATGCTGGCGAGTGATACTTGTAGGTTTTGTTTGGTACTGGGGGTAAGAGAGACGGTGGAGCATATTAAGTGCCACTGACCGGTTCTTGCGCACTCCAGGCCAAGTTGCTTGGGATATGCGATCTGGAGGAAATCTGTAGAATAGGAATTTTGAGAATCTTGAAGTTTGCTATGCTGGATGCCATAACATCTGACTGATCTTTTATGCGGATTATCGTTTCTATTTTTTCATTTCAGGTATTTTTTAGTATTTTATACAACAATTGCACTCTTACTTATAAATATTTATATTGATATAAAAAAAGACGGAACTTAAAAATCGCCTCAGGCGTATTTTCAGAATCGTGCGTTAACAATATGTGCCGAATATTTTTTCTTAAATATCACAAAGAAAATATGCCGCTATTTATGAAATATAGTATTTTATTATAAACAATAAAAAAGTTATATATTTTCATATTTGAAGATGTTCAAAACATGAAAATAAAAAAACAGCAAATTGTTAAATAAATTTAATTGAAATTTATATAAAAATCAGTATAATTATATTTTTCATGCCTCAAGAATTACAGGCTTTATAAATAATTTTTATAAATATACAATAAATATTTCAAAAACTTGCAAACTTCATTTAAGAATGACACTTTTCATACAAGTTTTGTGAAATCCTTTATAAAACCAATCACATAGAACTCATCCTTTAGAAAAAAAAAAACTTCAACAAATGTCAAGTTGTCACACACCATAGAAAAACAAAATGGTAAGACACTCAATCATGAACATATCTGAATATTTAATTTCTCTCATAATATAAAAAAAGCATCTTGAAAAATAAAATTCTTAACGAAAATAGAAAAAAGATGATGAATTGTTTTCATTTTCATTTCAAAAAACACAAACTGTCATTGTCGTATCTTGTCAATTTTGCAATTACACACATACAGAGTTGTTCATCAAGATGACACAAGATGATAATAAGCAAATATTTCAAATAAACGACTATGGCAACAGAAAAAAAAAAATGTATACATTACCCATAAACTATACAGTCATACTCAGATTGTATTATAGTATCGTACAAGTAGTCAGTCATTCATATAATAATGCTGAGATTTGATTTGACAGTTTACAGCAGCTGCTACTGTCCATTTATATCATTGTCACTTAATGCCGCATCACATCACAACCCATCACTATCAGCCAAATCAACATCAGTTTGTTGCCTACACTACACAAACACAATACATGTTGCTGATGTTATTGCTGCTGCTGTGGTGTCTATCATTCAGAAAATACAACAAAAGGAAAATAACTGAAATTCTCTTGAAAACTTGACAACTCTCATCCTTGTTGGGGTTTGCTATCATTGTCATTTTTGTTATTATTATCCTTTCGTTTTTTGTTGTTTTTGTTGTTGTTTACGTTGTTAGTTCTTCTTACTGTCATTCAAGTCAGTGAAGAGCAATATCAATTTTGACATTATGATTGTGTCGAAGTTGTGATGAATAAATTTTTGATGATAAATATGAGTTTTTTAATTGGGTTTCAAAAAATGTCTGTATTCAATGAAAAATGTTAAATTGTTTGTAGTTTAATCATGATTATAAAACAATTACTTAAAAGATATGTTCAATTAATTAATAAAGACTTACAAAACTTTGGTAAAACCTTTAGGAAAATTAAAATATTCGTACACAGTTTGGTAAGTTAACGACATAAATAAATATAAGTCAGACAAGTATTTTTAATATTAAAATTGGGTTAAGTTCAGTTCGTCCCTAAGTCCCATATTTTAGCTAAAATATTCTTAAATTAAGAAAGATGATACTTTTAATTCTACAAAATAATTATGCGAAATTTAATACTACTTGCCGCATACCAATTTATTTTCACAACCAATTCAATTAATAATTTCAACAACACACAACCACACTCTACTTTGATATCTCTTTAACATCACAACCAAGAAAGCATTTAAAATAAATGATTTCATTAATCTACAGCTTCCTTAAATCGTATATTTTATATTTATTTTCATCAGCTCTTTAAATAATGAAAATCCATAAAATACTAGACAACACACTTTTCGTAGGAACAAAGAGTCAGTTGATGAAAAAATGCAAACATAAAATACACGATTAAAAACATGTCGATTAGACATCAATTTTACAAATGAAAGCAAAAGAGACACATGCCCGACATCAACCATTAATGAATGTAATATGATGCCACAGAAGAAGAAAGAGTAAGACGCTGTGAAATGAGAAATCTTTAAGTGAAACATAAGTCCACAGTATACTATGATCATAAAGTAGATTATTACTGGTAAACAGTGAGGAATTCAAATAAAATCTGTCATTTAAAAGAAATCACTTTTATTAGAAACTCAAAGGACTCGTTAGTGGTTTAGTTTTTGTATCAATTTTTATCGTTAAATTGTCTCTATGTAAAAACATTTTTTTTCTGCAAAGTGAATGCCATGACCGGGAATTGAACCGGCAAATCCCTACAGCCCTTGACTGGTAGTATTAAATCTTAACGATATACACCACGGTAAGCACAGCGCTGCAAAATGTGTGTTATCTTTTATAATTCATTCTCTGCAATTCATTATATTGAATTCATTCATGTCTAAGGAATTCAATCAATTTATATTATCCGATTTTATCCATCATTAAAATTCAATCATTAGGTATTCATTCGATTTCTAACTCATTTGACTTATAATTTGGGAATTCAATCATGTGATTTAATAATTTTGGAATGACATTCAATTTTCTTTATTCGATTTAAAATAATGGATAATGAACAAAATGTTATTATTTTTTTATTTCAATAAAAAATAAATAGGGTTAAAAAGACTACTAAACAATATTTTAATAATAATATTTCACAGTGAAAAAGAAAGCATCGACAAAATTTTATAAATTGCTTAAATAAAAGAAATTTATTTCAATAAAAAAAAACGCCAATATCGCCAAAATTTAAAAAAATACAGGTTGGTTGAAATTTCCTGCGCTCACCAAGAGATGGCACTGCTAGCTCCAAACTTTTTTTTCTCAAGTTGGTATAACTGTCCTGAGAACACATGCAAAGTTGCAAGTCATTCTGTCAATTCTTTCTTTGTTTACAAGCCATTTGAAGTTGACGTGTCTTTGATTTTTTTAATATTAAAGAAATTGAATATCGTGCAGTCATTCTTTGTTTTGAAGGGTATAAAAGCAAAGGAAAGGAGTCCTCACCTTCAAAACGCACCGTTGAATTTTGGGCTGGTGAATTTAAACGTGGTCATACCAGCCTTAAAGACGATCCACGCGAAGGACGACCAAAAACTGCAACCACAGCAGAAATCATTGAGCAGGTACATAATATGGTTAGTGAAGATCCAAGTTTAACTAAGCGTGAAATTGCTAATGCCATAGGCATCTCAGATGAACGAGTACTCCATATTTTACATGAAGAATTACGTATGAAAAAATTGTTTGAAAAGTTAGTGCCGCACACATTAACAATTCAACAAAAACTGAATCGAAAACAAATTTCTCAGCGTAACTTGGAGCATTTTAAGCCGAATAAAACCGACTTCTTGTGTCGTTTTATAACTATGGATGAGACTTGGATCTACCACCATGATCCTAAATTGAAAGAAGATCGTTCAGCTCCAAAGCAGGTGAAGTCACAACGATCAGCAAAGAAGGTTATGGCATCAGTTTTTTGGGATGCAAAAGGAATTTTGTTGATTGATTATCTTCAGAAAGGTAAAACAATCAACTCTGAATATTATTGCAGCTGGATAAAAAAAAATTCGTGAGAAAAGACCTGGTTTAAAGAAGAAAAAAATCATTTTTCATCAAGACAATGCACCCGCTCACAAAAGTGTTTTGACGATGGCTAAATTCAAAGAATTAAAGTACGAATTGCTTGAACATCCACCGTATTCACCAGATTTGGCTCCCAGTGACTACTATCTCTTTAGAAATCTCAAACAATTCCTTCGTGGAAAGCATTGTTCGTCGAATAAAGAGGCCATAACAGCCGTAGGCGGTCTTTTTGCAGCTTCCGGAAAACCATTATAAGGATGGGATAAAATTATTGGAAGAGCATTGGAACAAGTGTATTGAGCTTCTAGGAGATTATATTGAATAAAAAAATATATTTCGTAACAAAAACAGTATTCTTTCATTTCGAGCGCAAGAACTTTTCAACCAACCTGTATTTGTAATAAAAAATATCATATTCCTTTAATTGAAACTAATAACGTTGTTATTTATTTTCAACATTTTAAAATCAAACGAAGAATGTAGAATGTTATTCCCAATTTACTCAAACGAATGAAAAATATATCGATTGAATTCCCAAATTTATACATCGGCTGAGTAAAATTCCATTGAATTCCCAACAATTAAATTTAGTGATTGACAAATAGGGTGATGAAAAACTAATAAAGTAATTTAATATTAAATCGATTAATAAGATTTCCGCCCCATTCAGTCATTCCATAGTTAATCCGAATTGAAAATTGAATCAGAGATTGAATTTTGTATAAGCTCTGCTTTAATCTAATATATGCAGGGTATAATGAACCGAATAATTGTACACTCAGAATATTGTGTAGTTTACTGATGTAGTTTAATAAATAGGTTTTCCGTTCCATTTAAAAATAAAGGAACATACATTTATTTTCAAACTGGTTTATTTCTAAATTACGCGAAATTTTTTGAAGCCACTCGTTTTACAGAAACCTTATCTCAATTACTTTATATGTGCCATAAAAAAAATCAGATTATTTTGCCATTAGGAAGATGTAAAGGAATTACACAAAAAACTACACATAACCCATTTTGTTTATAGCATTTCAAATAAAATATTTTTTAATTTGGTATATTTTTTACACATAGCAGTTTTGGTTCATAGAATTTAGCTTCATAATTTTAATAAAATTCCAGCAACTAATTATAAAAATAAGTAAATGGGCTCTAAGTACTCCATTTGACTATATATATAGTCTTTGTTGCTTGTTTTTTTTTCAGATTTTAGCATCGCTTCATCTTCGTACTCATATTCGTCACTTTCGTTTGTTACTTCAAAAACTCCCGTTTCTTCATTCAAAATTTTATTTGGCTCATTTTCCAGTTGATCTTCCATAGTTCTATTGTAAAATAAAACTATTGGTATAAGAACTTTAATAAAAATCTGAAATTTACCTTTTATTATAATTAAATTGGGTTGCTTCAAAAATCGGTGCAGGAAATATGCGATTGTATTATGTTTTGTACATATTTGAAAGAAAATAAAAAGGTTTCATAGACCAACAAGTTTGCTTAAATCCATTATGATCCAAAATAGTTGTCTAGTGTTTTACACATAACCTTTTTTGTTGGAACATTTTATTGCTGTTTACACATAGCCCTTTTGGTAACCTCTGAACCGATCAAGATATCTTTTAACGGTTTTGTAGGCAGACGTAAGACTACTAAAGGTTTCAAATGGTGCAAAAAAAAATGTCACAAATCCTAACACGTCGGAGCAGCGACGATATATACAAAATTTTTCAATACAAATTACAAGAACTTCATAAACACACATACATACACAAACACATTCACACAAAAAGTGTCTATAGCTATGCATACATACATTTTGTATTGTACGAGTATATTAAAAAAAACAAAAAACACAAAAAGTGAAACAATTTCAAGTAAATAAAAAAAAAACATTTATTTTTTAAGGAATTGGTAGGTAAAATTTTGACATTTATTTTTACTGATTACATCATTTGTTTCTTTCGCATGTGTCAGTTGATTAATCAACATTTAAAAATAAATAACAAAAGGCATTTAATTTAAATGAAAATTAAGTAGACCGGTTTTTAAATGAAATATCATTTCTTTTAAATGACATTTCCTGTTATTTTAACTTAGAAACTATTTTAAGTGTATTTAAGTATATTTTTCCTACCCCCAAAATTTTTTTTGCCTATTTTCCAAATACTAATGAATTAAAACCACCGGTGTGCGAAACTTTGAGTTGAGTAAAATTTTCACCCGTTTAGCTCGAGTACTTTTTCTGATAGAAGAATAGACTGTCAAGCAAGGAATCTTAATAATTTGTAATCAATGGTGTACGATATATAAGCAGTGTCCTGCTTGAGATGACAACCCCGAATCTCCTACCGAATCTTAATTCAGTGTTAATACGGTCTGTCGGCGCACCTAAGAAGTCCTTGTTCCCTAAAGAATTCAAGATATTCGTATGACCCTTGAGATAAAAAGAGCCATCATGCTCAAAGTTTAATCTAAGATCTAATGAAGATATTTAAGGGGATTAGACCAACAAGCATAGCCCCTGTGACGAGTAAACAAGCTAAGCGTTGTACCTTCGCAAACTTAGCTATAGCCGTTGATTGAAGGCCACCAAACAATTGCCGCATACGTAATTATCGGTCTAACTATCATCCTATAGATCCACATGACCATTTTAGGATTAAGACCCCAAGTTTTACCTACAAGACCATTAGTTCACTATGTTTCATAGTCAGTTGAAGAGTACAGACGTGATTTATCTTCGCTCGCAACATCAGTTATAAAAAAGTTTTGTAATAGGTTTAGTTGTTAATATGTTTATTATATTTTAGTTTTTAATAGGTTTATTTATGGGAGTAGTGTTCTGTCTTTTAAATAGGTTTAGTTTTTAATAGGTTTATTATATTTTAGTTTTTAATAGGTTTCTGTCTGTCTGTGTTCTGTCTTTTAAACTGTCAACACGCATTTTGTCCGCATATATCGTTTATGTTTTTAGTGTCGTTAAATCGAGTTTAAACGCGCCGTTTTTTTGTCCAGTGTTGTTATAATAATAATTACAATAAATCAATTAATAAAAAAATAAAAAAAACTGAAAGGGGCAAAGGGCTTTAATGTCTCTATTTGCCTGTGTTATTGTTGCTAGATTTTTTTCCTTCCCTTTCCTCTCCCATTTTTAATTTTTTTTCTCTATTTTGCATGGTACAACCGCCTTGTATTCTTTTTGTTGTTGGGCCAATTAGTGATGAAGGCATAGCACTGATCACTAAGTAACCAATTCAGCAACAAAGTGTGTACCCGGTTGTTGTACTATTGCAGATATATTGCATATTGTCTGTACTCTTCAACACTACTCCCTCTTTCCTCCCTCTCATAACATATTTTCCTAATTCTAACACAATGCACTGCATTAGTAGGGGACATCCCCTGAGTGTTAGTCTAACGTAAAAAAAAAAAAAAAGACCATTAGTTGGCCAAATTGCTCTAGTGGCCTTCTTTATAGTATTATCAATATGAATATTCCAAGTCAGTTTACTATCCAAATTAAAAAACTTTTTACACATAGTGTACGCTCATATATTAACTTCTTTACCATACAGTCAAACATACACTGTCTGTCACTGTATAGCAAACACAAAATAAATTTTCTTTAGTTTAAGAAGATACAAACAACATTTAGATGATATCCTGCTGTTGGTGTTTTTTTTTTTCATTTTTGTTTAGCTTTGCTCGTTTGTTACCGTGGTGTTCAGGTATGTGTCCCATGTCAAGATGACCAAACAACAGCAACAACATCTTTCAAACTAAACTAAATAGCCTAACTGGATGGATATTGCTGTTGTTGTAGTATGTAAGGTATATATATGGTCACATGAAGTTTATAACTAAAAACCACCAAGTATGCAGCCATCTAATTTATGACTTAATTATCGTGCCATATTTAATGTGTCAAATAAACTATAGTATAAAACTATACTAACATATTGAACACACACACACATACATATATTTAAAGGAACTGAGATTTCTGTAGCAGCTAACGTGAATGTATGTTCCGTCTGTCTGTTGGTGTTATCTGGACTTATTAAGCATTGGTTTTATTGTTAATGTTGTTGCTGTTGTTATTAAATAAGCTACAAGTCAAATTGCCTTGTTGGGGTCCATTTGTGCTTGTTTGTCTGTCTGTCTGTCTGACTGTCAGTCTAATTGCCTTTGGTGTATATGATGATGACAACGTCGAGACGTTAGTACAGTGGTTTGGGAAAATTATCTAATGGACTTTTAGTTAGGGAAGGAAAATCTTTTGCCCTTGTTTATAGAAGTCAACTTTCAACCACCGTAATATTTATCTTGTAGTTATAAATCAACCACCAATTTTTCTTTATATTCTTACGGAAAGTTGTCGACCTCTAACTAAGTAAGTACTATATTTGTGCAGTATTTAGTTGAGTGAGAGTCCTCCAGAAGGCGAATATATTAAGAAGCCATATTGTTTCTCCTTAGATCCCTATAAAAAACCTAAAAAATGCCCTTGAAGACGAACAAAGAAACAACCCTCAAAACTATCCAGGTATTCCAAGAATTTTATTTCCAATAGTAACCCAGAATTTAGACCCAGTGAAAATCCGTTGAAATATTTATATTGTCCGCTTGTCAAAACCAAGAAGAACTCTCGTTGTCACAATAGCCAAAGCGTTTGAGATAACTCAATGTAATCACGCCACGATCTTTCCTGCTTATCTAATATTTCCAAATTTACACTGTGGCACCAGAAAAATCGTTTGACCAAATCTCTAATTGATTCTGGCTCATTCATAAGTCCACACCTTCCCCATAACTTTAATATATACCGGAACCCATGTGAGTCTGAATGCTTAATGGTGATGGATTTGGAGATTATCTTTATTTCTGATTTGGGGATTATGTCCTAAAAATCCCCAAACCAAAATTGGGACTATGACCATTTTAATTATGACCATTATACTCGGATAAAAATAGACACATTTTCCATAGGCATTAAGACCTAATCCCCATTATGAATGCTTAATTATAATTTTGGAGAGCAATCAATGATATAGTAGATATTGAGACAAAGACAAAGTGAACACCGTTGACTACCCAAAGGACATGTTCTTAATTAAAATGCCTTACTAAAGATGAAAGAAAACTTGGTGAGCTGAGTATCAATTAGTCAGTCAGATATATACATAACCATGCGCTGGGGATTACAGTTTGGATCTGTGGGGACGAGAAGAAGAGAGTGCAACATTCAATCTTCAAATGCCGAGAGCTCAGAAAGCTCGCGATTAAATGCAATGCAAACATGAATACCCTGAATAATTTTATTTCCTCACTTTCTAAGGAGACTTAGATCGTTCAAACCACTGTTGTACATTGTATATTAACATTTATAAACCTTTTTATATTCAACAATCCTTTAGTTGTTGGAATTAAGTCGCACCTTAAGTTGTTCGTTGGTTGCTGTGTATTTTTTTTTCCAACACGACAAGGCGTCATTGCTTGTATGAGTATGTATGGACATACCTTTAAGCTTTCTAAGCGTTAAAACTTACAGCAGCAACTAAAAACCATTGGACGGACAGACAGACATATATTATTGTTACTTTAGTCATGTTGTGTTGTTTTTTTTTTTTTTGTTATTGTGGCGTTGTTGTTGCAATAAAATTCCATTTAAAGTGGCAGCGATTATATCTCAACAGACCATTAAAGTCACTCAAATGACAACTACTATTCTACCCACCATCATCATCATCATCTACATCATCAGCAGCAGCAGTTTCAATATCATCTCCATCAGCTTATAATACCTTTTTACAAAATAGTTTCTTTTTTTCTTTCTCTTAAATGCATGTAAATTTCTTTGGTTAAAAGAATACACTAAACAATTTATTGTGATTCTTAATTTTTTTATGAACGTTGATTTCAGAATATTCTTAACAGCTTTTTATAAATTACACATTTTTATTATGTTTGACTAAAGGTAAATTTTAAGTCATTTTTATAAAGACCTTTTGATGGAAATGTGTTGATATGTTATTTATAAAATCAGTCATAAAATTAATGAAATATGTACATATATTATAAATATCTGATGGTTTTTAATTACAGACAACAACTTATGATACTGACGTATTCAATTCGAAGAATTAATTTAACTAAGGCAACAAACGGCGTTTTTTCTTTAATTTGTAGAAGTAAATGTTACGACATTTTAAAATTATCTTTTTTTTTTCAAAAAATCTTAACAGTGATTGTGTTTACATATTGAAGTACCTGACCCTTTCTTCAATTAGAATTGAGAAAATCGAAGAGGCTACTAAAACGATCCAGCAAAACGTTGGTAATGATTACGTAATATATGATTTATAAATATAAAGTAATAATTGAAATATTTTTGAATATATTATTTGCAAGCATAAAGTAATAAGTTACTTATTATTGATTACGTAATATATGATTTATTAAAAATCTATTTTTAGATACATTACTTTGTGTTTTTTTGTAAGCAAAAGGGTAATGTATGTTTGTTTTGATAACACTTGCGAAAAAACGAAGCGCAACAATTCATTTAAGTTTAAAGCAATCAAATACAATATGCGTCGATAGCTCAGTAGGTAGAGTTCTTGGCTGGCAACCAGAGTCCCCTGGTTTGATTCCCATCATGACCACATTATTTTTAATTACAAAAATTAAAAAAAAAATATTTGTAATAATTTTTTCCAATAAAAATTGCTGTTTTTTAAAAATCTATTTTTAAACACATTACTATTTAAATTCTCGTAACCATATAAGTAACCCCTTACATTATCACCTCTAAAGTAATGGGTATATACATTACTTTTATTATTCATCATTGAAGTAAGGTGTAAAGTAATCCATCGGCTATACATTACTTTACTCATTATATGTTAATGTGGGGTTTTGCTGGGAATCAAATACTATTTGAGTCGATAGCTCAGTGGGTAGAGTTCTTGGCTGGCAACCACATTTCCCTGGTTCAATTCCCATCTTGACCACATTATTTTTAATTACAAATATTTTAAATAAAATATTTGTATTAATTTTTTTTAAGAAAAATTCCTCTTTTTTAAAAATCTATTTTTAAACACATTACTTTTTCAATTCTCGTAACCATATAAGTAACCCATTACATTATCACCTCTAAAGTAATGGGTATATACATTACTTTGAGGGTCATCGCCTATAAAATTCATCAATGAAGTAATGTCTATACATTACTTTACTCATTATTTGGTAATGTGTAGTTTTGCTGGGAATCAAATACTATTTGCGTCGATAGCTCAGTGGGTAGAGTTTTTGGCTGGCAACCAGATTTCCCTGGTTCGATTCTCATCTTGACCACATTATTTTTAATTACAAATATTTTAAATAAAATATTTGTAATAATTTCTTTTAATAAAAATTCCTCTTTTTTAAAAATCTATTTTTAAACACATTACTTTTTCAATTCTCGTAACCATATAAGTAACCCATTACATTATCACCTCTAAAGTAAGGGGTATATACGTTACTTTAAGATTCATCGCCTATAAAATTCATCAATGAAGTAAGGTGTAAAGTAATTCATCGGCCCCTATGGCTATACATTACTTTACCCATTATTTGGTAATGTGTGGTTTTGCTGGGTTAGTAACGAAATTATTAAGTAAATTATATTATGGGTATTCATGTAGGTGTAAATATATATACAAATGCATAAAAATATGTAAGTACATAATATTACAGTCGTAAGTTGAAAGTTGAGTTTTATTTTGAGCGAAAAAAATAAAAATCATATATAATGATTATTTTTGAGTTTTATTTCTTATGCTCAAAAATAATGATTATGGCTGATTTTTTTATTATTACTCAAAAAGAAAAGAAGAAAACATTAAAAATCAAAAATTTAAAAATCATGACGGATATGCAAAGATTGTCAAAAAATAATAATTATGGTGCAATAATTTTTTTTTATGTCTGTTCTAAGTGATTGATTTTTTGATTTACACTTCGAATGGGATAAACTACTTAAGAAAATTTGAAAAAACTAAAACTGATGTAATTTAGTGGTAATATTTACTTAACAATAGCGCTATCAGGAAATTTTAGACGTTTGTTTGCGAAAATATCAATTTAAAAAAAATTTATTTAAAATAAAATCCACATAATACTTTGAATTCCCGTAATTATTTATGTACAATGGTAACTTCTCAGTAAGATATTTTTATGAAGAACTAGTAGTTATGATTGTTATTAAATAGTATCCCACGAAACTTAAAATTTGTTCTACCTAAAACGACATTCGATAATAAAAACTTCCATACAAACGACAAAAGCTTCCTTAAATCTTCTTTAACCACTGGAGCGTACTCTATATATTTTTACCCTTCAGTATTTTAAGGCCCTAAAAAATTAAACTTTAAGATTCCCAGTATATCATGTCGACAATGAACAGAAAATTAAATAAATCTCACTTTACAGCGGGTGTTTACTTTTTTTTTTCCTTAACTTTTTTACCTCGACTTCAATTTTCCAATCCTGTTAAAATCACAGCTTGAAACTAGATAAATACCATTTTGCAGTAATATATTATTTATTTTAGTTCTTTACGAGCTTCGCTGTGTGTCTTTAACCCTGAGTGGTAAAATATATGATTTTAAGTAGATACGTACCCAATGAATTTGTTATTAACAACGTAGTAAAAATGAATTAATATGATAAATTATATGTTTCTGCAACACGCACAATACGTACAAGCTGACAAGCAGAGAGAACCCTTAACACATAAAATTATAAAAAAAAAACTTAAATTAAACGATTGGTTTGAAAATAAAAGAAAATACTGATTTTTAAGACAGCAGGAGTTCAAAAAACAATCATGCCGCTTTATTTCGAACAAAAACATAAAATCTTTTAAGAACTTTTTATATACCTACAAACGTAGTTTGTTTGATTTAACTGACATGGACAACAGCAGGGAGGCACCACCTTGACAGTGATAGGTCTGTTTCTCATTCTTTACTCTGTCGACTGATTTAACAACCTTAATACCACAAATAGCAGCAACAAGAGAATTAGAGTTTAACTTTGCTGACACGACAGGAAACCTTTTTTTAAACATCTTTTTTTTTTTTTGTTTGGTACGTCCAAACTGTGGCTCTTCTTTGCTAGTTGTTATTAAACTCCTTTTTTGTATACAGGGTATAGAAAGTGCGTACTGTTTGACTGTTTGATGCTGTAAGTAAACGCCTCGGTGTGTTAGAGAATTTGTTATAAAGAATTCTATGAAATCTGCAAATTGCCATGTCATTATTTGTTAGCATCAACATCAACGAGAAAACTCTTCTGAATATCCAATTGCCACCCATTGACATTAGACGCATACATCTTTGCATTGTTAAATGAAGGCGGTTTTATACATAGAATTCAACCCATAATAAAGCTGGTAGTTATTATATCTAGAATTTCTTGGCTGGTGGTGTCAAAACTTATAATTGGCAACATGAAAATATTTCAAATTGAATACATAAGAGAAAGGGGAGAAATCTTTTCAAAATAATGTACTATATTAGTTAAATGTTTAACCCTCTAAAGATTCATTTAAATATTTTTAATGAAATTTAATCAAGTTATCAAATAAGTAAGGAAATATTTAATTTAGGTGGGAATATAAGGCTGTGTATGTTTAAGAAGTACAAAAATTGATTTTTGATTTTAAATTTCTTTTTCCTAAAAATGTTGAAGTAAAACTCGGATATGTGATGAAGCATAAAATTTAACCGGTTGACCGTTTTTTTAAATATGTGCTATCTGGAATATTTAAAGGTTAAAAACTGGGGTCAAAAAGATAAAGTTTTTTTATTTTTTTTTAATATTTATAGTATTTCTTCTTAACGAACCACATGCAAATGTGGTATCGATCGAAAGGGATTTTGGAGATGCATCCGGCAATAAAAAATATAATATTTTGTTTAGTGCTGTACTCAAAAAATAAAAAATATTGATAAGCAAAAGCCAAAATTGCAGGCAGTACTACAGGGTTTCTCAGAGTATAGGTTCAAATTCTTTGTAACTTTTTTAAATATTATTGATTTTTTAATTTGTTTTGCTAAGGAGACTGGAAATTTAATATAAAATAATCGAACAACATACCAAAAAAAATAATTTTAAATTCAGCACTGGGCCATGCAAGGTGAACAGTTCTGAAAGCAATTTAAATATTGAAAGCGTTTTAGTCAGTGGTTTTCACCAACTACTTCCAAATAAATGCAAATTGTTATTTTACAGCTAAAAGAATAATTTAAGATCAACAGAACTTTGTATATATGTTCAAAAGATTCCCAATGTCCATGTTGGCCTACTTTTACCTAATAGTGTTAATAATGGATTTTTGTTCTTTAATCTGAAGCAGAAAAGTCATGTCAGTGAAAATGTTACAAAATGTTAAGCCAAAGTAAATCTGATTGAGTAAACAATAAAAAGAAATAAAAGTGAATAACTTAGATTAAGGTACCAAAAAATCACCAGTAGTTTAGAAAATGTTCAAATACACACCATGATTTTTGTTGGATTTATTCGTAGAAGAAATTTCAACATTATTTATAATTCATAAAATTTTGTTCAGCTTATCCAAGGTGAGTAGGGTAGACAGCGGTCAGACATTTGTTACAGTTTATTGTTGTTGTGAAATTGGGTTCCGTAGGTTGTACGAACATAAATTTAAATGTCAGGAAAAATGTTTCTTTTCACATTTGACATAATTTTAGCTTAATTGTTTTCTGGTATAAATTTTTTATTTAAATATTTGTTGACGTTATCTGTTGTATTTAAAATGTTTGTCTTTAAGATTTTTACCTTAATTTTTAAAAAGAAATAAAGTAAAAAAACCATGAATGCATTTCAAATGGGTTTGAAGATTTTTAAAACTGTCGCATAACTTAAATTTATATATTTTTTTTTTGGAAAATTCAGCAAAAGCGTGGTTATGTTAGGTCATTACCATGTAGATTACCATGCTATGATTGATTATTATTTTTTCTCATAACAACAATATACAATATAATCACCTACTGATAAGGGGTGATATATCTATATTGAAAATAATGATTAAATTGTCATTCGCTCATAAAAGTATCGATTTCGTATTTCTGATTTCTTAAATTATATTCTAAAATTTATTTTGAAAACTTTTGCAAAAAAGCAGAAAATTATCTGCTGCAGAAAATAATTTTGCAAATATTTTAAGATTTTAAAGGGCTTCTAATGTAAATTAACATTGCATCTATAAAAACTTAATAAATACAAAAAGTAGGTATTTTAAAATATTTTAAATTCATTTCTTTAAGTAAGAAAATCCTACTTAAGTAAGGTGCACTATTGTTTTACTAACAGTAATTACTTACTTTACTATTGTAAGTAACCAATTATTTTGTAACTATGAGTAACCATGCTGGTAACTTATTATTCTCAACTTTTTCTTTTTCTTAATTACAAAAGTAATTAAGCGAGTAAATAGCTTGGTAACTAGTGAAACACTTTGTGTGCTACTTAGGTTTGGCTGAAAAAGAGAAGAAACATTCGCACTTCATGGATGATATACACCTATGATAGAGAATCGGCATAATGTGCGCTCTCCGAAAAAAAAAACTACGCCATAATAAACATTTCGGTCTACCTGCAGAATTCAGTATCCCATTAGGAGTCCTTTCAGTTTTCCAAACCAACCCCTCGCAAACATCCAAATAATGAAATGTCCCCGTCCAATGGGTTAGGCTACTCTTTGCGATAGCGGGACAAAAGCAAAGGAAGTTCTCCAAAATCTCATCGTCCTCTCCACAGGCCCCACAAAACAAAAAATTCACTCCATCCCAATTTGGGAAGGTGTGATCATAGTGTGGAGTGGCCTATGAAAATTCTCATCAAGTTGGCAGTTCTCGGTTTCCCTTAAGCTAACACTTGTCTTGAGATTACCCTCTGTCCTGTCCACATCCGGGTCACCTCACAGAACCTTTGTGATTGCACCAACATTATCCCCATTCCATGATTCCTTGTGCATGATCGTGGCCCATTACCCAAGCTCCTTTTTCGTCATTCCAAAAGGTCTTGAAAGATAAAAGGTGATTTGAAATATAAAAGGTGACCAGGTTCGATCCATCCCTAGCCAGCTCGTCAGTTCTCTCATTCCGCTCCACTCAACAGTGTTTGGGTAACCATATCAACCTCAGGCGTCTCTTGGCAGAATAAGCGTTTATCAACCTCTTGCAGTTCAAAACCGTCTTCGATTTCACAGACTCCTCTGACAGAGTCTTAAACGCAGCCTGACTATCAGTGAATATGGCTGCATCCCCAAAATAATCAGACGCAGTTAAAAACCAAATATGACACTACAACCTTCACCTGAAAAACGCACATTGCCATTGACAAATCCCCATAAAGGAAACTTAAACCAGTTGAAAAACAGTTGGGGTCATTGTATCCCTCTTTCCCTATTAAACAGGAAAACTCCCATAGATGTCGACCAACAATAAAATAATATGAGTGCCCTGGAGGCCCACTTACATAAAAAATTCGGCTCCTTTCCCCTTTCTGCGTAGCAGACGGGCTCAAATCCTTCATTTTCTAAAGTGCATAAAATACCGTAAATGTTGGTAACACACAAAAAAGAAGATAAAATTCGTTCCATACAAAATTCGGCTCCTTTCCCCTTTCTGCGTAGCAGACGGGCGCAAATCCTTCATTTTCTAAAGTAAATAAAATTCGTTCCAATGTAGTGCCACAATGCATTCTGTCCCTGATCTTTATTGCACGGATCTTGCAGTATAACGGTTCTCTACCATGTGAACGACTCGGTCGACAATTGTGCCGTTCATATCAAAAAATTCTAGTAAATGGATAAGCTTAATAGTCGTGACGTTATTAAAAGCACCCTCTATATCAATTAAAACTGCGAGGTTATGCATTCCAGAATCGAAAGATCTTTCAATATGCCAAACTAACAAATCCATGCTGCCGAATACTCAACCGTTCATTTGGTATCTAATCAATGAAACGCTCATAAGTCTCGAGGTTATGCTGATCAGATTGGAATACGTCTCCTTTCCCGACTTTGCTATAAAAACTTCTATGGCCTCCTGCCAAAGTCTTCACGTATACAAAAAATTTAGATACGCACTAAATATGCCAGGCAATTGGGAATAAACCGCAATTCTACTGTAAGAGTGCGGGAAAGATTCCATCGCCTCCTGCGTCCTTATATGGGGTGAAACTATCATTCCATCTCACTTCCTTGGTGGTTATGGTCAGATCGTCGTCTAAACCATTCTCTGTAAGCAAACGTAGCGGTCCATTTATGCTGTTACCATTCAGTCAAATCCTTATTGTCAGTTCCATACACTACGCTCTACTCCAATGCCCTTAAATTGGAGCTTGAAACTAAGTATGGGACTTGGAAAAGAACTTTTAAATACTCAACCCGTCATTTCGCTATTAACCTGTTCACAAAAAAGCCCCTAGGAATTGCGTTTTGCCGTACATATCCCTCGATTGAATAAATCCAGTTTCGAGTGATAATCGTCCCAGAATACCACTGTATACTGCGTGCTACTACTTCCTTAATTTCTTGGTAATATCTACTTTTGCTTTGATAAAACTATATTTAGCATTTGAAATTTTGTAGCACATTTGAAATATTTTATATATTTATTAAGATTTTAACTTCCAATAAATTAAATTTAATATCTCAATAATCAGCCTAATTAAGCTTTTAAAATTACAATTTCAATCAAATTTTGAAATATCAACGTTGTCAGCTTTATAAATCGGATATTAAACTGTCAAAAAAATTTTGATTAACATAAATGCAATCGGCATCATTAATGTTCTTATGCAACGGACCGTATTTAATATATTGACCATTAATAATTATTTTGACAACATCAAAGGAACACAGAACACCAACAAATATGAATTTACTTTTACCAAAATACACTTAAGCAAAAATATCATAAGAAATATTGTAAAGTGACTTGAACGAATTTTATATGCAGTATTATGTATGTTTCGTGTTATTAATTTAAATAGCTCACAATTCGACTAAGTGAAATTGCAATGAAAACCTAATTTTAGTTCTTAAGATGTTAATTGACAAGTGTTTAAAATGCCATGGAAATCAGCATAATATAAATACAACTCTGTGTTATATAAGTAAAACCTAAATACAATACTAGTTTTAATGCAGATATATATGTGAGAAAAGCAGCCAGAAGGCAAAATTAGAATAAAAATTATAATGTAGGATTATATTCGACTTTAACTCCTACGAGTTCCTTTAAAAATTAACCTTAGAGTTACAAACATTATGAGTACCCAAATATACTTCCACTCTTTCAAGTAGGGTAATCGAAAGAAGTACTATACGGAATATGTAAATCAAAAAATATTCATAACACAAGTTTTGGATTTTTTAATTTTTCATATGTATCGCATATGAATGTGACAAATAAAGGGTGTCCCAAGAAGAACGCAATTTTTGAATCTGGCAACATTCGAAGTGTCATTGTTTGACATTTGAACAATTGTTATTGTTTGCTAGTAGAAGGTACGAGGTTAGTAAAAATGGAGCGCTACACGAATGAACAACGCATTCTCATTGTGAAATTGTTTTACCAAAATGGTGAAAGTTTTGCGGCTACAGTTCGCAAATTGCGATCAATTTGGGGTCACAACAATGCTCCAAAAGAGTCAACTGTAAAGAGATTAATGGATAAATTTGCCGAAACTGGGTCTGTTAGTGATGTAAAGACAACAACGCGCCATCGAACAGGTCGATCGACCGAAAATGTCGCAGCTGTACGTGATGATGTCGCTCAAACTCCATCCACCTCAATTCGACACCGAGCTCAGCAAATTGGTGTCTCCAAATCCACTTTGCAGCGAATTTTGACGAAAGATTTGCATCTTCATGCATACAAAGTTCAATTGACTCAGGAACTGAAGCCAGCTGACCATGGACAGCGAAGGGAGTTCGTTAATTGGGTATTGGAGAGACAACATGAAAATGCTGATTTTGCCGATAAAATCATCTTCAGTGACGAGGCCCATTTTCATCTTGATGGCTTCGTCAATAGGCAGAATTGTCGCATTTGGGGTGAGGAAAATCCTCGAGTGATTCACGAGAAGCAAATGCATCCTCAAAGTGTCACTGTGTGGTGTGGTTTTTGGGCTGGAGGAATCATTGGACCTTTTTTTTATGAAAATGAGGCAGGTCAAGCGCAAACAGTCAATGGTGTTCGGTATCGTGAAATGATAACCAGTTTTTTCTTGCCTAGAATTGAAGAAATGAATGTGGAGGGCATGTGGTTCCAACAAGACGGCGCCACATGTCATACAGCCAGAGAAACAATTCAATTGCTGCATCAGTCATTTCCCGGTCGTGTTATTTCGCGTTTTGGAGATCAGAATTGGCCGCCTAGATCGTGCGATTTAACACCATTAGATTTTTTTCTTTGGGGTTTTTTGAAGTCGATGGTTTACGCGAATAAGCCGACGACGACTCAAGCCTTAAAAGAGGAAATTGGACGCTGCATTAATGAAATACCGCAGCATTCATGCAAAACGGTCATTGAAAATTTCATTAAAAGATCGCGTGCATGCCAGCAAAGCCGCGGCGGCCATCTGCACGATATATTGTTCCATACATAACCTCATTCTTTCTACTTTACGATATAATAAAGTTTCACGATTTTTTTTTTTAAATATCTGTGTTTTATTTAAAATTTAAAAATTGCGTTCTTCTTGGGACACCCTTTACTTTGAGGCGGTATTTTACTGTGGTCCAGGGCATGTACGACAACGAAAAAAGTGATGACAGTTTAAATTAAAAGCGACAGACGACATATAGTACAAACACATACAAACCACTTAAAATCATAAAAATTCACAAAGAGAGAATTGTAAAATTTTTAGATTTTCGACATTCACAATATTGTGGACAACATGAAATTTTTTAAACACATTTAAGATAACTAAAGGGAGACACAGGCACAGAGGCAGTTATATGAGATCTCTCTTCCACTTTAAATACAGACAAAAAAGACATTAATAACAAATGACAACTGAATAATTTTTGAAAATTGCGTATGTCATATTTCAAGCGTTAAATATCAACAATCAACAATTTTAATAGCAAACAACAAATGTCAAATAAAAGACAGACAGACTGAAAAAGAGGCAAAGAATATACACACAAAAAAAAAGAAAAATATTTTTGAGATCTGAGATTTTACGCATGTCGAAAATGAACACATTTGCCCAAAAGTAAACAGAACAGAACAGTATGAATTTATTTGTATAATCTTTATGTACCATTGGAAAGAAGCGATTGTTGCGATGATGTTGATATTAAAGGCACTGATGTGCAAGATATTTATCTTTATAAATAGTGACAACAGAAAAAATGCATCAGAAGCAACTATAGTTTATAAACGCGCATATTGGGTTAACTACACCGTGAATGTGGAATATCAGTAACGTTCCCAGGATTATTATGCGCGAGTTCACTGAAAATTATAACCAAATTTGTTGCATTCTACTGGTCCAACCACACGTTCCAAGGTTTAAAAGTTGAATTAAAAAGTTACCCGTTTTTGGTTTTGAAGATTTATTTCAAGTTTTAAAGTTATTTTGAAGATCAATCCAGCAATGTTTTAACCACACACAAACTAGTTTGTAAATACCAAATATAAACCTGGGCAGATATATTTTATACCGAAAGTTTTTCAATATTATTCCCTCTATCCAATAATGCCAGATTTTTTTTTAGAAATTACCTACGTTAGTTAGAAAAATTCCTATTTTCCAATACACTATACCATCAATATATTGAATTTAATAAAAATTTTAACAATAAATTTTTTAAAGTTTTTGTTAAAATCAATTCAAATCAGTTTCATAATTGATATGAACTACATTTGGAATAAGCCCTACTAAGCTAGATTAACTTATACGAAACGCGATGAATCATCTTTTTCAATGAAAAGGGTATTTTTTTGCTATTTGGGTTTTCAGTTTAAATTTTTTCAGTGTGAAAAGAGATTCATGCCATGTGGCAATGCCAAAAATGCTCAGTAAGGTTTGCTATTTCACCACGAACAAAGCTTTCAAAATGGACTAATTGGACTTGGTTGACATGTAGCTTCAACATTGCGGTGCCACATGCCACACGGCGATGTGATACCATTAACATATTGAGAGGCCTGGTGAGCAATTAATCTCACGTTTTTGAGCAGTTTTGAGAGTTGGAATAGGTATGACAAAATTGTAGCTCACGGATGGACTACCTACGTCGTAGCGCAGGCAAAATAAATATTTAATTCACTTTTTAAAATTTTCTGTGTTTTTTTTTCTTAATTTTTTAAACCCAAACGTTTTTAGCCTCTAACTGAATGAGTTAAAAAGAGATAACCATGTAGAGGTATGTTATTTATGACTAATGACTCATTCAATTGAATAACATCTAATTGAAGGACACAGTAGAAATCGCTTTAAACTCTTATAAAAGACGAAGTCGTTTTTATATGCAGTTTAGCATTACGCATATATTCATACATTTGCCTATAATGGAAGGTCGTTACCGTTTGCATTATTTGCAGGCATAAAGTAATGCGTTACCGATCACTAATAACGTATTGCATGATTTATAAATGTAAAGTAATATTTAAAATATTTTTGATAATCTATTTTTAGACTCATTATAAAAATCGAATTCTTTAATTATAATATTATATATATTTTATATCTTGCTGTATTGGAAATCAATAAATAAATAAAAAATAATCATGTTATATTTAAAACGTTTGAAATATTTACAATAATTTTTTTATTTTTATATAAATAAGCATTTACTTTATCACCTCCAAAGTTATGGGTTTATACATTATCTTGAAACTCATCGCCTGTAAAATTCATCAATGAAGTACGGTATAAAGTAATGCATGCGCCCCTATGGCTATACATTACTTTACACATTATTTGGTAACTAATTATTTTTTTAATTACTTTAATTACTTATAATTACAAACTTGTAAACATTTAATATTGTTTTTATTTATAAGAATACGAGCATTATGGTTACCTATATTTTCAGCAAGTAAGCAGGTGCAGAACTTTTGTTTGCAGGGAATATGTACAATTACTTATGAATATGATCTTATTGAATAAAGGAGGAAAGGAAATATATTCATTTTGGAACCTTCCAATGAAAGGCGTAAGCTTTCATTGACGAACCGCCAAAAAAGTAATTATTGAACTAAATATAACTATTTGGTGTCCCTGTTAATCGAAATTTTGTGTCAGCTCTGGGTAAAGACAAGATATTAATACTTTAAATTCATTATGCTGTCGACGTCTTCCTAATATGACAGATTCCTATAACCTAGAATAAATAAAATTCGATTAGCAATCTAATTCGATTAGCAATCCATATTCGATTGCTTCTTCATCGGCCATCGGCCCCATCAACAATGGGTTACCAGCAAAATAATACATCAATAAAAGTTGAACATTTTATACTCAAATAAACTATCACACACTAGTCTAAAGGCAGAACTATTGAAGGCCTTGGCAGGTTCAGATCCCAAATTTCCAGGTTTGTAACCAGCAGATCAGTTAGTTGAAGAGTTTTGGGTTAGTGTTTTACTAATCAAATAGTTTTTAGGAATTATTATTTTTTTTATTACGATTATTATTACGATTTTACCCTTATAAAATCGTTGATTTATTTACCTTTTAAATAAATCGAGTTCTTTCTATGTATATTGCAAATAATAAACACTGTTTGAAATTATTTATAGCTCTATTTATTTATAACAGTCACTAAAAATTACAGAATAACACTTTAACACTTTTTTTACACGATGTAGATAGACTAAACGTTAGCCACACTTTAGTTCTTCACACACTGCGATTTATTTATGAACTGAACTACTTTGCGTTTTTATATATGCGGGTTAAAATAACTAGAATATGGCAGCACCGTTTGGAAGCTGCATACTGGCAACTTTGAGAATGTCCTTTTACAGTTTGACGTAAGAAACTTTAGTTATGGTGAAGGGCTGCCATTTAATTGTTTTACATTTCAGGGCTAACATGTGGGGATTTGTGTTTCTACGAGTAAATGAAATTTCTGTAACAATACTTTATGTCCCATAGTGCTGTGTGTTGGGTTGTATATAAGTAACAAAAACAAAAATATATAATCTGAGAATTGACCAAAACTCTAGGGCGGCAAGGAAAATAAAAAAAAACCCCACAACTATTATGCTGATGCCCAGGTTGTTGCTGTTCTTGTTGCTGTCGCTGCTGATGAAGATGAAAAATCTACAACACATTGAGTGAGGACGCAACAACGCATAAATTAAATTTAATGTGACATTTTTACAAAATGCTCATTTCTCACATTTCATTATTGTATGAATGAATATAAAATTTCTTTAGTTGTTGTAGTTTTTATTCTGCTCATACATACGATATACGGTAAGCGTCAAAAGAAACTCTACATGATAGCTTTTTCTTTATGGTTTTAACTTAATTTTATTAATTTGCTTTATGATATAATTCAATACTATATTATATTT
This sequence comes from Eustalomyia histrio, assembly GCA_949748255.1. Classification (NCBI taxonomy): domain Eukaryota; kingdom Metazoa; phylum Arthropoda; class Insecta; order Diptera; family Anthomyiidae; genus Eustalomyia; species Eustalomyia histrio. Next base: position 120,275,335 of record OX456526.1, read on the forward strand.
TTGAAAAGGAAAAGGAAATATCTCAGGACACGTCAAGTGACCGGTTCATTGTGATAGGGACCAGTCATGGCACCGGTCGCTTCAGCATGGAGCAATTGCCTTTGTTACATGCCACGGGACTGGTCTAAAAGAACATGTCATAACTTTTATACCGGTCATGTGGTAGGTACTTTAGGAACCAGTTCTCTTTTCACCTACCTCGTGATATGTATTTTCGGAACCGGTCCAGTTTTCACCTATTACGGAACAGGTCCGAATTTACAACTGACCCCTTTTTCCTGCAGTGTTACTTCATGTTAATGACAATCAAAAGAAATTGTAGAATAAAAATTACAACAGAATTTTAAAAAATTTTGTATTTCATTTTCTTTCCATTTGCCTTGATAACAGCTCGCAATCTTCTGGGCGTCGATTCACTAGGCTTGAAATACTTCGGTAGGTAGAAGACATGATCCACCTTTTTGAGAGTGCTCTTTTTGCAGTGTTCTTGGGATCGTTGTTTTGTTAAAATACTCAAGTTTGATCGAACCCCAATTGTTCGAAACTATGTCTGTACTGCGTATTGGCCTGAGTATTGTGAAATGTTTTCCGATATTTTAACAGCACTTTCAGTTGGATTTAGTTTAACTTATCATACATTGTAATTTAAGTTCTATTTAGCCTTTCAGACATGGGACGATTTTGTAGTTTCGAAAACTTAACAAACTTATCAGTTATTTATTTTACAGTAGTATATAATTTTTATGGAATGTTTTTTCCTTCTTTATAATATTTTAACACATTTATTATACCAATCAAAATAAAGTTGGTTACGCCAAAGTCTTCCGATTTGAACTGATCATGACGATATTAAGTCAATTAATAATGATTTAATTCCATCTAGAATGTGATAATAAAATAATTAAAATTTTATATTATTGATGCATAAGTTGTACAGTTTCTGTTTTCTTTTTGTTGTATAATTTTTGTTAATTGTACTATTGGTGTTGATTTTTTATTATTCAAATAAAAAAAGGTACAGTTTCTTTTGACGATCACAGTATATGTATAAATTTATATGTATGAGTTTTTATATGAATAAGTATTCATGCATCACTGATAAAATGAAATGAATGTCGAAAATAAAAACTCATAAGAAATATTTTGCCTTAAATTAGCCTCAATTAAATGTTAGTGCATTTTGACATTTTTCTCTGTTAAGATACACATTTTTCATTTTATTCTGATTGTTGTTGATATTATTATTATTGTTGTGGCTGTGTCTGTTGTTGTTGTTGTTGTTGTTAGTGTTGTTATATTACATTATACATTACATTGACTCTGAATTCTCCAGTTTCTTAATATGGATGATGTTTGTTGATGACGATGACAAGTTTACAACAGTTTCACATTTCTCATTTATTTATGTTTGAAACTTTTGTTGTCCTCATAGTGTCATCACACATTAGGGTGGCAATGAAAAGTCAATTTTGGATTTTCACTAATATCAGAGCATTAACATTTACCACATGGTCTTAAACTGATATGGTGAAAATTTCAGGCAAATCGAATAACTAAATAGCTTTGCATCTTCGGGTTCAAACTTTAGAATTTTTAAACAAAATTAAAAAAATGGCATGTCTTGTGACATAGCGTTTCTATTAGAATCTTGTATACTGATATCATATATGAAAACAATTTTTAAATTGCTTAAGGGATTTTTCAAGATATCGTGATTTTTTGGTTATTAAAGAAAAATATCGATATCACGATATCTCGAAAACGATTTAATCAATTTAAAAAAATTTTATATTCGTGTTCAACATTCTTAGTTTTATTAATACAGTTAAAACATTTTTTATTTGTTTCAACATTCCGTATCTTTTACCTCAAGTTGCAAAGCCAAAGTCGTCCAACTTACCTTATATTTGCAAGATGACTATATTAGATTAAGTTGCAAAATAATACAATTTGGTTTTGATGAAAAACAGAAAACATTTTCCCCATATATGTATATCATTGCCACCCTAATTCTCATACATATTATTGAGTTCCTTGTATTTTTTCTAAAATCTTATCGGTTGTCAGCATAGTTTTTAGTTAAACATGTATTTATGATATTTATGATATTTTTTACATTTTTACTTGTTATTAATCATTACAGGTTGGATTAAAATGAAGGTAATCAATTGTCCTTAATTTAGGTAGACATTCCCGTATAAAAGTTGCAACTATGTTGTAATTCTACGATTAATTGGCAACATTTTAGGTACTGTCAAAACAACATCATTAATTATAATGGTTTCATATTTCAAACCTATCTCTTTCACAGTGTAGGAAGGTCAACATGAGTTTGTTATTTCGTTTGTAACATATAGAAATATGGGTATGGGTCAGAATTTCTTCAAATTCTAAGGAAATTTTGCTAAAGGAAACCCTCAAATTTTATAGAATTTTTTCTAGACTGAAGCCTTAAAATTTTGAGGGCCCTTTCCAAATCGGTGTTTTCTTTTCTATATAAAATTCGTCAGATTCTGAGGACCTTTTCTTTAGAAAACCCCTCATATTCTAGGGAGCTTATCTTACAAGAAACGTCTTAAATTGGGAGGAGTTTTTCGAAAGAAACCATTTATATTCTGAAGACCTTTTCTAATAGGAAAACCATCAGATTATTGTTATTTCTTGAAACCTTTTCTAATAAAAGCCTTAAGCTCCAAAGATTTTTTCTTATTGAAAAACCTTTAAAATCTAAAGACGTTTTCCTCAATAAAACATCCAGATTCCGAGAGCTTTTTCCTAAATAAAAAATTCTAGAATCTGAGGTAATTTTTTTGTAGAAAATCATTTAAACATTTAAAGACTTTTTCCTATAGAAATACCATTTGATTTTAATGAATCTTTCCTATAAAAAACGCTAAGCTTTTGTGGCCTTTTTCAATGAACCTTCCTGAACCTTCCCTTTTTTCAAATAGAATAACATTCTGAAACTCTAAAAAAATAGGGGTCTTTCATTGAAAAAGATTCTTCAGAATCTTAGGATTTTTCTATTGGAAGTACAATAGTTCTCATTACCAAAGGATTTTCCTTTAAAGAAAAACTTCTCAAAATCTGGGGGTTTTTATTAAGGACTTTTACATATTGAAAAATACTCTCAGAAAATTTTCGCCTTTTTTTTACCGAAAATTCCCAATAATCAAAAGATTTTTCTATAGAAAATGGTCTTCAGAATATAAGGCTTATTCTTCAGCACCCGAAAGTTTTATAGAAAAAATCTGAAAATTTTTTATAGGAAAAGTTTTCTAAATATTTGGTTTTGTTTGTTGGTTAAAGTCCTCAAAGTCTAAGAATTTTTGATAGGAAAAAGTTCTCTGAGTCTAAAGGAAAAATATCTCAAAGTATGAGAATTTCTTTAATATTTATTTATTAGATTTGAGAATTGTCTTAATTTGTTTAATAAAATATTTTTTAAATTATGTTTCATTTAATTTTGAATTATTAAATAAATGGGCTTGGTTGGATCTACAAGATACCAAATAAATTCGGTATTTGCAGCTTATGTGATAAGAGCATACTTTTGATTTAATGGAAAAGTGCAATGAAATGGAAAAATGTGCATAAAAAGTTAAAAGTAAATATGCACTTATAAGCCAAATATAAAACTATGCCTTTATAGCAATACATAAAAAATGTGCCAAACAAATTGATACATTTTCTTACAAATTCCCTGTTTCGAAAAAGTATTTGGTTAAAATATTTTTTGAGCTATGAACTACAAATTTAAATTGGCATGAAAGTCGATGTCCTGATTATTATAAAGCTAATGTTCATAAAAACGTATATGATCTCTATGCTTAAACATTTATTTTGATTATACTGAAGGTCTTCTTTTATTAATTAATGCACTCTATGATATGCCTGCCATATAAGTTGTTATGATTTTAATATGCTTGTAAATTTAAAATTAATTGCTGTAAATTAAGATTTGTAACAAAAATAAAAGAAAACAAACATGTTAAACTACTTACATGCATTTGTTTTAACTATACTTTCTAAAAACTTGCGATTGTAGTTCAAACTTATCACATGATATAAAAAAAGTTTTAATGATTTGATCTTTATGAATATAAATTTTTGCTCTTATCAGTTTTTTTATTAGGGTATTATTGAAATACAAACAGACATTACAAATTTATACAATATGTGTGCCTTAGTGTGTCCCGATATTTCGAAAATTAGGTTGACTGTTAGCACAATATTGAATCCTGATTTAAAGCTGGTTACAAGCGTCAGTGAAAAACAAGTTGCCTGTTGTCTCAATAATTTTGTAAAAAACTTTAAAATTCAGTTTTGGAACAAAATTGATGGACATAAAATTTTTTTCTTATAAACTTTATTTAATAAAGCGATTGATATCTATTTTGCAAAAATAAACAATTAAGAGTTTTTTCTGGCAAATATTAAAATTCAAAAGTTGATAGATGTCTTTAAATTAACTTTAAGTAAATTTTAAAACTTAAAATTAAGCATCATTTTAGAGCTAATTGTTAACGAGTTTTTAGATGCTGCACACCCTAATGAAATTATTTATTTTATGAATTTTCAAAATGTTTTTTCTCCTTTTTGTTTTTTTTTTCTTTTTTTAAGACAAGTGATCTTAACACTTAAAGCTATAATTTTTAGATTTTATTTTAATTAAGCTGTATAAATAACTTTTTTATTGTTCTGATGTTTAAGATTTTTTGCCTCGGCAATTAATTTGTTAATTTATATGTTTTGTGTTAAACCTAATAACCTAGAGATTAGAAATTTTTGGGTCAGCTAACTTATCTAACAGAAAGCTCAATTTTACACTGTCCAGAGTTATTTTAATGCAATTTTTATTCTTGATTCAGGTAGAGGAATTGGTTCTTAACCTTTGGAAATTATTAAAATTTGTTTGAAAATATCTTTAAATATGTTTAAATTAGATCCTAATTTTAGATAAGTTAACCGACCTTAAAACTATTTATTTAAAAATTTTGTGGAAATTAACAAAATTTAAAATATTTATTACACTAGAATAAATTTTTGTTGAAATTTACCCAACTTATAGTAAATTTTCTCTGTGTGCGTAAACGAAAAAAAGTACACACATTATGCGAAAGTTGGTGCACACATAATGGGTAAATTTACATTGAAAGTGCGTAAAAATTAAATAAAAAAACCTATTTGAAGAGTAAATGTACGCATGAAATGCATGTATTTATCAACGCACAAAAGCATTTTTTATAAGAGAAAACTTATTTTTTTTATATACATACATATATGTTTTAATAATAATAAATTATGAATATAATACATAATATATTTCGAATGGGCATGTGCAGTGATGGTCATCTTGAATTTAAATTCACAACACTTAAAAATATTTACAAATATTATATTATTAATATTATTTTACGCTTTTTTTATTATTTTTTAATATTTACAAATTTTAAAATGTTAAAATTGAGCGCCCCGGTAGGCTAGTTCAATTCCGTGGGTTCAATTCCCACCAGAGGCTCTGGTCTGTTTTCGCTACAACGAGCCGATAGCCTTTGTTGCTAGTGCTCTGTTAGGGTATTAGGATATAATTTGTAATTATATCATCAATATAAATAAAATAAATAAATAAGTTTTAATATGTTAAAATATTTATTACCATTCTAAGTTAGTATATTTACCTATAATTTTAATAATACTAATACTAATTGTAAACACATTATGTCTAAAAATACCTTTAGTGTGTATTAAATATATATATGTATTTTATTGTAGTAAATTTAAAATTGAGTTTGCTAAGGGGGTTTTTTTGAAAAGCACTTCGGCAAAGGTGTGCTCTATTTAAAAAAAAATCAATTTTCTTAAGAAAGTTCATAATTCAAGAAGTTATAAAAATATAATTTTTAAAATAACGGTTTACTACTATTTTTACTACAGCTAAAAATTTTTAATATAAGAAGTAAATAATATTTTTCAACTGTACACTCTTAAAAATGTTTGCAAATTTACTACTATAAAACGGGTAAATTTTTGTGTAATATAACGCATAGTTGGTAAATAGAAACACGAAATACGTAAAAATATTGTGTACACACTTTTACATACAATAATACGCATACAACGTATAAATAAAGACTATGTGTTTACAATAAACATGTTGTGCCTAGAATTAGTATAGTTTTTGGTAAATTCAAATTTTAAACACAAGTTGTAAATGTACTATCATATAGTGGTAATTAAAATATTGACACTTATAAATTAAAAAAAAAAAAACGTAAAGAAATTCAAAAAAATATTGGAAAGCAACTAAATAACGAATTTTTTTGACTGAAAAAATGAAATGCATATAAATGCGATGAAGATAATAAAGATGACCTCACTACTTCGGGGGAAATGCTATATTTCGTATGCTACTATCCATTCAACAAGGAAAATACTCATATTAACAATGTGAACGAAGTCTCAAGCGATAACGACACACATGTACACGATCAAGATGTTTGTTAAAAACACCATCCAAGTCAGCACGAGTATAACCACCGAATTATATTATATCGCCAAATACAGAGAATATTCATAATATTCTATTGGATTCACTATGTAAGGACGAATGTAAGAAACATTTGAAGGAGGAAATCCTCAAAGAATATGTTTATGCTGCTGGAAATCCATTGTGGAAAACGTCCTACGGTAAGAATATTTAATTAGCAAATATATTGTTGTTTTATTAAAAAAAAAATACCCAATTTATAGTAGGATAAACAGTTTCTTACAATAAATTAGGTAATTTTACCCAAAAATTAATTAGAGTGTAGAGTAATATTTTTTAGGATTTATTATATTTTATAAACAAATTTATAAAAATATTGATTGCTTTTATTTTATAATATAACGCATAATTAATAAAAACACATAATTAAAATAAATTTATTGTTTTTATTACAAAATCGTGGTGGTAATTATACGCAATTTTGTTGAGATTTTAACGCGTTTTATGGGTATATTTACACGTCAAATGTGTTTCTCTACGCACAAATTTAGTAAATTTACTCTTTAATTTGGAAATTTAATTTAATTTTAACGAACTTTTAATGTAATTTTACTAATTTTTTCTTTACCAACTTACGCATAATGTGTGTATTTTTTTTCATTTACGCACACAGAGTAAATTTACCCAACTCATAGTAGGAGTACAGTTTCCTACTATATGTTGGGTAAATTTAAACAGAAATTAATTAGAGTGTAGAATTTTTAGTAAAAATATATAGTAAACGTAAGTAAATATTTTTGTGTGTATATTCATTAATTCTAAAATAATGCCAGTAATACAAGTAAAAGTGTTATAAAGGTTGTACACGATTTTATTTTACAAAGACAAATATATTAAACAGGCGTCTGCGGACCCAATTTTCAACTTTCCGGAGTATCTTAAAAGGGTAACAGGGGTTGCATTTGGGGCATTATTGTCCTATGACGTGTCATCTTGACTTGTCCTGGACTGTATTGAAGCTCTCGGTGGATGCAACAGACTAATCTTAAACTGAGTTCCAACTGTGTGCCCCGTCGTCCTTTCTTTTGCCCTGAACCTTTCTTAAGGGGTATGCTCGATGCGGACACTTGTAGGTTCTGCGGACACTATCGCCTTGGAAATTTGGATATCTCCACCTAGAAGGGTGATTGGTTTGATTGATAGCGTCAATGTTTCGGTCAAAATGATGCTGCCCAAAAATTTGTTGTGCATAAGGCCTTTCTAATCCAATCTGAGATTAAAACTACAAACAGTAAAAACCATGGTTGGCAAGCAATACCTTTTCATTATAACGGTAGTTCTCTTTCACGCTCTGATCAATACCGATACAAAAATTTTAAAATTGCGGTTGCAATAGTGACACTTGTGCTAAAATATCCCGAGGTTTATATCATAATATTACCTGTTAATTTTTGTTTTTTTGCAAAATACTGTTATAAATCGGTGTTTCGGTAGTTTAGCGTTATTTTAACGGTAGTTTAAGATATTTTGAAATTGAAGCGGTAAACAGCGCAATAAACCCGCTTATACAAAAAAACACTTGCGTTTAATAGAATGGCCATTTAAAAATTTTCATATCGGTCTTAAAGTAGCTGTGGTAGCCAACTACCGTTATTATGAAAAGGTATTGAATGCCAACCATGGTAAAAACACATTCGCAGCGACCAAAAGAGCAAAGCTTTCAATAATTATTAAATGATCTTAAAGCATTATTGTGAGTTTATTTAAACTTAATTTTTTCTATAAATTTTTTATATTAGAAATATGACAAATTTTTAGCTCTCAAGATGTGGAAATTATCTGGTTAAAGGCCCTACCAGGGCTCATTTTTGGATAGAGATGGCCATTTAGCAGGGTTAAATGTAGGGCTAGTCGAAATTCTTCTACATATTTTTTTTAGCTCTCTTAGTTTTCAAAATATGAACAATTTTAAATATGTAAAACGATTTACACAGCTAATGGAATAACCCACATCAGTGTCTTTTAAAGTCAACTAGTGTTAGGTTCTGATATTTCAATAAATTAAAATAGACTTGTATTAATATTTGTCTAGAAATTTTTAACTAATTATGAGAAAATTAAAATATGGTTCACATAAGCACTAAATCTAAATATGGACCAATATTATTATTACGCTGCATAATTAATTTCGTATATAATTTACCAAAAATGAGATAGATACTTACGCATTTCCCAACAAAACAACATATTACCAAATAATAGGTAAAGTAATGTATAGCCATAAGGGCTGATGTATTACTTTACACTTTACACCTTACTTCATTGATGAATTTTACAGGCAATTAGCCTCAAAGTAATGAGTTTATTCTTACAATTATGCTTATTAAAAATGAAAATGGGTTACCTTTTTGCAGATAGGGAGTAAACAAATAATTGGCTACATAAAACATTACGAAAAGGTTAAAAATAATTGGTTACTTTGACTTTTAATTTATTTTGTAACCTTAACTTTTCACTTAAAATCTTTAATTTTTCAAACCAATTTAGGCTTTTCTACAGAAATACAAACTAATATGAACGTGAATGCTAGAGTTATCAATAGATGACAGTAATTTTTATATTTTACAGTATTGTGCAATATGCACATACCGTAGTCTAGATAGGAGACAAATATGTGAACATTCTCGTACATTGCAGCAACTGACAAAATTATCTTATCTTCTGTGAGGATGACTCGATTTCGTAAATATTTATTGCCGGCAATTTATGTTGCAATAATTCCCTTGCAATATTCGTTATTAATCATTGCTATTACGTAAAAATTAGCTGTCATTTTCGTTTGACAATTATAAAAAAGGCGACACAGAGAAGAATCATACAAAACATGATGAAATTTATAAGAAATAAATAAATTTGAACAAAATATGAGAAAAACCAAAAAAAATTAATATAAGCTCGGCGATGAGCAATTTTCTGCCGTTATTCTGCCGACGCTTTGTACTTATTGCGAACAATTTTTCTCTAATAAAAATGGGATGGGATACAAATTATTTATCAAATATTGATGTTTATGCCACGTATGATTTCAATTAATTTGTCAGTTTTAAGTCATTATTTTATGTTAAATTGTAATGCATTACGTAACCAGCTATCGGTAACTTATTACTTTATGTTTCAAAATAATGTTGATGGTAAGGAGTATACATTATAATGCACTACTCAACCACATATTGGTAACTCATTACCTTATATTTCATAATAATGCTGTAGGTGAGGATAATACATTACAAAGTAATGCATTATGTATTCAATTATCGGTAACTCATTACTTTATATTGAAAAATAATGATATAGGTAAGGGGATCACAATACATGGTAATGCATGAGTTTATAGCACCCATTACCAAAGTTTTCCTGGGTTGTCAGCGTAATGGGAAATAAATTTAATTTTCAAAAATTAATGGAAAATATCTTCAAGGTATAAATAAGTATTAAAAAATTATATAACGTCGTTTCATTTTAAACATATAGAAAAACAAGTACATAAAACACGATTATTGTTGTTTTAATTTTCGCGCCCAAGTTATAATCCTTATGTGCATAAATACCCCAGCTGATATTCTAAATGTGCCATCTTATATTTTTATCAAATTTTTTCTTTCTTCTTGTCATAACACTTAAAACAATTTTTAGTTTTAGTTTATTTTATTTAAATAATGTAGAAACTTTATTTTACTTATCAGTCTATCAAACACGTGTATTTACTTTTAATGGATTTATAATACTCATGAGGCAACATCGTGTTGAATATAAATAACAATTTTGTTTAGACATGTAAAATAAAACATGTTAGTTCAAGATTTTGATATATTTTAGTATGAATTCTGACATTGTTTTATTATCTGGAGTAAGCCATTATCTTCTTAAAATATCTTTAATAATTCCCAGATATTTTCGTATCGATTACATTCTTTATAGTTACTGCTATAGTTAACTTATTGATGGTCATAAGTTGACAGTATGTAGAAAAATTACAATTAAACTCTAACTTGACTTCTCCATTATACTAAAGGAATTTGGAATTCCTATCTCAAGTGATAATTTCATCATGACCATTGCTAAAGAACAATAAAAAAAATTGTTATAATTAATATACGACATTTAATGATTTTATTTTATTTTAGCAATCACCATATGTACTTGATGTATTTGTTGCGGAATTTAATTACCACTTCAAAGCTAATGAGTGTGTAACGACCGTTCATTTTCATTGTAGAACGAATGTACTAAAATTACAAACTACTAATTTCTTACAATAATAACAACAAAAATCCTAATAAAGAATATCATATAACATTTTTTCAAGCTATAAACAATTATGATTATTATTAATATTTTCTTACTAAATAAGCACTATTATGATAATCAGCAAGACATAAAAAAAGATTTATTAGTAGTCATAAAATATAATTAAAATGAGGTTGGGATCTGTTTTTTTTTGGGGAGGATGAAACACGATGAACAAACATATAAACACAGCAATAAATATATACAAGTTTATTATGAAATATGGGAATTTTATGACTGAAATATAAATTTTAACACAACAACAAAAAAAAAAAACTTGTTTTCATTCTTTGTGAAATTATTTAATTTAGTATAAATTTTTTCATAAATAAAATTTGTTTTTTATTATTTTTATTAACATCATTATGTATACATTTGAAAAAAAGAAGTCATAAAATAGAATTTATTATGACAGTTTCTTTTTGAATTCATTTCAAGGAAATAATTTTAGAGATTAAAAAAAAAAAAAATTGTTTGAAAAATGAATAAGAAATTGTAAAAAATTGAATTTTAAAAAAGTGTTGAGATATTGTATAAGCAAAGATTTAAAGATTTTGATAGAAATCACTTTGAATAATTTTAGGTGTTTTAGTGATTTCGAAATATGTTGAAAACTCTGTTATTATTTTGACATATAGTGTGTTTTCGTAAAATTTGTTCGTAAATATTTATAACTTTACATTATACCACCCAACAAACCTCAATTAAGCCTTTGAGAAATTTTTAGATTTTTCTTTGATATTAAATGTATTTATCAATTCATTCATTCAAAACAAACGTAGCTTTTGCATTACATTTGAAAACATTTCAATATTATTTGATAAATATATATGAAAATGTCCGAAAAGGTTTTAATTTTATTTATTGACAATTTAAAATATTTCGTTATTTATAATATTAAAAAAAACCCTATTCAAATTAAGTTTATTTCGAATTATTATCAAATCGTTTTCTAACTAGAAATATGTTTCATATTAACCCTCGAAAATGATTTTGGAGAAAAAAATATACAAGTGTTTTGAAAAACAAAAAACAAATCAAAAATAAATAAAGCCTTTCAACATAAATGAATGTGTTTAAAATAAAAAAACAATTCAATAAAAAGGTACAATTTTATGTAGAATCCGAAGAACTAAACTTAGGTGAAACATTGATATAAACGGTGGTCCACCCATAATGCACGATGTTAATTGTGAGTCTTACTAAACGACAAGTTTTTTGCACATTGACATTTTTTTGTTTCAGTGTTTGACAAATTCAACCGTGGAGAGCTACGCGTTAAGATTGTTGAAGCTTTTAATGAAAATGTGAAAACATTGCTGTTATCTGCGAGAGTGTGGCAGAAGAGCAACTAACTTTGACTCGGCGTCGTGCGAAATTATAACGGACTTCTTCTGGCTAGAAATTGAGGAAAAGGACCTTGACGATATGTGGTTCCAACAAGATGGTGCGGTGCCACTTGCCACTCAGCCAACGAAACAATTGATCTTTAGCGCGAGAAATTTAATAGCCGTGTTATCTCACGTCGTGGCGATGTTAACCCACATTAATTTTTACTGAATCCCTATCGCGGTTTGGTAAGACATTTTAAAATAAGAATCATTCGGGACTAACCCGTTTGCTTTTCAATGAACTTTTTCATCTTCTAATACAAATCACAAACTTTGGCATAATAATGATCAAAAAGCTTGTTTTTTATATAAAGATGTCATACTGATCTTATGTCAGCACATGAGATTTAACCAAAATGTATAAATTTCGGTTCCTAAACGTTATAGAGAAACTGTACATGCAGACCATCTTTAATTCTCAATTTATGATTGTGTTGTAAATAAATAGCAGTATAGTTTTTCTCTTGAACATATGCGAAAATTTTTCTGAAATTGTCAAGGTGAAAATACTTGATACTAGTAACGATGAAATTTGATTGCTAAATTGCAATAATTCCATAGCTAAAAGCAAATTTCGTCTAATTCAAAGTCCAGGTAAAAATCAATTACAGGAACTTTTTTCTGTATAAAATACTCGTAAGCTTCTATTACATTTTTTATAACAAAAATAATATAAATTTGGGAATTATTGTCTATATACTTTAAATAAATTTTTCTAAAGAAACCTTTAAGATTCTCAGTATTAATTAAAAAAAAAACCCACAGATTCTTTAGTTACTGAAATATTACTATTTTGCCGGAGTTTTTAACACAAATATTTATATATTTGCAGGCATCCAAATATCTTACTAAATATGAAGTTTAAGAAGTTGCAAAATAATTTATCGCTGGAAATTGACATAAGCTTTTTTTATGTACAATGTTTTATTTTCATTTTCCTATATTCTTTCAAGTGTAACAAAATTAAAATAATCAATAAAATTGTTTTAGATTTTGATTGGAAAATAGTTTGATAAATATCATTGCTCTCAACCCTTTATCAACAGTATTTCTCTAGTAAAGAATTAATGTATTTAATAACATAAGGTTCAGGTTATAGGAAGATTTGAAATATATTTGAAAATCAACCATTATTATTGACTCAGAAAAGTCTTGAAAAATATACTCGGTAACTAACAGCTGTTTATATGGAGAAGAGCATGATTTTGAATTTGAGAACAAAAATTCTCTCGTTTGAAAACAAAGTTTGTTATCAAATCTATATTTATTCAATTTTAATAGTAAATGTTTGTTGGTATGTACTTATAACATAGTTTTTCTTATATTTTGTTTAAGTTAAAATCAATATAAAATGTTAATTTTAAAAAATTCATAGTTAATTAAAAATAAAAATTATTTGAATTTTTGAAGTTTTCCCAATTTTTTTCATTCGTTTATATACTTAGAGTTTTGAAACGTGGTTTTGTTGAAAACCCTTTTCATTTCAATCGATTAATCGTTCAAAAATAATTATTCAGGGTTTTTTTAATCGCTTAATAGAATAAAACTTAAAATTAATCGATTATTCAAAAAAAAAAAAAAAAAAAAATTAAAAAGACATGTAATTATATAAGACAATTTTTAAATAAAAATTAGGAGAAATAAATTTTTGCAACCCATTTATTACATATATTTAAAGAATAAATTATATATAAATACGGATTTTCTGTTACATATAATATTTTCATAGTGAAGTTTTTATTTTATATGTATGAAAATGTATGTATACAGGTTTCATTTATTTTATATTTCATTTTCAGTTAGCTTAAACTACAAACTATTTTGAGTGTAAATTTCGGATCTGCCGAATTTATTTTTGTTAGAGTTAAAAAATATTATATAGGGTCCGCCAAATAACTTTTTTTTTTTTTAAATGCTATAAAGAAAACTACTGAATATTTTCTCAAATTTCTTTTTTTATTTGAAAGTACAATCCTTCCGGTTAATAATGGAAAATAATTTCATTCAAATGGCTGCCTCGGCTGGCCATGCAGTAGCCTACACGATCGGTCCAATTTTTAAGCTCATTATTGATTGTGTTCAGCTGTATTTCAGCAATGGCTTCACGAATATTGTCCTTTAAAGCATCAATTGTCTCTGGCTTGTCGGCGTACCACTTATCTTTGACGGCACTCCACAAATAATAGTCCAACGGTGTCAAATCGCAGCTCCGAGGTGGCTAAACGACTTCAGCTCTGCGGCTGATAATGCGATCTTCAAAAACAGGGCGCAAAACATCGAGTGTAGCCTCGGCTGTGTGGCACGTAGCGCCGTCCTGTTGAAACCAAATTGTTGCCAATATCCTCCTCTTCAATTTTTGTGAACAAAAATTCGTTCAACATGGCCCGATAACGATCGCCATTGACTATAACGGCCACTCCTTGCTCATTTTCGAACCACCAAACAGAGACTCGTTTTGGGTGCATTGGCTTTTCAATGCATGCGTGCGGGTTTTCTGTGCCCCAAATGCGATAATTTTGCTTGTTTACATACCCGCCAAGATCAAAATGAGCTTCATCTGAAAAGATGACATTCTGCAACATTACCATGATTTTCAAAGTAATGTCGCAATATTTCCCAGCGTTGTTCAAGCGTATACACAACCATATTCGTTCAGCGGAAGGATAAAACTAATTATCTGTTAAATCAGACATGAGCTAAGTGTTACCATTCACGAAATAAGCACTAGTTGAAAAAACAAACGTAAGACGGCGGCCCCTATAAAAGAGTTTGGTGGTCAAAAAAATGTTTAATGTAAAAAAAAATTGAGGTAAAGAGAAATATGTAGTGAAAGGATAATTTTTGAGGTTTAAAATTGGGTGAAACCAAATATTATTCACTACTGGATGTCTGGTCAAAAATATGGCTAAAGGTATTATTCACCACACGCTTAATACTTGCATCTGAAAAATTGTAATAAAATTCACAAGCTTGTATGTAACGTTTAAAATTAGCTATACATTTAAATGATGGGGCTACACGTTCAAAAAATATCATCATTTGAACAATATGCTTTTACTTAATTTTATTAAAAAGTTTGATGCTGATGAAGCTAAATGGAATCTTCTTGGAAGTAACCAGTCTTAATGAATTTGTATCTATTTGTGGAGTTATACCCTAATTAGGGCTAAATTTGTATTGTTGATCCGAAAGAAAATAATAGAAAAAAAATTTTTTTCCGAAAATTTTTTGCAAAATTTGTTCACTGAAAAATGGTAGATATTCGGGCATGTGCGAATTTAAATCCGCGTTAAATTAAAATTTATGTTACCTATTTAAGTGTATTTTAAGGTTTTTTTTTTGATTCGATTTCAACTTTATTCATAATTCACTTAAATTAATAACACAACTAAAAGAAATTGAAAAAAAAAAATAAAATTATAAAATTTTTACTTTCACCGTAAAGTGAAATCCAGATCATTATTTTTTGTTTCTGTATAAGCAGCATTTTAAAGATTTCAAAGTACTTGGACGTATGAGTGATTTATTGCATATAATAAATATCAATCATACGTCAATATTGGACTCATTATTTTAGGTGTAGGTTCAATACAACAAAAATTTTACATTTTTTAAAATCATTTATTACTCAATAGGCGAACTGGGTGCATAACATATGTTGTGATTATTTTTATTTGCAGAAATAAATACATACGTCCTAATTATAAAATGCATTATGTGGCAAATTGTAAATACAACTCTCAGCAGCATTTCTGAAAAATGTATAATTTTTTTTTTGACAATCAATGAGAATTTTTAATATTTTTATTCTATTTAAAGGCTTAACCAGCCCACTTTTTTTCAATACACATATGGCATATATGGCTCCAAATTAAAACAAATTATCTGCCTCAATAGCAATCATCAAACCATTAATATCATTATTCTTAGCCATCATCAAAAATCATTAAATTGTAATTATCCATAAATGTTTAACACAAACAAATTCCAACAATGCTGCTGTCACAACTGTGTCTAATATTAATCCCTCAAAACAATCACAAAACAAGAGTGAATAAACGCCGCGCGGTTCAGTTCAAAACCAAACACTACAAATACACAATAAATAATAAATTGAAAAAAAAAAATATACATATCACACAGCATGGCTTTAAGATGACTTAAATGCTAACAAATAACTTTACAAAAAGCAATAGTAAATACATTTCACATACATACATGTGAGTCTGGAGATAGATAAATGAAACTCACTCATAGATTTTGATATATTGTTGTACTAGAGTTATGATATGGCATGAAATGTGGTGGCAGCTTTTAAGTATAAGTTTATATTTGTTGCCTTTATGAAATTGTTTTTTTTTGTTATATTTTGCCGAGCGGATCTTTTGAATCAAATACCACCGCTAGCTAGTAAAAGCTATCTGGATAGATGGATGGTTGGATGGATGGATGGCTGGTTGGTTGGTTTGTTGGGTAGATGGTTTAAGTACTTAACTTGTACAAAAGATGGATGGTTGGTAAATGCCATCCATTCAAACAGTCAAAAATGGACAGACAGTTAGACATATAAACATATAAATACAGAATGATAGCCCGAAATAATAATAAAATAAAAAAATAAATTATGAAAAGAAAGAGAAGACCTCTTAACGAATGGAGCTTTTATCGTTAATTTATTGCTGCTTTTTATTTCGTAATTGTGATTGATGACTACGATGAGTATACGTTGTACATACTATATAAAAATGTATTATAGTACGTAGTAAGTACAGTGGTTTTTAGTATTAATTTTCGTAAATAAACTTAAATCAATTTTTATCCAAGGTAAACTATGAAAATAAAAAAAAAAATTAAATCTTACTTAAAAATATTTGTATAATTTTTTACTTCTATACATACCCTTGCCACATTGCCCTTGGCACATACAACGTTTCTTAAAAATCTGATTGATTGCTAAAGGAGCCTATGGCAATATAACATATATACGTACTCAGAAGATCGGTAGGACTAAATTAGTTCTTGAAAATATATATTTTCAAATATATAAATTAAGTTGAAATGGGTCAATAGATTGGACTCTGATGCCCTGAATCTCAAAAGTATCCTATTTTTCAATATCGATACTGACAACATGTACAGATGATACTTTTAGTTCCACCGGCCATCTGCGACATTGGCCATTTTGAGCAGTGCAATCGAGCATATTCACTCGATGTGGATATTTTATAGCAGTGCAATCGAGCATATTCACTCGATGTGGATATTTTATAGGCCATTGTTTGTTGTACCATCCATAACCTGCACTTTTGCCCAATAATTAAAAACCACACTTAAAATAGTTTGTAAGTTAAAGTAACTGAAAATATCATTTGAAAGAAATGATATTTCATTTTAAAACCGGTCTACTTAATTTTCATTTAAATTAAATGCTATTTGTTATTTATTTTTAAGAAACAAATGATATAATCAGTTAAAATAAATGTCAAAATTTTACCTACCAATCCTTAAAAAATTAATATTTTTTTTTCATTTATTTGAAATTGTTTCCCTCTTTGTATTCCTTGTTTTTTTTTTAATATACTCGTACAATAAAAATGTATGTATTCATAGCTATAGACACTTTTTGTGTAAATGTGTTTGTGTATGTACGTGTGTTTATGAAGTTCTTGTAATTTGTATTGAAAAATTTTGTATATATATTACCAATTTAAATAAAAAAACAAATTGAAATTTTTTGAATATTTTTTTTTGAAACAGGCAGCAAACAAAATTTAAATTGGTAAAAACTGTTACGAACACAAATAAACCACAAGTTTCCATTTTGTGGGTAATTTTTGTTTTTAAATTTTAAACAAATGAAAAAAATAAATGAAAGTGAAATAAAATTGTAAATGATAGTAAATTATTTCGAAAAAAGGTATAAAAAAGTTAATATAGATATTTCTTTGAAAAATAAATGTATGTTCCTTTATTTTTAAATGGAACGGAAATCTTTTTTATTAAACTACAAACAGTTAACTACAAAATATTCTGAGTGTAGAGTTGGATACAGTTAAAGTTTTGAAATTTAATTTTTCATTTAAAAATGTTCATGAACGTTAACTGAACGAAGACTATCTCATTATTAAGAGTTTTTATAATTTCTTCGATTAAAAAAAATTTCAGACCAAAATTACAAAAAAAAAAAAAATATTTTTTTGGATGTCTTTAATATAACCAAAATAAAGCAAAATTAGAGATCGAAAATTACATTTCATAAAAGTTGAAATCGATATATATACGGCCCAGTAGTCTTTATTTTTAAATCATCTACAGGTAGTGCAAAATCATTATCTAAAAAAACAAATTCGAGTACAACAACATCGATATTAAAATTTACTCCGATAAGAGATTAACCCTCTAGTGCATAGCCCGCATATAGCCCGATTTGATATATAATATTTCAAATTTTAAACTTTAGACTTTTTTAAAAATGTACTTGAAGCTTTAAGCTACGTTACTGTTTTTACAGATTGACAACACTCCTACTAGTCTTCGAGTAAAGTCAATTTGAAATAACAGCTGACCACTTTTGCGCGGTTTTTATTATTTTTGTAAACACCGCAATTTTTGGGAAAAAAAATATATAATTTTTTGTGTCAATTTCAATTAAAAAAAATACTGGCGTGTAAGAAATATCATATTCTATCGATGAGTGCTTGTATAACTATAAAATAATTATTAACAGGGTAAATTGAAACATATTTAACCCCGCCTTAAGGCGGACTCATGCATTGCACAATAAATTGACATTCAGCCTTAGGTTGTGTGGAGTCTTTTATTCAATTTACCGACTGCTATTGGTATTCCACTGGTATCAACATGTTCCTTCATAATAAAACACATATGACGGAGGATGAATTTCGAGAATTCTTCGAACAAGCAGAATCTGATAATGATGACTTTTGGCGATGAATGGTCGTCCAATTTCTTCTATACCATCAAAGGCTAAAAAGGTGTACTGTGAAAATATTAGATGCGATCAAATAGGCCAAAGGATTTTGTTCCATATTTGTATCAAAACTTACCTCTCTACTAATTTGAGACATTAATGCATAGGTCCGTCTCAAGGCGGAGTTGAAATTTTTACCTGTAAAAGGTAAACGAGGCATCAAATCAGATTTGTGATCAGTGCCCCGAAATTAGTCTAATAAAAAATTAGGGGTCAAAACAAAAATTCGTGCATTAGAGGGTTAAGCAAATCAAGATATCCACTTAACGACTATTTAGAAATATCATCTCTTTCTGGATTTTGTCACGATATCGTTCTTGATTATTTGTCTATAGCTGCAGTTGCTTTTTCTGATTAATATTATTTGAATGTATATTTTTTTTGCAAATTTTATAATCTCAAAAATTTGTTTAATTAATATCACGAGCCTATAACTTTGACATTCACATCAACCACTGTTCTGTGTTGCCAGAGTGCTGTCAGTAAACATTTGCGCTAAATAAGCGCAATGATAAATTAATAAATTGTTTTTCCTTTTGAAGAAAAAAAAAATACAAATTTTTCACTGTGAGTTATGCTCTTCTTTTTTGTCTACATTACTTATGATTATTATTTATTTTCAAGTTATTTTTCATAAGTCATTAAGTCGCCATCTTTTGTATATTGTGTTGTCATTTTAAGCGCTTTTTTCATTAACGACTTTTTTTATTGGTTTTTAGTAAATATGATATTTTTTTGGTAATATATCATATTTTGACAAGCACAACGTCGCTTTTAATCAATATTTATAAACAATTTTTAATATGAACAAAAAAGAAATGCATAAAATAAAATAACATATTATGCTATAGGGTGATCCAAGAACTGTGATAAAAATTTCAATAGAAATTAAAAATTAAATGTTTAAGATATTAAGGTATTCTAAATGTCATTTCGTAGAATTAAGGGTTTAGGAAAACTTTTGATAAAATAGCACTTTGACTAAGTGTGAAAAGTGTTTTGTTCTAACTATACTTTTAGTCAGTTTATCAAATTTAAATCATATTCTGAATACACATATTGTGCAACATAAAATAAATCAAAAATTTGTAGTAAATTATTTTTATAAATTCCATATTTTTGTGTTTACAATAAATAAAGAAAATCATAAATATCTCTCACAATTTGTTTTGGATTTGAGTTAAAAACTTCATTTACAGTTGTTGGATAACCTTTTATAAGATGTGTTCTATAAAGCATAAATATCATCATTATTCTATAATTCTTTTCCAGTTATTTTGTGACTTTTTTTTTTGCCCAGCTTATAAAACTGACAAAAGCTTAAGCTTTCAAAAAAAAAAAAAAAAATATTTAAAACAAGAAGTAAAGAAGGTTTTCAACTGTATTTTCAATGTGCCAAACTGACCAAAACGTCAAATACCTATTAGCAATGACAGTGCGAAGTTACCACCACTAACATTAACAGGCCATGCCGCTACGTTTAAAATTTAAACTTCAAAGTATTTTGTTGTCGGCATTTTATGTTTGATGGCAAAAACAGCTTAAAATGCTTTTTGACGTTTTTAATTCTTTCATATACGCTCTAAATTTAGTAGTCTTTTAAAAAGAGTTTTTTTTTATATTAACGTCAAGTCCCTTGCTGTCTGTCGTTAATATCTTTTTTCGTTTTGGACATGTAGTTTGAAGTACAAATAAAAACAACATTGATGCCAAGATTTATGGAAGTTAAATGTCATGACAATAAACAGACACATTCAGTATTTTTTTTAACGATTGACAGCTACTCAAAGGCTTAAACTGTTATTAAGTGTTATGCTTTGACGTTTCTGTGATATCTGTGATGATAGCATACTAATGCGTATAAACGCACACAAATGTAGTTGTTAAAAGTACATATGTATGTGACTGCTAAGATAAGCATATATATGAACACTATGTTATCAAAGTATTAGGCTTAGAGTTTTTAAAAGGGATTCCCTCAAAAAAGGGTTGATTTTAAATTTTTAATTAAATTTAGTGTGTATGTGTTTTGCACATGTGTACCGGAAATTATACAATGACTTGAAAGAAGTTGGCAATATATGTATTAAAAACTCTAAATCAGATAATTTTACAATCTGATTAAGAATATGATATTTACCTGTTCCATCTTAGCTTATCCAAATTAAGTAGCCTGTCACTCTTTTAAAATTGTGAAATAACTAAAGGGGGAAAATCTGTCACAGGAGGACAAAGGCTGTTGTTTTTTTTTATACATATTTATTTAAACAGAATTCTTATTATCAAACTATAAATAAACAAGCAGAATAAAGTGAAACTTCCGAGTAAAAAAATTGGTCTGCTGCAATATTTAATCGTATCCACTTTGATATGTTTTAATATATGCTTTAACATCCGAAAAATGGCAGATCATCTTAGATCCAGCAATACCCTGCGACAAAAAAAGGGCCAGTTGAGAATTGGTACCTGTCCCCTGACTGCTGAAATCAGAATCGGTTCCTAAAGTACAGACCACGTGAACGCTTAAATAGTTTATATCACGTATGGGTCTGAAAGTTCCAGTCCTGTGGTAGGTGCAAATTGGATTGGTTTCTTAAGTACTTATCACGTAGTCGGTATAAAATGTCTCTATCACGTATTGGCTCTGAAAGAGCTAGTCCCATATTATGTGAAAATAGTACCGGTTCTGAAAAAACTTACCAAATGCTCAGTTTAAAAGCCCCTATAACTTGATGAGTTAGTTGTGCGACATATTCTTCTGGACTAGTCCCTAGGACAAGCCGATGTTAAAGTGACCGGCCCTTTTCACAAGAAAACCGGTCCTGTGACCGGTCCCTATCACAATGAACTGGTCATGTCACGTATCCTGGGATAAGTCTTTTTACCGCAGGGTGTATTTGGGGGTTTAGTAAAGTATAAATTGATCCAAAAAATTACAGATCAAATCATGTCAGTTTATATAAAGCAATATCACAATATTTCAAGTAATTACAAATTTTTGTGAAAATTTTAATTTGATTTCTAATAATATTTTGTTTAAAATATTTACAAATTGTTATTTTTCCTTTTTAATTTTTTTTTTGGAAATAAAAAATTGAAGTTTCAAAAAAATAACCATAAGTTTTTTGTATTTACAAATTCCGTTGTTGGTGCCTTTTTTATAGAAAAATTTTTAATTTACAAAAAAAAATATTCTATAACACGGAATAATATTAGAAAATTCTGTTTGTAATATTGAACATCGTCCATAGAACATTTATGTAAATACACAGAAAAAAGTATCACAAAATTTAATGTAATTAAAAATATTTTTTTAAATTTAAACTCGATTTCTAACAATTTTTTGTTTGAAATATTTGTAAATTGTCACTTTTCATGTAAAAATTCTTTGAAAATAAAAATTTAAGTAACAAAAAAATAACAAAAAGTTTTTTTATTTATAAATTCCATTAATGGTGCCTTTTTAAAAAATATTTTTTTTTTGTATTTACAAAAACGTTCTATGGACGATGTTCAATATTACAAACAGAATTTTGTAATTTTATTCTGTGTACAAAAAAAATATTTTTTAAAAAGGCACCAACAATGGAATTTGTAAATACAAATTATTTTTGTTATTTTTTTTGTAACTTAAACTTTTATTTTTAAAGATTTTTGATATGAAAAGTAACAATTTACAAATATTTTAAACAAAATATTGTTATAAATCGAATTTGAATTTTAAAAACTATTTTTAATTACTTAAAATTTTGTGAAAAAATTTAAGTTACAAAAAAATAACAAAAATATTTTTGTATTTACAAATTCCATTGTTGGTGGCTTTTTAAAAACAAACTTATTTGTATTTACAAAAATGTTCTATGAAAGATGTTCAATATTTCAAACAGAATTTTGTAATTTTATTTTATGAAGAGTTGTTTAGTATTACAAACAGAACAATGTATTTTTTTTTGTGTGTAACAAGATATGATTATATACGGGGCATTATAAGATAATTTAAAAAAATTCATGTAATATTTAATAATATATGGTTATGCCTGCCTACATATGTGTAAATTTATGATAATATATAATTTTATAAAACCACTTATGATATATAAAACGATTAAATTATCCCCCTTGATGGCCTGCCAAAACGGCTGGAACTGGGAAGTTGCAGTTTGATATATATGCTCCTCTCCGCTGCAGACATCCGGTCATATTGGTGGGGTGAAAAGGGGAAGTCTCGCCCCTTAACGGCCCGTTAGAAACCTGATATTTGAAATATGTGTGCCATGAGCTATGGTCCAACTCATTGAAGAATTTTTGCCAGGAAGCTGTTAAAAATGGGGATTAGAAAGGAAAAAAAAATCAGCTAAGATGGAGTTTTTGAAAAATCCTGCAGTCTGGGACAGTAGTCGGAAGGTGCGATGTCAGGAGAATACGGCGAGTGGGGTAGGACTTACCATTTCAGCCGTTTGCGCTTCATTGGTGGCTCAAACGCATGAGTTGAATCCAATACCTTTCCCCCGTGATCGTTTCATTCAGTTTCAGTAGATCGTAGTATATCACGAGCGCTGGTCCCACCAAATACAGAGCATATGCTCCACGCCTTAAGTATTTGCGAAGGATATTGATGGCTGTCCGGGCAAGATCCATGACTTTTTGTGCTTAGGGTTGGCATAATGGTACACATTTCATCGTCACAATACGATTCAAAAAACACTTCTTTTCTTGGCAAGGCAAGAATTGCCTTTCGACGTCGCGCATCTTCAACTCGTATGACATTCAATTTCATTGCTTTTAAATCAACCCTATGAATCATCCAGTCCCAATGATTTTGATAACTCCTGAGGCATTTGGTATTCGTCCACATAGAGCAATGATTCCAATAATTCGTCTTCAAACTTTTTCGGTTGACCTGGTCGTTCCGTGTCTTCGAGCTCAATATCGCCACTTTCAACACGATAGGTCAGATAGACAATGATTGCCGAAAGCTTGCAATAAGATTCGATTACATTGAACTAGGTTTTTCGTTTATTTAAGTTTATTCTATCACGAATGGCACTACTCTAGCTTGCAAAAATAAAATAAACTGAAAACACAATTATCTTAAAGCTAATTTATAAAAACTAACAAAGAACAAAAAATATTATGCCATTCGGAACGCACCGTTACAAAAATCTCACGGAAAACTAATGGAGCTTTAAGGCACAAAGAATGTTGATAAAGGTCATAGCTGACCAGAAAATTAATTTGATTCCTCTAGTTTTTCTATTCTAGTTTTAAATCTGAATTATATTTCATAAGAAACTTTGTCCCTTTACATTTTATTGTAAATCCGATTCAAAGCTAACGACATAAGCTGTCAATAAATTAAAATTTTCATAAAATGTAAACAATATCATTAATAATAACCAAACTGACAGTTATATTTATAGCGAAAACAACTAAAGGCATATAAAAAACTAATAAATTATGATTGCAATTATGGGTACCAATGCGATTGTTGCTTTTTAAGGTTATCTTTAAATATATAAATCAGTTAAGTGGTGAACTGACACATCATTGTTATGAACTGACAAGTAAAGACTGATATGAATGTTTGTAAAATTATATAATTTTTATTTTCATATTAACACGAAATCTTCATAAGAAGTGATTTTCCAATTAATACACTGCAAAGGAAAAATTACTACTTACACCAAAAAAATTTTTATTTAAAAATGTTAAATTAAGAATCTATTTAAAAAAATGTTTAGTTGAGTCAATTAATTCGTTGAAGGAATATATAAGCAAAAAAAAAAAAAATGAAACAAAATAAAATAAAAATAAGAAAATCTTAATGTAGCGGGTTTGCAACTCATAATTTCTAATAGAAATTGGGTCGCAGAAAATGAAACAATATTTTTAAAGAAGAATTTTAAAATTTTAAATAATAATTCAATGGTGATTTTAAATGATTTTAAATGGGATGAATTCTGCCTTTAATTAGATATATTATAATTTGCGACAGGCGCGGTAATATTCCCTATACTTGTATTTAAAACTTCTCTTTTATCGCGATTTTGAATCCCCTTTTAGTTGTAGATTATTTACTACAACTAAAAGAAGAGTCAAAATTTTAATTTGTGCCTTTAAAGGTTACTTAATCTATAGAAAAACTTCCATAGTTTATATTTTAATTTAAAGAAAAAATTAACTAGAACTGAAAATATTTAATTTTTTTTATACCTTAAAAATAAGGATTATTCGCCGGAATGTATAAATAAAACTTCAAATATGTGAAATGCAAGTTGTTCCGAATATTAAATTCACCAAATTTTATATTCAGAAATGCCAGTTTGGCAGTCTTCCTCACTACTCCAGATAAGTCTGGATATTTATACTACTTTCTAAAAGAGATCACTATCACATATATAAATTAGCGAACAGAGATATACAGTGTTGGAAAAAATAATAGGGACAACATTTATTTTTCAGTTTTCCTTAAATTTTTATTTACATACTTACACTAGGTCACAAATAACAAACTTTTGTCTGTTATTTGTTTCTAGCATACTTTTTCTCATGGATTTGGACCTACTGAACACGAAAATGAATTTTAAAAATTTTTCTGTCGATTGGTTTGCGAGATACAAATTTTTTAATTTTTTTTTTTAATTTTTGGAGGTACACTTACTATTTTGAGCATATCTTTAGTCTTCTTTGACCTATTTTATCCTACTACTACTCAAATTAAAGACAATTGAGCCGTCTACAACTTATTCTCAGAAAATTTTCAAATCGGGTTAGTAGTTTTGATGTTGGCGGCTTAAAAAGGTTAAAAAACTGCGTTTTTTTAGTAAAAATGTGGCTGAAAAATTCATATAAAAATTCATATAAAATGTAAAACGCGATGTTAACAGCGATTTTAATTTTTTTACGTATAGCTGAAACTTTTCCAAAGAAAATAAGCCCTTACTTAACAAAATCTGATGACAAATGGCCGACTTATTATTTTTTTGGTAAACGACCGAAATTCCGCTATTTCACGATTTTTTGATTTTCATTATTTGCACAGCTTACCTACCCAACGCAAACGAATAAATACATTTGAACTTAATTTAAAATAAACAAATTAGTCTTCGTATATTATTTTTTAATTTATTTACAGCACTACATGCTCAATGTATCGCACAATTAGCTAAACTAACGAAATTAAACTAACTAATTAAATTAAGCAAATCAACGCACAAAAAAATGAGTAAAAACAAAGATATAAGTGTACATTTTATGCCATGTGGAAAAACTGCTGACTTCTTCTTTGTTTTTTGTATTCGCTGCAATCGGTCTCACGTATTAGGGTCCAAATATAGTCACCCATCATAGCCGTGTCATAGTTGCCCTGATAGCGTCGTTCCATAGCCTTCAATTCCTGATGAAAGCGCTCGCCGTGTTCGTCGCTCACGTCTCCTAAATTCTCAGGGAAAAAATCCAAATGAGAATCCAGAAAGTGTATTTTAAGTGACATGTGCACTCCCATGGCTTCATAGTTCTTTACCAGATCCTCAACTATGTCCTTATAATTCGGGCTTTTGTTGTTTCCTAAAAAGTTTTCCACAACAAGCCTGAAGGAATTCCATGCTGCGGCTTCGATGGGTGATAACAGCTTTGGGAATTTTTCATCTTTCAACATTTTTTTTATCTCGGGTCCTGCGAAGACTCCTTCGTTAATTTTTGCCAGCGAAAGGTAAGGGAAAATTGACCGTAAATAGGCAAAAGCTTCACCTTCTTTGTCTAATTTTTTGGCAAAATTATTAATCAAACCCAATTTTATGTGCAGCGGCGGAAGTATTATATTTTCACGGTTCTCTATTAGTGGTTTGCGCTGAACATTCGCTTCTCCAACTACAGGTTTCGTTCGTACCGGCCATTTTTTTTTTATATAATGCTGATCATCAGCGCGGCTATTCCAAAGGCACAGAAAACAGCAATGTCGCGTATAGCCTCCTTGGAGTCCACACAGAATGGCCACAACTTTAAGGTCGGCGCATATTTTCCAATTGTATTTCCTATACTCTATGCATTTCAGCAAAATGTCCATAGTTTCATAGTTCTCCTTTGAATGAACCGCATGAGCAATAGGAACAGATGGCTTTTCATTCCCATTATGTAAGTGAACTGCCTTCAAGCTCTCTTTGTTGCTGTCAATAAACAACCTCCATTCGTTGGGGTTGTGAATTTGGTGAAGCTCTTGGAACAAGCCTGAAATGTCGCTGCAAAAACATATTTGGTCTTTCTTTGTATAAAATTTTGCATACTCCTTGTGACGGTAAAGCCGCAAATCCACACTGTATCATCCGAGACGCAAAAAGTTCGGATTTCTCCTTAGTGAGACCAAAATCGCGCACCCAATCGTTTAGTTCGGCCTGTGACAGTAATTTTCGCTTTGCACCCGGCTCAAATTCGCTTGCATTTGATTCAGACTCTTCTTCTGACGATTCTGCTTTTTGAAGAGATGCACCAGGGCACACTGGATATGGCACATCATGCGAATGTGGTACTGGAAGCGCAAACGATCCCACTTGAGCGTAGTTCCATTTAAAAAATCTTCCTACCCCACTGTTTGTGGTGAGGCAAAAATAACAGTCTGTGGAATGGCATAGCGGCTTTTTCCACATCATTGGTGTATCGAATTTCATATGGCGGCTAAAATTAAAATAAATTACTATATTCGCTATGTATAATGTGTTTAAATAAAAATTCTTACCTTCCGCCAGCTGCCCAGTTGGTTAAGATTATATAGCAAAGATCACACAGCGACTTAGGTGTCCATGGTTCTGTGATATTTGGTGAAATACCAAAATAATTCAAATAGTGCAATTGTACTGCTGGAGTAAACTTGTGTGCGTGATTTTTTTTTATAAACTGGCCACAAACATTGCAGAAATTGTCTGGATCGTTCAAACACTCGAACACACGTAGTCTTTTACTCATTGTCTTCCTTGCGTTTTCTAAATATTAACTTCTTTACACTTTCACAGACAGTTTTGAAATGCAATTGATAACCGTGTCTCCTTATGTTTAAATATGTATGAGCATGTAGTGCTGTAAATAAATTAAAAAAAAATATACGAAGACTACTTTGTTTATTTTAAATTAAGTTCAAATGTATTTATTCGTTTGCGTTGGGTAGGTAAGCTGTGCAAATAATGAAAATCAAAAAATCGTGAAATAGCGGAATTTCGGTCGTTTACCAAAAAAATAATAAGTCGGCCATTTGTCATCAGATTTTGTTAAGTAAGGGCTTATTTTCTTTGGAAAAGTGTCAGCTATACGTAAAAAAATTAAAATCGCTGTTAACATCGCGTTTTACATTTTATATGAATTTTTATATGAATTTTTCAGCCACATTTTTACTAAAAAAACGCAGTTTTTTAACCTTTTTAAGCCGCCAACATCAAAACTACTAACCCGATTTGAAAATTTTCTGAGAATAAGTTGTAGACGGCTCAATTGTCTTTAATTTGAGTAGTAGTAGGATAAAATAGGTCAAAGAAGACTAAAGATATGCTCAAAATAGTAAGTGTACCTCCAAAAATTAAAAAAAAAAAATTAAAAAATTTGTATCTCGCAAACCAATCGACAGAAAAATTTTTAAAATTCATTTTCGTGTTCAGTAGGTCCAAATCCATGAGAAAAAGTATGCTAGAACCAAATAACAAAATGGCTGTTGCCTAGTGTTATAAATAGAATAATGTTTATACATAAACGTAAGGTACTTTAAGAGGTCTAACAAAAAACAAAATAAAATTAATTATATTCCATAACGTAACAACAAAAAAGTTTAATTCCAAAAAAACAGCCTGGAAAAAATAATAGGGACGATTTAGTCTTTTTATCATTTTTAATTTCATTCCATACCTTACCTTCGTATCTCAATATTATATTAATATCTGGTAGATGCTTCCTTCATATTTAATACCTCCTTGCATCTGCGTTGCATAGATCCCACAAGATTAGCACAGGTTTCCGGGGGTATGGAATACCACGCTTCCTGGACTTTTTGCCACATATCATCCTTGTTTTTCGACTTATATGGCCCAATTTTGTTTTTCAAGACTCCCCACAAATGTTCAATGGGATTTAAGTCCGGAGACTGGGAAACCACGACTTAACGAGTCTAGAGGTATGTTTCGGGTCGTTGTCCTGCATGAACTCCCAGATAAGCGGCATTTCCTCTTCAGCAAATGGTAGCATTTGATTCTGAAGAATTTCTACGTAATCTGCGGCGCACATTTTGTCTTTTATCCAAAATATTGGACCGACGCCAGATGACGAAAAACAACCCCGAATCATAATGGAACCTCCCCCATGTTTGACGGTTTTTTTTGTGTACTTAAAAAAAACAACCCCGAATCATAATGGAACCTCCCCCATGTTTGACGGTTTTTTTGTGTACTTAGAGTCAAACGCTTTGTTTTTTGTTCTTCGTACAAACATTTTACCGTCAGAACCAAACAGATTAATCTTGGTTTCATCCGACCACAGGATGTTTTTAGAATTTTCGCGACGGAGGTGTTGACTGGCGAAAAATAACCTTTTTTTATGTTTTGTTTACTCAGTAACGGTACTTTTCTTGGACTTCGAGCCATCAATCCAGCTTATATTAGCCTGTTTCTTATTGTGCGACTAGTTACTGGTGCACATACATCATTTTTTATTTCATTTGATGACTTAAAAGGGTATTTTTTTGAAGTTCTTACAATGAGTTGGTCCAAACGCCCTGATGTTTTTCGCTTTCTTCCTCGAGTTTCTTGTATTTTTTTGCGTGAATTGCATTAAAACTTTATTTTTTGAACACTTTAATATTTTTGCAATCTCCCGAATAGATTTTCCATCTTTTTAAACACTAATCTAAACAATTTTGTATCCAAAGTAAAATCAAATTATAAGAATTTATTTTTTACCGTTATATTTGATAATTTTTGTGTTTAATACAAAACTTGAAGGTTATTTAAATTATTAAAAAAAAATTAGTACTTAGTCCTTATTATTTTTTCCAGCCTTTTTATTACTTTCCAATACTCTTTTATAGATCTAGTTTATTTTAAGAGGACAAGCATCAAAAAACAAAACAGACAATAAAAGACCGTTAAATTCTCTTCCATTTTACAGTATGCACTAATCATATAAATCGTTTATTTTAAACACGAGACGAAATAAATAAGTTTAAGGTAGTTGTCCCTATTAATTTTCCAACACTGTACCTTCAGTTTAAGATAGATCTTGAATTCTGCACAACTTCGCAAAATAAAAGTGGCTATTAATTTGTAAAGTTGTAATTTAATAAAGGTTTTTCGTGTAATTGTGTAAATGAAGAGTTGCTTTACAAATTTCATCTGTTGTTTAAGTAAATAAATTAATGGTTTTTAAAGGCAACATCTTAACAATATATTTTAAAATCCTAAAAATTTAAAATAAAAATGAAGCTTTTCTTTAATATCAGAAATAACCTACAACTTTTTTCTACCCGAAATAAATTGATATAGATAAGGAAAACTAAAGTTTACTAAACTTTATTTTAAAAAGTGGAGTTAATTTTTAAATTTGATCTTAACATTTACGATCTACATCATAAAATCTAGCAAAAAATATTCCCCATGCATTGTTAGTATTTTACTGTTTAAATTAACTAATAAAATTAGCTAATTTATTAATTAAACATTAGAGCATAACTTTAATACTTTGTCATGAAAAAATTTTAAATTACATAAAGAAATCTTCCAATAGCTTGTTACAACCTTCTGTAGAGCCTTAGTCTTTAATTGTGGAGGTGGTGGTAAGTTTTACTCTCTCTGGTTTGTTGAAATGTATAAACAAAAATATATATTTTTTTTATTAAAAATGTAGTGCACAGAAAAAATATAAAAAATATATTATTATAAATACAAATAAAAAATTGTTCAACAAAAAACTTTTTGTTATTTTTTTCAAGTTCAATTTTTATTTTCAAATAATAACACTATGGAACATTTTTGGGATTATTGTCTGGGGGGTGAGAAATTCCAAGTCAAGGTGATGGTACTAGGTCAGTATAGTAAAACTCTCAAAGGGTTTGGCGTTCGTATGTGTCAGTTTTTTTTTATGACCTTTTAAATTTTTTGCTTACCTTGATGTTTTTTCGCTTAGTTGTAACATTTTGGCAAAAACGTAGTTTAACATAACTCGAGAACCACTTGTCCGATTTTGCTAAAACAAACTCAGAATTACAATTTCTTTAATCCGTTCATATAACGTTTTTCTTTATAATCAACAGTTTTGCCGGTAAAAATAAATTTGTGGAGAAAAAAAAATATTTTTTTGCCTAAAAATTAAAATTTTTTTTTTTAAATTCATAAAAAATCCAAAACGGAAAAAAGGATCAAGTGTTATTAATTTCATGTAACGTCACATAACCTATAAACAAAATGCGACATAGATCATAGAAATCGATTAACGCGTTCTGCTTTTATTTACAATTAAGTGAAGGTATCCCATTTTGACAAGAATATTGATATTTGTTTTTATTCAAAAAAGTGTCATTTATCGCCTTTTTTTATAAATTTTCCCCAATAACTCCAGACTTCTGGCCATAAACTACTAAAAAAATTAAGTAAACATTTTTATAATTTTTTATTTTATTTATTTATTTTTATTTATTTTAGTAAATATTGCCTAGATTTTTTCGATGGTGGTTGTTCGGGACTAGTGGCATCGCATTCATCGCTATTATCAGTTTCTGAACCACACATAATGTCAATGTGTGACTCCACTGTTGGCCCTTCTGCATCTCCTGAAAATTTTTTATCATCAAGATCATCCTTGTCTTGCCACACAAGCTTACTCCACCAGCAAATTTCCGCAATTATTGCACTTTGCGACTTTTTGCCTCTATATCTGTAAGTTTTTGTTTTATTAAAATGAGTTTGAAAAAATAAAAAATCAGTATTACCTCATTTCAAATGGCATAGCAACTTGATGATAGCGTTCACCTTGTTCATCAGATTCGGTAGCCAATTGTTTGCTGAAGTAGTCCAGATGATGATGTAAATAATGGATTTTCAAGGACATGTGGACACCAATTTCCGAGAATGCTCTTAACATCCTTGCGACAGAAACATCGTAGTTGTTAGAACGATGCTTTCCCAACAAGCCTTCTATTACTTCTTTGATTGCCTGCCATGCATTCAATTCAGCGTCAATCAAAATATTGTTGAATGCGTCACTTTTAATCAGCTTTCGTATATGTGGACCATTTACTACGCCTGATTGGAAAAAATTAATTTGTTAAGATGGAAAATCATGGGAAATGAATGTGATATTATAACTTACCTTCTTTAATTTTACTTTCGCTGAGTCTCGGGTAAATTAGTTTCAAACACAAGAAAACTTCATCTATTTTGGCGACAGTTTTGATAAAATTCTTATTAATTCCAAGTTTAATATGCAGTGGAGGCAGCAATATCTTCTCCTTCGGCACTAGAGGCTCACGAATAATATTGGCCGTTTGTAACCTGCTGTGCTCTCTGAGTTTCCATCCGTGGCATGCATATTGGTCACCGGAAAATCGTGTTTCCCAATCGCACAAAAAGCACATATATTTTATATAGCCGCTTTGAAGACCGCAAAGCATTGCTACAACTTTTAAATTGCAGCATATGCGCCACATATGTTTGGCGTAGTTAACCATTTTTAAAATATTTTCCAGTGCATCATATGTTTCTTTCGTTTCTGTACTATAGGCGATTGGAACTGAAGATTTTTTATTGGTCTTATGCAGTAAAACCGCCTTCAAGCTGAGTTTTGAACTGTCAATAAATAATCTCCAGTCATCTGCTTCATATTTTATTTCCATTGCGTCCATCAATTTTCCTACATCCGCGCAATATGCAGAAGTTTTTTCATCATTCACAAGGAATAAACTTTGGAGTGTTGCCTGACGACTTCGATAAGCTGTGACTTTCACACCGGGTGCCAACAAATTGTTTGATTTCAAAATGGAAGCCAGCTCTTCCGATTTATGTTGTGTTAATTCCAACTTGGCAACAATAGAATCAAGCTTATTTTGATTTATTAAAATTGGCTCATTGATGGCTCATATGGGGGATCATCACGTGCATGATATGTCGGAGCAGTCGTAGAAGAGAAAATATCTGGGCTAGAAGCTTTTGGCACAGGAATGTGGTCCGAATGAGGCAATGGTGTTGCGGCACTTGCAACACCAACGTAATTATATGATTTTCTTATCCTTTTTGCGGCTCCTTTATTCGCACATGCATAGCAATTCAATGGATTGTGACCTTCGCCAGGATTAGTCCAAGTCATTGGGATACCGAATGGCATACTTTCACGTCTTCTATTTTTCCAATCCATTAGACGGTTGTAGCAGCTTTTACACACTATATTTGGTACCCAATTTTCGTTCACTATAACATTTTGGTTGAAGTACATCTCGTATGTTTGAACAAAATCAGTACTGAAATTTCCCCTTTTTTTATGTGTTGAGACATATTGACCACAGCAGTGGCAAAAGCTATTTACATCTGGCTTTCACAGTTCCATATTCTGTTCAGTTTTGTTCACTTTTAAAAAACTGGAGAAAAATCACTTTTACTGTTCGCGTTCGTCGGCACTTGTTGAATGACAAAAATCACAGAACCAGTGTGAGAAAGAGAAGAAGTATAATGACAATGCATGTTTTATGTGAACATTACAGAACCAGTGTTGCCACATCAATATTTCTCTTTTAGTACAGTAGAAAAATATGAGAGAGTTCGGCTTGTGAGTGTCAATGTTTTCTCCAAATAATGTTGTGCATATCTGGAGCAAATTTTTGAAATTCATACATTTACCTTATTGTGAATAAATGAGAAACGCGTGCATCGATTTTCATGATCTATGCCTTTTTTTGCTCATGAGTTATGTGACTTTACGCGAAAGTAATTAGTTTTGGCACTTTTTTCCATTTTGGATTTTTTATGAATTTAAAAAAAAAAAAATATTTAAATTTTTAGGCAAAAAATACTTTTTTCCCTTCATACATTCATTTTTAACTTCGAAAGTGTTGCACATATAGAAAAACTGTATAGAAACAGATTTATGCATAGTATTTCTCTTACTTAAGTAAAGGTAATCATTCAGACATGCTTGTTCCTGTTCCAGAAATTTTACATTGTTCCAAAAATTTACCTTTATAGTTAACGTATTGAATAACCTTTCGTTAACGTATCGAGAGATTAAGGAAAAAGTTCTGCTCGATTTATGCATAGTATTTCTTTTACCTAAGTAAAGGTAATCATTCAGACATGCTTGTTCTTATAAATGCAAATTAGCTGATACGTATGATATATTTAATTCATTTTTGTCTTATTTCGACTTAATTTAAAATGTTAATTTCTTCATTCTGTTCTGAGCACAACTGTGTAAATTATTTGTTTATAATTTATGTTAACTGGAATTTATTTTTTTCTCTTTACAACTTCATATAAGTTATAATAAGCAATGTTTCATCTTACTTAAGAGTGGGGATCATAAATTTAATTTTATTAAAAAAAATGTTTTTTTTTTATAAAATACATCCATATCAATGGTACAACTGATGTTGGTGTTGTCTATCGGTATATTTCATTTGTTTGTCCTGCTGCTTGTCTGTCTTTTAGTCGATGTGTCTGTTTGGTAGCAAAGAATATCAGCTGCGCT
The DNA here is from genome assembly GCA_949748255.1 of Eustalomyia histrio. Classification (NCBI taxonomy): domain Eukaryota; kingdom Metazoa; phylum Arthropoda; class Insecta; order Diptera; family Anthomyiidae; genus Eustalomyia; species Eustalomyia histrio. The sequence continues at coordinate 120,310,256 of OX456526.1, forward strand.
AAAGTAAACCAAGGAAGCGAGAAGATAAATATGACATGTTCAACAATTAAAAGCTGAAAATAAACAGAAGTTCATACCAGTAAAAAATATTATTTATACTGGTAAATATGACACACAGTATGAAATGTTCTCAAACAAATAAACTTATTATATGGTTATATTGTTTAAAGTACCCTACATTAAGTTAATAATGGCTAAATAGCTTTGCGGTTCGATATTTGAAATATCAGAATTTGTGACTATCGATAAAAAGAATTTAGCTACAGTAGGCGTAAAATTCATAGGATAGGACACCATACAAAATCGATGATATCGCTGCAAAATAGTCGAATGAAAAAATTAAGCCTTTTAGATACAGAGCTGCAAACCTGATTTGTCCGATGTCATGTCCAATGTCTTGCCTGATGATGATTGCATCTCCTTAACTTAAATTCTCCTTGCTATCAATTCAGCCACCGAGTGAAATAACTTCGAAGTCACAGTGCTGCACATAAAGTATTTTAAAGTACAGAGTGCCGCCCAAAGGGGGGTAAAACATTTTGCTTCTTATTTTTTTTAAATTTCTCTAAATAAATTCTTTAATCAGGCACTATTTGATAAACTTTAGCCAGAAATAGTAGTAGTAGCCATTACTATAAAATTAATATGAAAATATCGTAATATATTTACTTTTAAACTGCTAATTATAATTAAGGGTTCAAAATAAATACATTTTTATATTTTCTTTCAGAAGTAATGTTGTTTCAGAAACGAGTAACTTAGCTGAAGTATTGTTTGACTTTGAAGTAGGGGAAGACTTTTGTTTCATTGGAAACTCACCATTTTTTCACCATATCAAATTGACAAATTAAAAAAAAAAAGAAAAATATATATGCCCTTTAACTTATACGATATTTTCTGTAACTTTGATATGTTAAAAGACCAGCGATTGAGTGTGAGAAATTTTGCCTAAGATTCATCATTGCATTGAAATTTTCTTCAATTATTTTTGTTTAGAGTCTAAGGACTTAGTGCTTAGAAAACTCTTTGTTTATTTGTATATTGTTTTGTTTTATTATTTAATATTTTTTAATATTATATTTAAATAAATCTAGAAGATAAGGAGTTATCAATATTTGTGGTTTAAATAATAATGATACCCCAATATTGATTCTACACTGGGATGTGCTTAATTCGAATTAAAGTACACCAACGCGTATACGTAATATTTGCATTTATAATACAAATCACTCATACGACACCCGGTAAATTTTACAGCTTTTACAGACTCTTCAGCCGTTTTCTTTGCTGAAAAATATGTTAATTTTTTTGGATTGCAAACAAAATATAATATATATATATATAAAAAGTAAATAAGCAAAAAAAAAAAATAAATGAAGTCATTGCAAAAGAGTTAAAAGTCTTTTCATTAAAATATATTAAAAAAAAATGGTTTGAGTCAATACATATTAAAAATCTAAATATCTTTTTAAAACGAGCTAACTTTTTAAAACGGGGTATAACAATGGATTTTATGACCCAAAATTAAGTTAACGTGTCTGGTGGTTTTCATATGTCATTTCAAATGTTAAAATTTTATTTACAATGTAATTTAAGTCGGCCTACCGGAAAAGTTGTGAGTGCAAATGTAAGCAGAACTTTGAAATCTACAAGTGTCCTCACATTTTCGCTTGCAAATTTTCAACAGCTGAATTAATTTTAATAATTTTCAACACGAATCTGCTTGGCAGAAAAGTAACATCTCATTGGCTTTTGCGCCGTAAAAAGAAAGTCCAAACTATGTCAATCCATTTGCGGAATTTATTTGTATTTCCGGCTATTTTATTTCGCGTTAGAATAATTGAGCGTGACCACAGTGACTCAAAAATTGTCTTTTAGTGTTGCTTTATCATTCTTCTGAGGCCGAACATAAAAACGAGATTTTTCCTATATTTGACCCATAACTGTATCGAACTTCAATTCAGAAAATCAGTTTTTTCTCATTTTTTTAAAATCATGATGTTTTTCCTTCCCATAGAAACTCACTTTTAATTTTTGAATTTAAAACACATTTGAATTGAACTTCGATTTCGATAAAACTTTACATCTAATTTTTTTAAGCGGCGATGTTTTTCAGGTTTTCTTCCCATTGCAATGCATTATTAAATAATTATTTTATTTAATTTTCATTACTTTTAAAATTAAACAAAAAGTCTAAATCTTTTTGAGATTCAAAATAAAATCAAACTCTGCTTTGACTTTTGTTCCTATTGACATCCTTTAGTTTCTTTTAAAAGCAACGATATACTTGATCGAATATTATTTATTTTGATTCTGCCATTGGATCAAATTTGGATTCATCTTGAATTCGATTTGTTATCTGCTAGTGAATCAATCTTTTTTGATTTTAATTCCTTTTGAGGTCCATGGTTGAATAGAACTGTTTCTGACTTATACCATTTGAGATTCAGGATTAATTTTCAAGATCCTTGATTGAGCAAAATTTTCTTCGACTTTCATTCGTTTTAAAACACGCAATTGAATCTAAATTTCATGCTACTTAAATTTTTATGAAACTCAAAACTAAATAAAAAATTTTTATTTTTACTGATTGAATCGAAGTTTCCATCGACTTCGATATTTATAATTTAAGTTAAATTGTCTGAGTAAATTGAAATTTTTTTGAATATGCTTCCCTAAATACATGATTGAGTCCTGTATTGTCCAAACAGTGCGTTTGTTGAAAAGAAGCTTTGGATGAAATGAAGCAACCTTTCAGGCGAGCTAAACGCAGGTTTGTGCCAAATTTCGTTACACTGGACTATGAGTTGTGTCCACTAGCAAGCAAGTCTCAAGACATTTTTGCATAAACTGGCGTACAGCAACCGCGGATTTTACTTTACTTCGGCCAAAACTCTTTTTGAGAAAACGTACAGCTTTTGCAACACAGCACTCACTTTGGAAATAAGTTTGCAATATTTCTCAACGTTTTTCCAGTGTAAAGCGTCTCGTTTTGGTTCACGGAAGTGACTAAAAGTCAATATCTTGAACAGAAAAAATCTTTCAGTTTCAAAATAAAATTTGATTTAAAAAGGTACCTGTAATTGCACTACCCTGTGCAGTACTTGCAAAATTATAAAAGTTTTGTTTACACACCTTTATGGACAATGTGATAAAATTTTGAATTAATGATTTCGTTGATATAATTATAACTTTAATTGATATAATTAATTAATTGTTATAATTATAATTAATTGATATAATTATAACTATAATTTGTTTTTTTAGCAATATATAGATAAATTTTCATGTCAGTTGCAAAATCAATTAAAATAGTAAGTGATATTAACAATTTCGTTTGGAACTTGTTTTTAACATTTTTTGTCTCCAATAAATGTACCCTAAGTCGACCATGTTCAAACTTGCATCTAAATTTTGTGTTGATAATTTATCTTTAGTTGTTTTTTTTTTTTTAGCTACATACTTAATGTTAAGATATTGTATGATAATTACTATAAATATTAATTATATATTGTTTACAATAGCATTTTACAACACATTTTTATTTATTTGAATTTGTTATTATTTTAATTATATTTATACATCATCTCTGTGTTACTCTGGTAAAATAATTGTACAGCTTTATTTATTTATCATTTAATAGTGGGCTATTAACACTAACCGACGACAACATCATGGAAATAAATTGTTTCGGAAAGCTGAAATAAAAACATATAATTTAAGATAATAACAACAACATGTAAATTATTATGACAATTTAAATATGATGAAATGTGTTATCATTAAATCACAATTTTTTTTCGTAATTAAAAGTGGTAGTTTAATTTGTAGTATGGTATGTTTAAGTGCAGGATGAAAATGTCATGCATAATTTGATAATATCAAATGATGTTTAAAAAGGGGAATGTTTTATAGGAGGAAAATTAAAAAAAAAAAAGATGTCTTCCATTCAATATGCTATCTGAACTAAGAATATTTACAGTATTGGAAGGTAAAATTTTAACATATATTTTAAACTTATTAATCATTTTTTTGGTACTGATGTGTTAGTTATTTAAACAACATTCAAAAATAAAGAACAAAGACCATTTGATTTAAATGAAAATTAAGTAGAACGGTTTTTAAATAAATTACCATTTTTAATAATTGGAATTTTCTGTCATATTAACTTACAAACTATTTTAAAAGTGCTCTCATCACGTTACAATGCGTCCAAATAATAATACTAATTGAAAGCAAAATTACCGTGGGACATTACGTTTGTTTTTCAACTTAAATAAGTGTTATAGAAGATTTCCAAGAAATTTATGAGTCATTTATAATAGCACTGTTTATCCGTAATTTTTTAAATTGTAACCACTATGCCTCTTACACCTTTTCCAATTGTATTTCAGAAATAGTCAATTGTATTTCAGAATAGTCAATTGTATTTCAGAAATAGTCAACTGTATTTCAGAATAGTCAATTGTATTTTAGAAATAGTCAATTATATTTCAGAACAGTCAATTTTATTTCAGAAAGAGTGTATTTTATTTCAGAATAGTCAATTGTATTTCAGAATAGTCAATTGTATTTCTGAAATAGTCATTTGTGTTTCAAAAATAGTCATTTTTATTTCAGAATAGTCAATTGTATTTCACAAATAGTCATTTTTATTTCAGAATAGTCAATTGTATTTCACAAATAGTCAATTGTATTTCAGAATAGTCAATTGTATTTTAGAAATAGTCAATTGTATTTCAGATTAGTCAATTTTATTACAGACAGAGTGAATTTTATTTCAGAATAATCAATTGTATTTTAGAATAGTCAATTGTATATCTGAAATAGTCAATTGTTTTTCAGAATAGTCAATTGTATTTCAGAAATAGTCAATTGTATTTTAAAAATAGTCATTTGTGTTTCAGAAATAGTCATTTTTATTTCAGAAATAGTCAATTGTATTTCAGAAATAATCAGTTGTATTTTATTATAGTCAATTGTATTTCTGAAATAGTCAATTGTATTTTAGAATAGTCAATTGTATTTCAGAATAGTCAATTGTATTTCAGAAATAGCCATTTTTATTTCAGAAATAGTCAATTGCATTTTGACTATTTTGACAATTGGTCAATTTCTGAAATAAAATTGACTATTCTGAAATACAATTGACTATTTCTGAAAAACAATTGACTATTCTATTCAATTAACTGTTCTGAAATATAATTGACTATTTTTGAAATACAATTGACTATTCTGAAATACAATTGACTATATCTGAAATACAATTGGAAAGGGTGTAGTTTAATTACCAAATATCACTACTTTTACTACTGCCCAGCAAAAAAAATGGTAGTCGTTCTGTGGCTATAACTTCTTTCATTGCTTCCTAAACTTCAGTTGACATTCTTTTATGATTTTTTGGTGTTCTTTTAAGGTACTTCCAAAAGAATTCATGTGTTCATATTTCAAATGCAGTGATCTGGATATAAACCCGATGCATATCTTAAAATATCACTCTTCATTACTTCTAAAGCATAAGTTATAGTATATCGTATATTTTTTGAATCTAAAGCATTTATTCAAATTGAAAAAATAGTTCTGATGAGCTTTTTTATTTTTTTATTAAATCATTTTTTATATTTTAGTTTAAAATTTCATGAGGTTTAGAATTTATGTAGTTTTGCAATTTTTATAAAAGTTTTGAAAAATCAAGAAAAACTGATTTTTTTAACCTTTAATTGAAACTTGGTGGCCTGTCATTTGCATTTTTTCAGCCTTATTAATATTTAATGACGACGCAATCTGTGGATTTTTACATTATGTTTATTATTTAACACTACACCATTTCCAGTTTTGATTCAGAATTTATCAAATTAATTTTAAAATTGTGTAAAAATTATTTCAAATTGCCCAAAAATGTTCTAAAATTGGACAAAAATTATTTAAAATTATTCAAAAATATTTTCAAATTGTCTAAAAATGTTTCAAATTTGTACAACCAGTTTTATAATTATCCAAAAATATTTTAAAATTTGTCTAAAAATTCGTTAAAATTTTTGAAAAATGTTTCAAAAATGCTTTTTCACTAATGCAGAATTATTTATTTGTTTTTATAAAGAGTATTTGTATATCAATGCATAAATTTCGCTTCTTTAAACTTATTTTTCTGCATTCTTATGAATTAAATTTTCATAAAAGCTTAAATATTACAAAGTATATGAACATTTTCCACTCAAGCATCAGAATATCTAATCATTGTATTATCATTGCTGCCTTAGAGTAAAGTTTGAGTAATGCTAGTAGCTACATTTGAATACTTCCATCCTATGACACGCTAATGTTAAATTCATCGATGAAACCATTAGAAAAGAAGTGATGCCTAAGCCATAGTAGTGATGCTTTTATTGCTTCTTTGGCAGCTTCATTTTTGCTGGGTGCCTAAAAATTTTTATAGAAAAAGTAAACTAAACTTTTCAATTAAACTAAAAATAACAAAAAGTTAGATTAAATAGACAAAGTGAATATATAGCAAGTTTATTCAAATCAATAAAATAAATATTTGTAAATTTTATTTTCAGTAGTAAAATATTTACTAAGATATAACCAATAAATATGTTAAATACTTACTTAAGTTATTTAATACTACTGATAGCTAGAATATCAATCATATTTTAAGCAACTTAAATACTATAGTAAATACCCAGCAAAAAGAAATGGTAGTCATTCTGTGACTATAACTTCTTTCATTGCTTCCTAAACTTCAGTTGACATTCTTTTATGATTTTTTGGTGTTATTCTAAGGCACTTCCAAAGAATTGATGAGTTCATATTTCAAATGCAGTGATCTGGATGAAAACCCGATGCATATCTTAAAAAAATCACTCTTTATTACTTCTAAAGCATAAGTTATAGTATATCGTATATATTTTGAATCTAAAGCATTTATTCAAATTGAAAAAATAGTTCTGATGAACTTTTTTAATTTTTTTATTAAATCATTTTTTATATTTTAGTTTAACATTTCATGAGGGTTAGAATTTATGCAGTTTTGCAATTTTTATAAAAGTTTTGAAATATCAAGAGAAACAGATATTTTTTAAACTTTAATTGAAACTAGCTGGCCTGTCATTTGCATTTTTTCAGCCTTAAATATTTATGAGGACGCAATCTGTGCATTTTTACATTATTATTATTTAACACTACACTATTTTCAGTTTTAATTCAGAATTTATCAAAATAATTTTAAAATTGTATAATTATTTCAAATTGCCCAAAAATGTTTTAAAATTGTGCAAAAATTTTTTAAAATTGTTCAAAAATATTTCCAAATTGTCTAAAAATGTTTCCAAATTGTACAACCAGATTTTATATTATCCAAAAAAATTTATAAAATTTGTCTAAAAATTCATTAAAATTTTTGAAAAATGTTTCAAATATGCTTTTTCACTAATGCAGAATTATTTATTTTTTTTAGTAAAGAGTATTTGTATATCAATGCATAAATTTCGCTTCTTTAAACTTATTTTTCTGCATTCTTATGAATTAAATTTTCATCAAAGCTTAAATACTACAAAGTATATGAACATTTTCCACTCATGCATCAGAATATCTAATCATTGTATTATCATTGCTTCCTTAGAGTAAAGTATGAGTAATGCTAGTAGCGACATTTGAATACTTCCATCCTATGACACGCTAATGTTAAATTCATCGATGAAACCATCAGAAAAGAAGTGATGCCTTTGCCATAGTAGTGATGCTTTTATTGCTTCTTTCGCAGCTTCATTTTTGCTGGGTATATTAAAAAGTCAAATTGAGAAGCAAAGTCAACAAATACTTTAAAGCTCCCATACTTATGTTCAAAAATTGTTTAAATGACAAGTACATGTTAGAGTAAATAATATCAATAAGTGTAAAAAATTAACTAAAATTTAACACAAGTATTTAAAATGACAAAAACTAAAGATAAGAAAATATATTTAATTCATGGACATTTTTATTGTTAATATTTTGAACAATCAAATGTTAAAAAAGATATTTAAATATAAAGATATTTAAACAAAAATTTAAAAGTAAATTCTGTTTTTCTTAACAATATATAAATTTTCTTTCATTGTAATTGGTAATTTTTTTTCAGAGATGAGTACTGAACATGTTTTATTCCCTTGTATTTTTTTTTTGATTTATGAAGTGTACTTTAGTCTTCTGACACTGTCAAGTTTTTTCTTTCTAAATTTAGAGCAATCAGTTTATTTTCAAATTAACGTTTTTTTTTATCATAACGGCGTCTTCATCGTCTCCTCATTTCTGGCATTTAAGTTAAATACCTTTTTATTATTATTATCTTTACAACATTGTCACGATTGTTAGTTGTATTTTTCTAAGTTACTACTATTTTTTGTTTAGTGAAATACAAAATATGTTATACCCATACTATATACAAGTAACTGCTACTTGAGATTTTGTGACAGTTATGAGTACTTTGCACGAGTTTAACTGCATAGTTATAAATTTTACTGTCAGATTTACTAGATTTAAGATTGTATACTTTTATTTTATAGTGATATTTTTTTTTAAGTATATTTCATTTTAAATTATGTTGTTTTTATTTATACCTAGACTTTTTGGTGCTATAAAATATGATGGTTTAATGAAATTTGTCTCACAGTATGACGATAAACCGTAACAAAATGGGAAGGCGAAAAATGTATATTGGGGAAAAATAATAGAAAAAGTAAGTAAAAAAGACGTAAAGGAAATTATTTGAAATTTATGCTTAATACCAGAGATAGCAACAAATAACTTTAAGAAAACGATAGAATATCTTTATTTAAGCGGCATAAATTAGTTTAAATATAAATAAAAAAATATAAAGGTGGAAGAGGGATGTTTTGCCACTGTGGCACAAAAGTTACCCCTGAATTTTACTCTATCTACCAGAGTTATTAAATTCTTCAAATTGATAATTTGTGCCGATGCTAATCATATTTCATGGCTTCAAATTGTTTAGTTCTATTTTGTATGTGCTCATGGATTAAAAGTGTTTTGTGTGTATTTTTGGGTTACAAAAAAATTATTGAGAGTTAAAGAATTTGGTATAACATTTTCTTTTTGAGTGTTAAAAAAATCGCCTTTAAGAAGACGTATACTTATTATTAATTTGTTACTTAAGACCGTATGATACTAAATTTTTTCTTAAATTTTTCTGGATTTTTCTAGGATTTTTACTTTATTTTAATACCCTCCACCATATATGGTGAGGGTATATATCAGTTTGTCATTCCGTTTGTAATATGTCAAAATATAGGTTTAAGACCCCATAAAGAATATATATTCGTGATCCTTATGCAATTTTAAGTCGATTTAGCGATGTCCGTCTGTCTGTCTGTCTGTTGAAATGGCGATCACGACGCGAAGACGCAAGCGGGGGTGCCTATTTTTACCCAGATTATTGAAAATCCTCCCGAGCAGTGTGGTATTTAAAATGAGCAAAATCGGTCAAGCGGTTCAAAAAATATGAGTGAAAATGTGAAGGTACCTCTAAATTTTCCATACAAATTTGTACAATTTTTCTGTATCTATTTTTGTTTTCTGTTAAGTAAGTAAAAATGTTATTAAGTGTTCTTCTTCTTCGATTACATTTATTGGCTTACATACTATGAGAATAAAAACATTTTAGAGCTATATGTGTGTTACTCTAATAACTAAGTTAACGTTAAAAGCAAAAATGTTAAAGTCGCTAACAGAGCAGACCTCTGTAAATAACATTACTAAAACTAAATAAATAACATTACTAAAACTAACTAACAAAAGTATGTATATCATCTTCAGCCCTTATGATTACCGGAGGCTGGGCTCATATAGAATGAGGTAAGGTCCAGAGGAGCTGGATCGTCGTTAATACGTCCATTAAATATACCGACAGGAGAAAGATATGTAGATCCAGCCCAGATGGTGTTTTTCTCGCTTTCGAATATTTGGCTGACAAGCATATTATCGTGTAGCGCAAGTTTCTCAACAAATCTGGCTTGCAACGACATGGAGTACCTACAGAAGGGTATAACATCGGCATTTTCATAGACGTAACTATTTGAAAATAGTTTTATGAAATTTTCATAATTTCTTCCAATGCATTTTCTTAGAATTTTCAGTTCAAATATCAATTCTTTGGCTACTATAGGAGATATAGTAAGCCAGATTGGGTTTTTCTGTTAAGCTTTGTTGGTTTTTCATTTCATTCCATAAATGTATTTTTTGTTTTTGTAACCAAAGACATTTATATCTAAAGAAAGAGCAAAATACATAATTGCTTTATTGCCCCTACTTTTGAATAGGTGGCGCTGAATTAACTAAAACAATACCCTGCCCCATGGCTAGGTCCAAAGAAATTTATATATAAAGAAAGAGCAAAATACATAATTGCTTTAGTGCCGCTACTTTTGAATAGGTGGCGCAGAATCAAATTAAAACTATATCCTGTCCCATGGCGATATAGCCTTGAATTAGGCTATCAATTAATTTATTTACCAAAAATATTAAATTAACTACATACTTTAAATTATAATGCATTCAGATGTTGCTAGTAGACTTATTACATAATTTTAAAGTCAATCTTTCAAATTTTTGACTTAATAAAAGCAATTGTTTCACATTTTTATGTCAAAAAAGAAATTTTCATAGAGGAAAATAGTATTTTTTTATTCCATTTGTATTTTGGAGAATTGAGGGATTGCCAAATGTATGTATATGTTAATTTTTTCTTTTATAAAAAAATACACATGAATAAAGTGCAATATTGTGCTCTTAAACATCTAAATGAATATTGATTTAAAAAATTAAGGTATAAAATGCACATAAAACATATATTTTTCATAGTTTTTGGCAAATATTAATTTATGTTACGAAGAAAATAGAAAGTCAATAATACTGCATATTGCACCTTCTGATGGGCCATCTATTGACAAATAGTTACAACTCATGTTCTTTCTTCAATAAATTAATTTCTTTGCTGTATTCTCTCTATTGCTTTGAAATGTGTTTTTTGTGCAGTCCATGTTTAAAAAAACTAGTGAGTTTGTAAAGGTGCCTCTAAATTGCCCATACAAATTTAGTACAATTTCATAGTAGCGACTGATACATAACATATTTTTTCACCAGTCGCTTATCAGTAAATATTTTGTATTCACCTCAAATATTTTTTAACCACTAAAATTTTTTTTCACCACAAAAAATTTTTTCACCTTAAAAATTTTTTTTCACCTCTAATTTTTTTTCCAACAAAAAAGTTCTTTTCACATCTAAAAAAGTTTTTCACCTCAAAAAATTTTTTCTGCTGCATAATTTTACTTCAAAAGTTTTTTTATATTATTTGTATCAAAAACATAAGATAACATCTCAAAGATTCGGCACGTATTCAAAGATTCGGCACAGCCGAATTTAGCCCTTTTTTACTTGTTTTTAATTCCTTTTTAACTTTTTCGTATTGTAGATAACCAAAAACATAATTAAGACCTCTAAAAGCAAGTTAAGAAAAAATCTAGAGCCATTAAGGCTTTACACGCAGAAACAAAAACATGGTTGGGTTAATCATATTCGGTGAGCATCATATATTTTTGGGATTATGACTGTGCCAACCATAGCCGTACTTTAATATTGTTATCATATTATGATAATTAAAAAAAACTATAATTTTACCATAATACGGTTCCGACAGTCTAATATATTATGACTTGAAAAATTAAGAGTATTGCTTTAAGAAATGTTTTTACTAAAGAAAAATTTTGATATTAAGGAATTTTTCAAGAAAACTTCTTTGATGCTATGGACTCTTGAAAAAAAAAATACTTCAAAATCATTTTAAATTCTAAGGACTTTTTTACAATTTTTTTAAATAGTCCTGAGAGTCTTAGAATGTATCTTTTTGAAAAAGTTTTCAGAATCTAACAATATTTCTTCTAGAAAAAGTTGTAGAATCTAAATATTTTTCATAATAAAGGTCCCCATAATCTCAAAATTCTTTGAATAAAGAATAAAGAAAGGCCTGAGAATGTAAGCTTTTTGATGATTATATAAATTTTTATCTAAGAAACAGTTTGAAGAATCTAAGAATTTTACTTGTAGGAAAAGTCCATAGAAAATGTTTCTAGCAGAAAAATTTCTAAAAATCCAGAAACTTTTGGGGTCTACTTTTTCCTATAAAAAATTATTTTTATTATTGCTTGTTTATAGCGAGGTTTCAACCTTCGTATATTCACAAAAACAAATCAAAGCCATGAAGCTAAAACTCCACAAAAAAAAAAATCATATTTCTTATGCTCGATTAGAGACGCTTCTGATACTTGACTTAAATCACTTCTAATAGGTTGAGTTTAGCCAGGACTTTAAAGTTTTCCGTAAGGACTGAAAGTGTCTACACCCTTAATTTTATACATCCTGAAGGTTCCAAAAACCCTGATAAAATTATTGTATTGTAAGTAATTCAACTCAAGCATCAGAAGCTGCTAAACTGAAGCATCCGAATTCAAAAACATTGTTATTTGAATTTTTCACAAAAGTTCAAATATTTATTTTATAGTTTTGTTTCTGAACCCTCTTTACTAAAATTTTATATATTGTTTCATGAAATTTCTACAACTAGAAATTTCTCACACAAATTTTAACAGCTGGAAAAATCTATTGTCGTAATAAACTGGAAATAACTAGAATACCTGACTACTCATATAAATGCTGGTACTCGGTGACGCAGTAGTTGAGTTCATAAGTAAAACGCAAAGTGTGAAGAAATAAAGTGTGGCTAACGTTTAGTCTATCTACGCCGTGTAAATAAAGTGTGTTATTAAAGTTTATTTCTGTAATTTTTAGTGACGGTTATAAATAAATAGAGCTATAAATAATTTCAAACAGTGTTTATTATTTGCAATATAGAAAGAACTCGATTTATTTAAGAGGTAAATAAATCAACGATTTTATAAAGGGTAAAATCGTAACAATATTTAATATTAGAAACATTAGACAAAAAGTATTTAATAGGGTGAAGTTCCCTCTCATGGCAAATTTTTCATTCACTACTCTGAATTTTGGTGTAGTGAAGCTGACACTGACTTATGTTGACTTTGGTAAAGAGCGGATTCAATACTCTCTTACTTAATAGAATTTAAAACTTAATAAATTTGGAACTACAGTTTTTATAAGAATAATTCTAATAATAAATATATTTATTTAAATTTCGATTTCAAAATAAAAGATATAAAACAAAAGCAGTTTATTTTTTTGTTAACAAGAATATGTAATTTATTACCACTTAAATCATAAATACATTTATAATTTCTACCAATTTACTTTACAATCTCTTATGAGCATCTAACGAAAAATAAAAACAAAAGAAATAAAACGAAAATTTATGTTTTTTATTATACAAAGGAATTGATGCTGTTGTTTTTTTTTTTTTTTGTTTCAAACACATATGAACATTCATATGTATAGGAACGTTAGTGGTAGGTATGATATAAGGTTATGGCATTTTTATAGATATGATAGAGACGAGTTTATTTATGAGGCTGCTGGTGGTAGTTCACCATGTTATATTTTTATTTTTTTTTGTATACTCCATAGTAGCGAAACTCTAACAAGGAGGCCAATCAACAGATACAGATAAACATAAATACACACAGTAGTAAAACTAATTACAAGGTGTGCCGCCAAAAGCCACCACATTAACAATATACACACATAAATATAAATAAAAACATAAAGAGTTTTTGAAAATAAAACCATAAATAACAAATGATATAAAAACGAAAGAAATTTAAATTATTTTTTTTTATATATTTAGTATGAATTGTGTTTTTGTTGTTTGAACTTTTTGTTATGAAACGCCCTCCTTTTGTTAAAAATTTTGGTTAAACTCTTTCTTTAAGTTTGTTTGTGTAAATGGTCCATATCTGACCCAGTTGGCCAGCGAGTCTTACACGAAATTGTTGTCAAGAATGCCCTTAAGATATTTTAGACTTCGTCCTCTTTAAATTTCTGTTGGGGACAAGCTTAGCAATAATATTCTGTACTTATCATGTTTTCAATTTTAGATAAGTGAAAAATTCTTAAACTTGTCGTAAATAAGACTTCATTGAAGACAAGATAAGCGACAATATCTTGACAAAAAATAAATATATATTTTGCCTATTTTTAAAATTAAAACCCAATTTATAACTGTTCCAACTTTATAGGGGAAATGGTGGCCCAGTTTTTTTTTTAAGAAAAGCAACTCTCAGAAAATTCTTCCAACGTATTACTCGTAATGTGCTGCTTTCTTTGGAAAAGGGATAAAGGAGAGATGAAAGTTGGTGAAAGATGAAAGACTTCAAATTTGGCAACACTGTAATTGCACGAAAAGATAAATCTTAGAACAGTTGTTGCTCGCCTTCTGATAGGGAGTTGTCGAAAATTGTTGAAGCTTTTTGGTAAAAGCCCTCTTTTGTTATTTTACGTTGCGATATGTATGAGAAAGAGAAAAATCACACATATTATTTTTTTCTACATTGATGTTGCCGTAAGGATTCGAACCCGTAACATTCTGTGTAACAGTCCAACGCGCTTACCATTACACCACAACGCCCACAAAGATGAGGTATTCTTATATCTTACCAGCGGATTATAAAAAAAATAGAAATATCCTTAAAAATAAGCTGAATTTTAAAAGAAAAATCTTAATTTTTAAAGAAAATAACCAAAATAATTAATTAATTTCTTAGTTAAAAAAACAGAAAATACCATTAAAAAGTAATTATATTTTGTTTAAAAACCAGTCTACTTACTTCAAATTGTTTTTGTTATTTATTATTTGAAATGTTGTTTAAACAACTGATACGTCATTAAAAACAAATGATTTATCAGTTAAAAATAAATAATAAAATTTTACCTACCATTCATTAAAAAATAACTGATTATTCATTAATTTGAAATTGTTTTAATTTTTGTTTGTTTTTCTTAATCTAAGAATTTATACTCACACAGTCTATAGACACATTTTGTGTGCCTGTTTTGAATTTAAATAATTTTGTATATAAACAAACAATTTAAATAAAAAAATTGGAATTTTTTTTGGAAAATTTTTTTTAAACTTCAAACAAATGAAAAACATAAATGATACTGAAAAAATCTGTAAAAGACAGTAAATTTTTTTGAAAGTTCAAATAAATATTACTTTGAAAAGTAAACGTATGTTCCTTTTTTGCTTGCAAGACCCAAAATATTCAGCAATCACATTATTGATTTTCACTACTAAAATTAACTTTTAAATTCGGTTGAAGTTTATTTGTATATAATAAAAGACCTTGTCGCGCAATCTACGTAGACGATAATGAAACGATTATTGACAAAAACATGCATATTGTCGCCCATATGATCCCCCAGATCGTCGTGCACGCTTTTCCGGACATTTGTATGTAAAAGTCATATACGATTTGCATGGACTGCCGCCAGCGATTTATTATGTGTCGTCCACGTGACGTCAAGGATGCCTTGCAGACATGGCCAACAGGGAAGCACTCAATCTCAAGCTGTATTTGTTTAACCCTAAAATGCAATTTAGAATATATATGATATCATGAATCTGAAGCTAACTTTGTTTTACTACTTAACTTTGTTCTTCAGGCGAAATCAACTAACGTTTAAAAATTCTAAGGCATCGAACATTATTTTTTGTAGATAAATATAAAATCAGTTTTTGAAAAGTTGAAGTCAAATTGAAATTCTCTTTAAACTATGCTTTTTATTGGAAAACCTGAAATTTTGAAACATACCGAAAAAAAAAAATATTTTTATATCGATATTTTTTTCACGATAAATATTAATTAATTTTTTTATTAAGAAAAATAAATCTAAATTTCCATCGAAAAAAGTTTTAAAAAAAATTCTATTTTTTTCCAAAAATAAAGGGCGACAAAGAAAACAAATTCTACTAAGAATTTTCCTGTCCACCCAAACCGCAAATCAAACCTTGGCTGATCAGTTGCATACTACCCGTTTTAGGGTTAATATATATTAATATTATTACCGCTGCCGCTGTAAGCTGATGATGATCTTAATGATCAAACAAGCAACACTACTTTAAACATCCACTAAAACACACAACAAACAGTGGCTTATACCACGTCTATATATATCTCTCTCATCCATCCATTCCAACCATAATAATACAAGACAATATAGTCAACATATCGTAAAATAAGATTGAAAAATCTTATAAATAAAAACCTCAAATATTTTAAACAATAATAAATTTTAAAAATTGTGCTTCTTTTTTTCCTGTTGTTATATCTGTTGATGTTTTTTTTCTTTTTTGTATTCCGTATATTTATTTTATGTTATCGCCTGATAATCACTGGCCATTAGTCATTTTGAAGTATCACTACCATTGGTTTTAAATCAAATTGACAGTAAGACAGTGAGTAACAACATTCGGTGTAGCTTAAGCAGCTGTTATTGCACCAACAACCGGTAGCGTTTCTTATCTTTATGATGAAATATTTCTTATACATTTATGTTTGTACGAGTCTACGAAACGTAGATTGAAATTGACAGTAAAACACACAAGTTGAGTGTTTATAAAAATTACTTCTTTTTTTTTTTGTTCAAGAATAAAATATGTATTTATTTGCATTGCATTAATTAATTAAGTGATCTGGTATTTAAAACAAAACTACTTTATAGCTTGTTATCTAATGAGTTCATTAATCTTATGAAATACACTTTTTGTAGTTATACTGGTATAAAATAATTAGAGTGTCCCTTTAAAAAAAATGGCACCCAAACTAGACATATTATGGAGCTGACTATGGAAAAAATAGGTATAAAATTTTTGAAAGAAATCTTGGGTCTCCTACCAGCGTTAAAAGTTGTACATAATTTCCTTATTTTCAGTTACAAAAAAAATGGTTTTAATTTTTATTTAATTGATTTATGATAAAAAAAAACATGGAGGAGATAGTTTATTTTCCCTTTTTAAGTTTTACAGGCAAGTGTGGACTATAAATACCGTAGAGTATACATAATAGATAGGCTTGTAAACGCACAGACTTTATGAAAAATCTTAGCAAGTTTCAAAATTTGCACTTTAGAAACACAATGGTGGGCTAATGTCACTCCATAAAAATTTTTAAATGCATTTCTCATAGCCAGCACGTATTTATGCAAATTTTAACATTGAATTTCCTCCTCGAGAAAATCAAGAAATCCATGTACCGGGACACTCTAATAATCATACATTTGTATGCATAAGCTATTAACATTGATATTTATGATACTGAAATTTTTATATATGGAAAACTTTTAAATTCCTTACAATGAAGGTTTACCTTACTAAACACTGACATTTTATTATAACTTAATAATTTTATTTGAAACTTAAAATCCGCAGACACATGAACTCTGCTAAGGAAATCTGACCAAACTACTTTGTAGATTATTCCGATACTTTCTACACCGAACAAGATATGGTATCTCAAATCTCATATACATACTTACCGTTTTAGAAAATTGTATAATCTACGAGGGCGGTCCCAAAATTTGCCGACCAAACAAAGAAACACAACAAATTTGGGAAAACTTTTCTTATTTATCAGCATAGTCAGCATTTATCTCTATACGTTTTTCCCAGCGATATATAATAGCTTCCATTCCCGTTTATAGTAAGAACTGTCTAGCTCCTTAAAGTAGCTATTAACAAAAATCTTTCACCAACGAGCCATCTTTTGAAGTTCGAGAATAGAAAACAATCCGAGGAAACTTTTATTCATTGACTTTGGCCAATTAATTTTTTTAATGTTCACAAATTCACTGATATCCTTTATTTGTGATGGCTCCAGAAAAATAATTTTGGTTAACGAAATGTATTAAATTCATTAAATTGAACGCGTTTTACTGCAATTATGATGAACAAAATTAATGCAATTATAGAAGTTACTTTTATCAAATCAAATTGAATAAATTGAACTAAAAATAACACAGAATATTATGTAGTTTACTGCTTGTAGTTTAATAAAAAAGTTTTTCGTTCCATTTAAAAATAAAGGAACATATATTTATTTTTCAAAGAAATATCTATATTAACTTTTTTATATATTTATTCGAAATAATTTACTATCATTTACCATTTTTTTCAGTTTTATTTATTGTTTTCATTTGTTTGAAATTTAATAAAAATTTATCCACAAAACGGAAACTTGTGGTTTATTTGCGTCCGTAACAGTTATAACAATTTAAAATTCTGTTTGCAGTCTGTTTCAAAAAAAAAAAATATTCAAAAAATTTCAATATGTTTTTTTATTTAAATTGGTTGTATATATACAAAAATTTTCAATACAAATTACAAGAAATTCATAAACACACATACATACACAAAGACATTCACACAAAAAGTGTCTATAGCTATGCATACATACATTTTGTATTGTACGAGTATATTAAAAAAAACAAAAAATACAAAAAGGGAAACAATTTCAAATAAATGAAAAAACCATTTATTTTTTAAGAATTGGTAGGTAAAATTTTGACATTTATTTTAACTGATTATATCATTTGATTCTTACGGATGTGTCAGTTGATTAATCAACATTTAAAAATAAATAACAAAAGGCATTTAATTTAAATGAAAATTAAGTAGACCGGTTTTTAAATGAAATATCATTTCTTTTATATGATATTTTTAGTTATTTTAACTTACAAACTATTTTAAGTGAAAGAATCCATTCAGTTTATAAAGCGTTCCGAGTGTATGAAAGTTTTCACTTAAGCGTTCAGTGATTATAAAAATTTACATTTAGTGATTAAAATAAAAAAATAGAAACTACATTTCTAAAAATTCTTTGAATATAAAGGGTGTCCCAAGAAGAACGCAATTTTTAAATTTTAAATAAAACACAGATATTTAAAAAAAATCGTGAAACTTTATTATATCGTAAAGTAGACAGAATGAGGTTATGTATGGAACAATATATCGTGCAGATGGCCGCCGCGGCTTTGCTGGCATGCACGCGATCTTTTAATGAAATTTTCAATGACCATTTTGCATGAATGCTGCGGTATTTCCTTAATGCAGCGTCCAATTTCCTCTTTTAAGGCTTGAGTCGTCGTCGGCTTATTCGCGTAAACCATCGACTTCAAAAAACCCCAAAGAAAAAAATCTAATGGTGTTAAATCGCACGATCTAGGCGGCCAATTCTGATCTCCAAAACGCGAAATAACACAACCGGGAAATGACTGATGCAGCAATTGAATTGTTTCTCTGGCTGTATGACATGTGGCGCCGTCTTGTTGGAACAACATGCCCTCCACATTCATTTCTTCAATTCTAGGCAAGAAAAAACTGGTTATCATTTCACGATACCGAACACCATTGACTGTTTGCGCTTGACCTGCCTCATTTTCGTAAAAAAAGGTCCAATGATTCCTCCAGCCCAAAAACCACACTACACAGTGACACGTTGAGGATGCATTTGCTTCTCGTGAATCACTCGAGGATTTTCCTCACCCCAAATGCGACAATTCTGCCTATTGACGAAGCCATCAATATGAAAATGGGCCTCGTCACTGAAGATGATTTATCGGCAAAATCAGCATTTTCATGTTGTCTCTCCAATACCCAATTAACGAACTCCCTTCGCTGTCCATGGTCAGCTGGCTTCAGTTCCTGAGTCAATTGAACTTTGAATGCATGAAGATGCAAATCTTTCGTCAAAATTCGCTGCAAAGTGGATTTGGAGACACCAATTTGCTGAGCTCGGTGTCGAATTGAGGTGGATGGAGTTTGAGCGACATCATCACGTACAGCTGCGACATTTTCGGTCGATCGACCTGGTCGATGGCGCGTTGTTGTCTTTACATCACTAACAGACCCAGTTTCGGCAAATTTATCCATTAATCTCTATACAGTTGACTCTTTTGGAGCATTATTGTGACCCCAAATTGATCGCAATTTGCGAACTGTAGCCGCAAAACTTTCACCATTTTGGTAAAACAATTTCACAATGAGAATGCGTTGTTCATTCGTGTAGCGCTCCATTTTTACTAATCTCGTACCTTCTACTAGCAAACAATAACAATTGTTCAAATGTCAAACAATGACACTTCGAATGTTGCCAGATTTAAAAATTGCGTTCTTCTTGGGACACCCTTTATAAGGAAGTCTTTAATATTATATTTTTGACTTATATTTTGTGAAAACGTCATCAATATATATTACAGTAATACAAATTATATTAGTATACAATTAAAAAAAAAAATATAATACAAACATTTTGTAAAGTACTTTGGCTTGCTGAACACGAATCTGTTGAAAAAGTTCCATTTAATCAACTTGCTGAGTTTTGGGCCCTTCCTTTTCCAACACATGATAGAAAAATGATTAGAAATATTTAATTTATTAGCGTTTCTTGTGGATTTGAATTATACTTGAAATTTCTTTTAATTTGAGTATACACTTAAAATAGTTTTGTAAGTTAAAATAACAAAAAATACCATTTAAAAAAAATAATATTTCATTTAAAATTGCTCTAATTCCTTTTCATTTAAATCAAATGGTTTTTGTTGTTTATTTTCAAAAATCTGACACATCAGTAAAAAAACAAATGATTAATCAGTTAAAAATATATTTTAAAATTTTACCTACACCAATTTCCTAAAAAATAACTTATTATTCATTTATTTGAAATTGTTTCGTGTTTTGTGTTTTTGTTTATTTTTTAATCTACAAATTGTATACATTTTGTGTGAATAGCCATATTGGAGTGTGTTTATAAAGTTCTTGTTATTTAAATTGCAATAATTTTGTATAAAAAACCAATTTGAATTAAAAATAAATTGTTTTTTTTTTATTTATTATTTTTTTTTTTTTGAAACAGACAGCATACAAATTTTAAATTTGTAATAACTGTATCGCAAACAAATAAACCAAAAATTTTCCTTCTGTGGGTAAATTTTTATTAAATTTCAAACAAATAAAAATTAGAAATGAAACTAAGAAAAAATCGGTAAATGATCAAATGCATAAAGAAGTTAAAATAAATGTTTATTTGAAAAATAAATGTATGCTCCTTTATTTTGAACTGAAAACTTTTTTTTTATTAAACTACATAATTTTCTGGGTGTAGTCATTTCGGGAAATAATTAGGGAAAATTTGTCTGCTTAATGTTTTTCTTATACCATTTAGAACTTTCGAAATTTGTAGAAATTTTCAGAAACAGAAAAAAATTATTACCAATAAAATTTCTGCTATTATTGTTTTTGATTCCAAATTAATTTCTAATTAAAAGTTTGTTCATATTAATTAAATAATTTAATTGGTTAAAAACTTATTCTAGAAACAAAAACTCGTAATATGTGTTAAAAAACAATTAAAATATTTTTCTTAAAGTAATAAATATTACGTTGAAAAAACTCATCGTTCATAGAATATTTTTGTAAATACAAATAAAAAAATGTTTAAAAACACATCAACAATGAAATTTGTAAATAGAAAAAACTTTTCGTTATTTTTTGTGACTTAAATTTTATTTTCAAGAACAAATCGTTAAAAATCTAATATGAATTTTAACAAATATTTTTAATTACTTAAAATGTTGTTATATTTTTCTTGTATACTTTGTATTATTCATATTTAAATTTAATTACTGGTTTTAAAATTAAAAATTATTGAACAAAAAAAAAAAGGGGAATATTTATTGACAATAATTTAATATTACGCGTTTTAATAAAAGCGTCATAACATTATATTTTTCATGGGAGAGTGTCACACTCACATAAACTGCATGGGGAAAATTTCAATTAATATTTAATAAAATAGAAAACTTTAATTGAATTTTTTTAAAAAAATTTGGTTTAATGTATGTTTGGTAAAAACATAGGATAATTGGCAATAAAAATTTTCTTTTAAATGTAATTACATTTTATTTTATCTAAAACTCTGTGTTTTTTTTTTTCAGCGTAAAAGGTTATCAATATTAGCTATGTGAAAAGGATCTTTAGTGGAAGTCTTTTAGTATTTTTTGATTGGAAAGTGGGCGTTAAATGAAACCAAATATATAACATAAAAATATTTTAAATTATAGCATAGCTATAATTTTGGTTAAAAATTTCCAGCATGCCCAGATAGGCGTAGACAAAATGGGTTAAGGATTAATTCATAGTTTGCCAAAGAGTTGTCCTAAGATATATGTACATTGAAGAGTATAGCATAATACCTACCTTCCTTTATTCTTTGAAAAAATCCATGGACAATTTTGAACAATTTTTACTGCAAATGCTGCTTTCTATGTCCAATGGTTTGTTGTCATAAATTCTTAACTTCTGACTATTGTCGTCTACTGGCTCAATGTTGTAGGCACATACACAAAACATATGTCTCCACTAAGTGTTGTTTAATTTACAGCCAAAGATCAAGTACTTAATATATTACAATATTTACTTTGCTTTTAAACCAGACATCTACTTAAACGGATTTCCTTGAATTACAAACAATTCAAGACACCCAACACGATAAACACAACAATAACGTAATATTACAAAAACTGAAAATTATAAAAAGTACTAAATAACAAGAAAAACAAAAAATTAAAATGGGTGAAAAAATAAGACCTAATAAGGCGTCAACCTTAAAGGAGTTGCTAACACATTTTTACATCACTTAGCACAAAATAAATGTCTCCCATGTGAGTGCTGACAGCATGTCACCTACAAATGTCATTTAGAAAAAGAAAAAAAAAAACAAAGAAACGAAACGTAAAATTAAATAATACAAAATATACACTATGAGCGTTGTTGTTGAGCTGTCATTATAAAACAAAAAAAAAAAAATGTATTTTACAGCAACAATGACAACAACAACACGAAGATATGGAAAAAAGAGATACGAGATACAAGTAGAGTTTTTAGTCAAATGTAAATGTAACATAAAGAAAGTGTCAAAGTAAGCATTATAAAAATTACAGAAGGAAGCCATAAATATTAAACCAAAATAACGAAACAAAGTAGCAAAGACAGCAACAACAACAGCAGTTGTAGTAGAAGCAACAATGTCAAAAAACAGCAAAAATATAATAAACAATATTTGACACACACACGCACCATCAACCAACAACATCCAACACACCAAAGTGTCAAACGACAAAATGTTATAAGTGATGGAGAAGGAGGTGAGGGAAATATTACATGACAGTTTAACATTAATACAGTAGAGCAACAAAAAAAAAAAAATAAAATAAAACAAAAAATTAAATAAATTCCTTTTTACCATCGCCTTCACCAACCATTGCCATAATATTAATCATCACATTGGTAACAAGATCTTATAGTTTTAAGTAGTTTAAAATTACAACAAGAAAATCATAAAAATTTAGTTGTAAACATTCATTATGTCACACAGTGTACGGTCTAGTTGAAAAATAATAAAGCTATTAAATTTACCGAAGAAATACATATTGAATGGAAGCAAACTAAGACTGCTACCTTTTGAGATACGTTATACTTTGTCTAGTAGGTTACTTCTAATAAAAGATATACAACTACATGATCAAGTGATTTTTATAAATTTTTAATAATAATTATGTAACAAAATAAAGGTCTAGTTAAAAAAATACAGGGTGGTCCAAACACTGTTTTTTTTAAATCATATGTGATTTTGACACTGATTGATTTTTCTTGTTCGAAATATTGATGATCACTTAGTACCATACTTCCGCGGGCCAAAATGAGTGGTTTTTAACTTGAAGAAGACCTTAAAAAATACTTTTGATTTTTATATTAAACCACTTTATAAAGTTGAATACGCGTTCTGGGTGTCTTAAAGGGTAAAAAATAATAGAAAAAAATAACAAAAATAAGGAAAAGGCCTCGAGTCAGAAAGTTTATGAGTTGTTGGACTCTTGCAATATATAAAATTTGTGATATCTTTTATGGAATCAGAGATGACGAACCCAAAAATAATAGTTTTCTGTGCGTTTGGACATGGATCTTTTTAAATATAGTCTAAATTTGATGTTAAGATTTTTTTGATTTTTTAACATATTAAGTTTTGATTAATATTAAAAAGTGCATTTATTATAATTATTGGTTATAAATATTTATCTATATTGAGGTGTCTCCTAATTTACGAAATTTTGAATTTCAATGCTTACACACTCCACCTTTATTTCCTTTGGACGCAAATGTGGTGATTTGGAGGAAAATTGTTTAATTAAACAATGCTACAAAAATAATGAATTTCCCTACACCCTACACAGAGAATTTATAGACTATAGCCCACACCAGATAAATACACTGTCGATAAAGCCAAGTAAATGATCCAGTTGAATCGCTACTGATGTTCGAGTTGAATCACCTAAAACGCATTGATTTTAGCAAAGACAATGAAACTTTCAGGATATACCGAGTTAAAATCGTCGATCCAATCATTATCCAAGGATCTTGGTCTAGTCCTTGCTAAAATCAATGTATAAAAGCGATTCAACTCGAGTATGAGAAACAATTCGATTGGAGCATCCGAACTTGCTTTTGTGGCTTCGCGGATTTTTGGTTGATTTTTGATTTTTAATTCTGCACATCCTATTGTTAGATAGTACTTTGTTCTACCGCAGTGCGCTAGTTTGCTAATAAGGCGGGTTTTGTGTTTTATTTATTTGTCACTTTCGAGAAATGATAATATTCTTTTTAAATAAACAAGAGCTTCCTTCATAAAAAATTCACTAAAAAAAGTTTTAAAAATATTGAAAACTTTTCGTTAAATTTGATGTCAATAAAATCTTTAAAGCTTTTTTAAGAGTCTCAATTCTCTTATTGAAAAACACTCAATACGGTATATGAAAAAGGAGTGCAAATCTAAGGTTAGATACTGGAAACAATATGCATCTGGGACTATTATATTATCTCCTGTTCCGGACGGAATCTATCCACCTTCAAGTCATCTATTTGGTAATGTACCACCATGTTAAAGTCGTCTTTATACCGAAGGCTGGAGCTAATCTGAACAGCTTCCAAAATCGAACAAACGAATTAGCCTTAGGTCTTTTCTCCTTAAGACAATGCAGAAGATTTTCCATTAGTATATCAGTGACACTTAGATCGAACGCAAATCGATACATGAGAGTAACAACGGGATAGTTGGGAGTTGTATTCCAACTGAAGATCCAATAGAACTCCTATACATGAGCGCGATATTAAAAGTCTATTTTGGAGCTTTTGGTTCGCGCCAAAAGGATGGCGTTGGTGCTTATCAGTGACAGTAGGTTGCCTAGTAAAATCCGTTGATGCACAGTGCATTACAGAGAAAGTTCGTTAGTCAGTTGAACTGAGGTATTCCCTGAGATTTACAATGTAAATAAATTCAAGTCTAATGTCCACAAAGACAGCTCCCTTTTTCATCCTCCTCATAACAATTTTTCCTGATATCAACACAATGCATTAATAAGGAACATCCCCTGAGTGCTCAACGTAAAAACAATAGTGAGTGCATTAAAGGAAAAGTTCAATTCTTTCGGTGCAACTATTGATATACAAGGCGCCTTAGACAATATTTCTTACGATTCAATTAGTGTATCCATGTTAAAATAGGGCATCTCTGCAATTATTGTCAAATGGATTTTGGATATGCACGACTCTAGGGTTTTCACATTGAGGATAGGGACTACTTGCAGAATCGCTAACATAACCAGAGATTGTCCTAATTACGAAATTTTGTTTAATATAGGCACTGGTTATTAATAAATTGCTTAAATGTCTAAACGACTTTTGCTTTTGGATCTACGGCTAACAAGATGATCTTGTCAACTATGTTGTCCGCTGGAATGAAAGCACTATTTTTAAACATTAGCAACAGACTCTGAATTAAACTCATACATGGTTTCGGGAAAAAAGGTTGTCTATCAACCCTTTTCAAGTGATCGTGATACCATAACCTATGCCTGTTGTTATTGATTTTTTTGAGAGTGTAAGTACCTTGGGGTAATTGTTGTTAAATCGCTTATCTGGGATAACACCTTCATTTCGTGTTTGAACAGGATTCCAGGGATTGTTGGAGGCTTTCTGGAAGAACGTGGGGTCGGTGAGTTATATTATTTAATCTATATATTATTTATCTATGAAGATATGCTCCTTGAAAAGAAGGCATAGAAAGTGGAGATAATGTTCACAACCTACTCATATCCTAAAATAGGACATACACATAAGCATGAAAATCGGATGGATGTGCGCTCTCATGTCGTCGCGATAATTCCTGTTTCTTTCTATTCCAGGAAACTCGGTTATGTTAAAGAAGTTCCTTAGTCTCCAATTCTACTAAGGTCACCCAAACATGGAATATTGTTACAAGATATGTGCTGAACCTTAATCCTTGCGAAGGCTGGACAGCCGGAATATACTAAGGTCTCATCATCCTCCTCATAGGCTCTAGAAATTACTGAGTCCGATATATATTAATAATATTAGTGCAATATTTAAAAAAAAATCATTCAAACTTTTTCATAAAGTGTGTTAAGGAAACCCACTCCCTTTTTATTTTAAACTTTCTAACTTTTAGACCCAAATCTATGTTAAACATAAGCGTAATGCTTAGCTAAATACTGCTAGAGGAACAATTTTTGTTAAGAAATTTCGAAAATAATCAATTAATTAAAGGATTCAAGATAGTGTACGTTTCATGGTGCACCACATTTCCCTGTATGCATTATATTCGTTCCGGTAGAGAGTTTTTTCGACTTTTTTTTACATATGTTGAATTAATCATTTTCCATTAAATATTATAGAAAATATAAAATATAATTGGAAACTAAATTTCTTCTTTTCACATACATATACAAATTTTATCGAAATTATAGAGAATCTCCCAAGTGAATTATCCTCAATAGTAAAAATATTCCAAGATTTCTTTTAAATCTGTATTCTACTTTGAATAAAATTATTGTTGTAAGAAATACCAACTCAAAATGATTCCTAAATAATGACAAACAAATAAATTTTTACATAATTTAAAAATCAACCATAATCTTATGTAGGGTACTTTTTCAAAATAATTTTCCTCCCAACCGCAACCATCAACAAAACAAAAATGTCAACGAGTAGGTTAGTTTGTAAATAGTATTCAGTCTTATTGTTGTTTTTGTAGTAGTATGGTTGATGTCGTCGTCATCGTTGTTATTGTTGTTGTCTCCTCCAACATTTTTTAAGTAGTGTTGTGTCATTTACTTGTCACTTAACACATGATTGAGTTTAAATATGCGTTTCATCTTACGTTTAAAAAAGAAATAAAAGTAAAAATTTATTTTTCAATTTTTTTTTTTTAATTTTGTTAGTGATGTTGACACTAATGTTTTTACTGTTCAGATAGTAAACATTATATTAAACACCATTTACTATTTAGTTACTGCACACTACATATACACTATGTTTTAAAAGTAAAATAAATTATGAAATCGGATTTAGAAACTTAAATCTAAGAATTTTACAAATATTATGATTTCACCAAAATATAAAAATAAAAATATTATTATTTGGTCAAATAAATTTACATGAACATAAAGTGAGCAATAATTTTATCAATCATTATAAAAATTTCGTATACTTTTTAAACATAGAATATATGAAACATAGAATTTATATGAAATATACTATAATGTAGCAATAACATGACATACACTTGTATAGTTTTACAACGAAATATAAAAATGAAATCATTTATAAAGATTTTGTAGAGTATGCTTAATGGATATGCTTATTTTAGTTGGTTGACTTGGGGGAGCAGTAATTTTTCAGTTTTATTTTTTTGTGTAATTTATAACAAAATTGTTAATTAGCTGCGACATCAGCTGTTATGCGATAATTTATGTTTAGTGTTGAGTAAAATGGTAATAAAAAAAACATATAAAAAGACTTTCGTCATTTTTGACATGTAGAAACTTGACAAATAATTACCAAATTAATTACAAGAGCATACAAAACATTATATTTGAAAAATATGTCAAATTCAGTGGTGAGTTTGGTGTATCAAATTTATGTCTGCAGAATGAATGGTTTAATATTTTTGGTGAAATGATCAATAACACAATTTCTAAGGGTATTTATTTTTTGTATCACTTTTTTTTTAATTGATTTTGGAAATTATTTTAACGAATTAATTATGTCAGATCAATTCTCCTCTCCAGTAAAAATGGCTGAATGGTTTTTTCATCATTTCATTCTAGGAAAAGTTTAGTATTAATTTTATCATTGATTATGAAACTTATTTCAACGAGTTAATTTTTTTCTGACATTTGGTTTGATAAATTCTCCACTCCATTAAGAACTGTCTGAATCGATAATTTTTTAATTATACATTATTGTCTTATACTCAATTGGGGCTATCTCGAAATTTTCACAAAATTACTTTTTGATGCCAAAATATTCACTGACGTTACTGTCATCTATTGTATTACTCTTTGAAAAGAACGTGTCCATTTAAACGATCTATTCTGCGACCTGTCCTATGACAGATGATAGTACTTATTCAATGGTTGGTAAAAAATGTCCAATCTTAAAATGCATTCCCTGTAATCTATCGTGTGACTGGTAGCAGAAAGACGTCTGAAAAAACCAATGCAAATATGTTTAAGAAAACAATAATTTTACTAATCTGTCCGCAATTTATTAATTTAATGTTTTTTAATTATTTTTGATATTTTAGGTAGCATTTTAAGTTGACATATTTTCAAACAGTAAAAAAAGTAATCTAAAATCATCAAAACGTCTACTAATAAAATCAACTTATTTTACTTTGCTAACATAAACCAACACTCAGGGGATCTTCCTACTAATGCATTGTATTGCGTTGGAATTGGGGACATATGTTATGGGAAGACGGAAATAAGGACTAGTGTTTGTGGACATTTGACTTCAATTTCTTTATACTGTATTCATTGTGAATTTTTTGCCAACCGAATAACTTGGTTGGAGCCGTCGATATATTTGTTTGTGGTAACAGAAATTCGGTTAATACAGCACAAATTCGGTTAAAAAAGCAAAATATTTTAATTGTTAAAGCAAAATATTTTAATTGTTTCAGGAATATACTAGATTACCGCAACCAAATAATTCATTTATAAAGAATCCATTTGTCACATCTGTTGAATCTGTTTTATCTGTGCAGAACATCATGAGTATGCAATTCTACGATATTGACACCGCCCATTTTTACTGAAAAGATAGACGACCCCATAGCCCTATGGGTTGGTCAACATAAAACGTTTGGTCTTACATGTATTAAAATCGACCCAATTAACAAGACACCACTTGGAGATTGCCGAAGGGTATACAATCGAATGTTTTATTGATAATCTGACTTTTCCCCCCAAACCTCCAAAAGGATTGGCCGATATCCGAAACAAAATGAGTGACAAACATTGGTGCCATCAGCGAAAGAGCAGATAGGGTAGAAAATTTGGGGCAAGAAGATTGTTAATAAAGATAAGATAATGAGTGGAAAAAAGAAACGTGCGGTACCCACATGCAGAAACTAAAGTGCCAACCGAATTTTGGTTGCGGCCACCAATAGATTCGGTTAGCACAACCCAATTCTACACTCTAAATAATTTCTGTTGAAATTTACCCAACTTATAGTAGGAAACTGTACTCCTACTATAAGTTGGGTAAATTTACTCTGTGTGCGTAAATGAAAAAAAAGTACACACATGCGTAAATTGATGAACACAAAATAGGTAAAATTACATTAAAAGTGCCTAAAACTTAAATCAAATTTTAAAATTGAAGAGTAAATTTACCAAATTAGTGCGTAAAGAAACACGATTTTCCTGTAAATGTGCACATATAATTCGTAATAATCCTAAAAAAAGCGCATATTTTCAATAAATTACAATAAATTTATTGTTTGGTAATTCACAATAAAAGTAAAAACAATAAATTTATTGCTTAGAAACTCACAAAAAGAAAAAAAAACAATATTTTTTATTAGTTAATTGATAAACTTAAAAAACTAATAAAGGTTTCTTTTTAAATTTTAAAAATGTTTCAGATTTTTTTTTTTTTCAATTTCAATATGTCATAATTTTTTTTACCATTATAAGTTAGTATATTAACTGCCTAAAAATACTTCGTGTGTGTATTATTGTATATGAAAGTGTGCGCAAAAACGATTTACGCATTTGGTGTTTACATTTACCGAATTATCGTAATATTACATAAAACTTTACCCATTTTATAGTATTAAATTTAAAAGCATTTTTTAGAGTGTAGTGTGACTGCTGAATTAACTGCACTCTAATAAATTTCTGTTGAAATTTACCCAATTTATAGTAGGAAACTGTACTCCTACTATAAATTGGGTAAATTTACTATGTGTGCGTAAACGATAAAAAGTACACACATTATGCGTAAGTTGGTACACACATAATCGGTATTTTTACATTGAAATTTTTTAAATGAAATTTTTAAAGTAATTCGAAAATTTACTGAAAACTATTTTAAAAGTAAATATAGTAAATATAAATGCCTAAAAATGTATTTCTATATGCGTAATTATATAAAAAATGCGTATATTTACCAACGCATGGTAGCTTGACCACATTTTCTTTGTTGTAGCTTAACTGAATTTTTTTTGTGGAAGCTGATATTCAGTTGTACGAAACAAATTTAATTGTAATAACAGAATTTCAGTTGAAATCTGACAAAAATTTTCTCTGTGTGCATGAATTAAGGTGAAACTCTTTGTGCGAAATCCCATTTAATTTATGCATGTATAGTGCCATCTTTACCGATAACTTTGCGCTTGATGACAGTGCGCTGTACCACACACGATCTAGATTAGATTAGATTACAAGGGTTGTGTACCATAATAAAGTACACTACCACTCGGGGACCCATAGAATCCATTGTGACACCCTTTGGAAAAAAGAATAAAGAAAAGATAGTTTAAGATATATAATTGAAAGCCCCCGGCCTAAAAAGCAAGTATAGGCAATAAACACACGATATACCGTCTTTCAAATATGCGGAGAAACTAATTTCAAAAAATTTTTCAATTGACCGACTCCAATGCTAATGACCTCTACGAAAGCCATCATGTCGATCGCTTAAATGTGAATTAGATGTTAGATGTTTAATATTAACATAATTATCCATGCTATCCATCATTTTGGTAAAAGAGGTATTGCATGCAACCTTTTTAGGATTTTTTGTATATTGTGAACCCTCCATCATAAGGAGAAGATTCCCACAAGGTACGAATAACTCAAGAGATGAGCCAGTAGCAGCACCAGTGCTGATATGACTTCCGGCCTCGTTATCTTATTCACGTTTTGATATGCAAAAACGCTTTTAACAGCACAAGCTCGAATATCCTAGACAAAGTGAACGATACTCATACGATTTCTGGCAGTGTTTGATGGATTTCTGGCAAAAATAAATTTCTGGCAAATAAGCGCTCTTTTTTTAATTAATGGTTTTATTTTTAATTTTTAAAATTACTATCTTTATAATTTTTTGCATTTTTTATTGTTGAGGCATTTTTATTTATAATAATTGGTATATAAGAAAATTTAATTTTTTTATTTAGATTGAAATTAATTGATTTTTTACTGCGGTTAAATTTTTTTTTAATTTATAAAATATTTTTATTTCAATTCATATCTTGTGTCTCAACCCTACGTGGAATGAAGGGTCGATTGATCCAAGGTGATAAATCTGTGAAAGCTGAATGAGGGATGTGGCACAGAGCAGGTGTCAAATATAATTCAGTGTCTAAAAAAGTGATAATTGCTATAAAATTTCCATTGCGCCAACTATTGAAATAGTGACAGCACTGTCTTCCAATAAATATAATATCTTGCCAAAATAGGGAATTTTTAGTTATCCAACGGCGAATGGTGAGTCACCCGGGGGCAGGTCACTAAATTGGTACAAGTTTTTTTTTGTAGTGTTAGTGTTTTCCACTTTAATTTTCTTCTTTGATTTTCTTGTAATCCTGGCTTTGAATGAAAATCTACTTTTAGAGAGGTTCTACTGTATCAGACCTGTGGCATATTACAAAGCACAATTTACTATCCCTTTTGACAACCGCAAGTTAAAGTGGCAGGTTTCTTTCATATAAAATAACCAGCTACGTGACGTTTTCCACACGGTCATTTTAAAATAAAAAATAATTACAACAATAATTTTTTTAAAATTAAATTGAGCTATATAATACAGCATTGCTTATTTTTGAATAGAATGGATGTTTTATTTGTTTCGAATCTGGTTTCAAAAATCTTTCACTTTTACGAGACCGGTTAACTAATAGTTTTCTGAAAATCAAATTAAACCATTTTTTCACTCTCCTGATCACTTGTGTTTTACAGATAGCTTTAATTGATTTAATGACAGTAGATTTTAACTTTTTTGCTTTATCAAATCTTAGTTAAATTTAAGGAAGCATTTTCTGTCCAATTTACTAGTATTTTCTTAAAAGGTTTAATCTTTTATTTGCTAAGTTAATTCACAAAATCTCTCCGTAATAAAAAAAATTTAAACATCGAGATATAATTTATTTATTACTATAATTTAACACAATATGTACTTACATACGTCTTTCTAATAAATAACAGCTGTATAACAATAAAATTTTTAAAATTTTAAAAAAATTTATAACAAAAAAATAACAAAATGACTTCTAATACACACAATAAGAAAATTAGTAATAATAATCATTTATTTGTATTATTGTAGCAACCAATAATAAATATTCACAAAAATATTTATATTTGTTGTATGTATATATTTTGTTTTGCTGCAAAATAAATCGTAGCATTAATCTAAATTTAAAAGGGTTTATAAAATGTTTGTATTCGATAAATTAACGGTTATCGATTGCTTGTTAAAAACATCATTGATAATATTTTCAAATGGCTTTTATTTTATTTATTTATTTTATGAATGTTGTATATGCATAAGGGGGGTAATTTATTTATAGACTTAATTTTAAAAACTTAAATAATAAATTTTTTTTTAGTTTGCTATGAAATAACAGTTAACTAGTGTGGAAATGCTTTTAAGAAACAGAGAAGGGCAAACCTGTATATAAAATGTAAATTTTATATGATTTGTACATTCAGGTCTCGTTTTCAGTTTTAAAATATTCTGCATCCATTCATATATATTCAGTTCCAAACAAGGGAACTAGTTTAGTAGTATACAACTGCTTAAAGCTAAATAAATGAAAGACTTACCGCGAATGCGAAACGATGTAAAAACCGAATTGATAAGATTTTGCAATTTTGAAAATTTTACATAAATGATTTGAAATTTAAATGTGGTTTTTTAATGAACCATTTTTAATGAAAAATTTTTCATTATTTAAAAGTTAAAGAATTTTTTTATGACTCATTATATCATCAGTCAGCATATTTTCGAGAAAAAAACATGTAGTGACCTTCTAGCGATTTCTAACTCTGATATATTATTATTTGAAAACTGGTTGACATCACTGTTTGAAATAACCATATTACAAAACTATAGGCACCTTTTATATAAGATCACGCATCATAAAATGTCATGAAACCGTTAAAGTATTCAAAACCTTGACTTTTCGGCAATATCCAGGTGGGGAATTCCTACACTTAGAATATTATGAAGTTTACTGTTTGAAGTTTAATAAAAAAGATTTCAGTTCAGTTGAAAATAAAGGAACATACATTTATTTTTCAAAGAATCATTTATTTTAACATTTTTTATACATTTGCTCAAAATGATTTACAGTCATTTACAGTTTTTTTTTTCAGTTTCCTTTATTTTTTTAATTTTTTGGAAATTGATTAAAAATTTACCCACAAAACGAAAATTTATAGTTAATTCAATTCGAATTACAAGAACTTAATAAACACACACACTCATAAGTGTGTGCGAGTAAACATTTTGCAGATTAAAAAATAAACAAAAATACAAAAACCCGCAACAATTTCAAATAAATCAACAACCATTATTTTTTCAGAATTTTTAGGTAAAATTTTAACATTTATTTTTAACTGACTAATCATTTGTTTTTACTGATGTATCAGTTATTTAAACGTCATTTAAAAATAAATAACAAAATATATTTGATTTAAATGAAAGGTAGGTATACCATAGATCATGTCTTTTAAATGGAAATTTATGTTATTTTAACTTACAAGCTATTTTTTTAAGATTCGAAAAATATTTTATTATAGAAAATCCATTTTGTCCAACATATTTTACGAAACCCTTATTGTCTCAAAGCTATAAATTCTGAAGGTTTTGGATAATCCTTTATAAAATATGAAAATTTTTCTGTAAGAAAAGTTTTCAGAATTCTAAGGATTTTATATGGTAAAAAGTCGTCCAAACCTTTTAAGTTTCAATAGTGATCAGAATCTAATTTTTTTTTAGGAAAAAATTTTATAGTATAATGTTTTTCTATTGAAAAAGTCCACAGTTTAGTTAAAATTTTCGAAAGTTTAATTTACATGCTTCCCGCTTAAATATTGTTCATTGTACAAAAAAAAAAAACAATGTATGCAAAATTTTTTTTTATTTTTATTTATAAATTATATTTTCTATCGATATAAGACAATTTCTTTAATAAAAAAATTGTTATTTAACGAAAGATTAAATAAGATCTAAAACATCGGTTTTTGACGGCCTTTTGCTTAAATCGATAAATAATGTTACTATGGCGTATGAGTAATAACATTATACAATATTATAAAATATTACGTATACGCTTTTGGAAAGCTTTTAACCTAGAGTATTCAAAACTTAAACCCAAGGCCGATCAAACAGTTTCGGTTTTTTTTAAATTAAAATATATATAAACCCGGATTTTTGGTGTCGTTTAGCCGGTTTTTTTTATTAAAATATTTTTTTTTTATTTTTGCTCAAATTTATAACTATTTGAATGTATTGGCGAATTCAAAGTAGAAATTTAAATTTATTTCAAATATTAATAGCAGTAATTTAGCAAGAGCGAGTTGTTCAAAAAGTTCTCAGCATACTAGGTACAGCCATATGGCAAAACGGACCGGGTATAGGTTAAAGTTGGGCATGCCGAATTTGTAGTACCCCATACCAAAGTACAATTTGCATCATATTCTAACAAGCGGATTAAGTCCCGGGATGGAGTTTCAATTATCGTTGAATTAAATGTAATAAAATACATATATAATTAAAGAAGTAGTATAAAGTGTGTGAAAAATTTTGGTATTAATTCCGGACACCTTTTATTTAAGTTTTTTTGCATATCTTTTTTAAAACAGACAGCAAATAAAATTTAAATTTGTAATAACTGTAACGGAAACAATTAGATTACAAAATACCGTTTTGTGCGTAAATTTTTATTAAATCTCAAACAAATGAAAATTATAAATGAAACTGAAAAAAATCGTTAAATGACAGTAAATCATTTTAAACAAATGTATAAGAAAGTCTAAAATAAATATTTCTTTGACAATTAAATTTTTGTCTCTTAATTTTTAACTGAGCTGAAAACTTTTTTATTCAACTACAAACAGTAAACTACAAAATATTCAGATTACACGACTAATTTCTTAGATTAGATAAGTTTAGAAAGGCTCTATGCACCGTGACCAAAATAAATCGATGTTTTATGCAGCTTAATTTTTCCGCCCTAAATATTGAGGCTTTCAATTAAGCAAATCACCCAAAATGGCACAGATATGCAAATTTCCAAGGGTGATGGTGTATATCTAAGAAGGAATTGTAGTCTCCTGTCGTAAAGCCTAGGACATGCAAAAAGTATATGGTCCGCAGTCTCAGCTTCCAATTCACAGAATCTACAAGTTTCCGATTCAGGCAGCTCCAGTCCTTAAATGATATCTGAGATTACAGTGTCCATTGAAAAATCCAGCTAAGGTCCTTAAGTGCTTTCTGTTCACAGAAAGAAGTCTCTAGCAGTTTACACTAGTTGGAACGATGAATCGCTTAGCCTGGCGCTGGCCAATGGTCTCATTCCAGCACTCAGTGGACTTAAAATCGTAATTTTTTCTCTGATATACCCTGCAGGTACACCACAGAATAGTTCAGGGCCAAAGAAGTGACGACGGGCTCAAGCAGTTAACCAATCTGAGAGCGCTATCGTTACCCACATGCCCAGGAACCCGCGTACCCAGCAACCAAGTTTATGATTAATTTGTTGGATCCACCAAATTTATTGAAGGGCACAATGCAGTCCAGGACAAGCTTAGACGATACGTCATAGGACAATAATGCCCTGAGTGCCGCTTTACTGTCTAAAAGAATATAAATACATGCCCCCTTGTGGCCCTTCTAAGCTGCACATACATAGATGGCAAAGATCTCCGCCTGGAAGATGGACGGGTACTTGCCCATAAGAATAGCTCATTGAAAATTGTGTCCAAAGACGCCCGCACCCCTATAAAAATTAATTAAATTCGATCCGTGAGTGAACCAAACCTGTGATCCCAGTTCGGGTTTCAAAGATTTGCTGGTGCAAATGCGACTCTTGAAGATGATCACATCAAAATTCCTGGTAAAAATCTGCCTTGGTAACATCTTGTCCGTAACCTTGGACAGTGAGTGGTCAGGGAACAACATTGCTATGCTCATGTGGTGCCGCAGGTCATATGAAGTGGTGGTTCATTAAGCATGGCACCAATTGCGCTAGTCGGATACGTTCTTCTTGCACCAGTTATGCCCGCAAAGGATAAGCAATAGATCCTGTTAAGCGCTGCCTTTGCCTGTGTCTGCTTCACCTTAGGCTACCACGCCATAGCAGCATAGGTAACCATTAATCTCACGATGGAGTTGAAAGACCAGTAAACCGTCTTGGATGGGTTCACAGATAACCCATTTTCTTGACAACAATTGAGAGTGTGCATGCGGTCAGAAATTGTTCTTCCAGGCCAACGAACCCTAGATCGCTTAGTTCTATTAGTAGCTCATCAATAACCAGAGTCCACAGTAGAGGTGACGGAACACCCCCTGTGAACAGCTCCTAGTGGCATGTAAACATATTAATGGTCCACTTTATAATAATCGGGGCAATGCCCCTCCTAGTCATAGGCCTCTAAACGCATCATATGATGTATTATCAAAGCACCCTGTATGTCAATAAACGGCTAATAAGTCAAAACATAGACCGATTAAACTATATTCAATATAGTTCAAATGGCAGCTCTGACAATTCAGGTTGATAAAATTCGGATATTGCCTACAAATATAAAACTTTTAGTTGCATAAATATATTGCAAAATTTTTATACCAATAAAGTTTTTTCTATTTTTTAATATATTTCGATTAATTTGATACCTGATTTATCTATATTTATCGCCGTACAAAAAAAGACATTTTAAAAAGGACAGCCAAAGGCAACATTTTTCCAAAAAACGGCTTAAAGCAACTATTTTGGCATAATATTTTTATTGCCCAATAAAACTTTGATAACATAAAGAAATGAGTCATCGATCATTGATAACGTATTGCAAACGTAAAGTAATAAAAAAATATTTTTGAAAATGTATTTTAGACTCATTACTTTGTGTTTTTTTGTAAGGAAAAAGTTAATGTATGTACGTTTCGACATCACAAATAAAACCACGAAGCGCAATTATTCATTTAGCTGTAAAGAAATTTAATATTCTATGCGTCGTACACTCAGAAAAAAAAGTTAGTAGAAAAATTTGTTAATGGTTTTCAATCCCACTCTACTATTTTTGTACTGTTTTTTAGTAAAAAATTATTATTCAGCAAATCATTTTGCTATTTACATTTTACAAATTACAGAATTTTTACAGAATATTTTCAAATTTTTGTTGCTAATTTCAGAAATCATTTTACAAATTTTTGAAACCGATTCCAATTAAAACTTACACCTGCAAACTTAAATTTCCTTAAAATGTTACATATATATAAAAAGGTATCGGAAGTGAAAATACCGACTCATGTCTAAAAAGAGGACATCCACTTAAAATAGCACTAAAAAGGTTTTTTGGTTCTAAAAATCCGCCCTAAAAACAATTAAAATTAAACCTTAAAAGTAAAAAAAAATTTACCAAAATATTTTTCAAACAGAAATTACCAAATTAAAACAAAATGATTGATTCGTTTTTTAAAAAAATATAATCAAAATTTTTGATTCTCGATAAGAAAAATAAATTCAAAGCTTTTTACTAATATTAATAATATTTAGTAATTTTTTTTGCTGATTTTAGCAAACAGATTTTAAATTCCACCTTACAAAAAGTCTACTAAAATTTAGTAACGGCTACTAATTTTTCTACTAATTTCATTGTACTACACGTCAGCAGACATGTGTTGCTAATGAGCAGAATTTTCCGTAATAACAGCAAAATTTTCAGTTGCCATTACAGACTTTTTTTGGTGAGTGTAACCATATAAGTATCCTTTTACTTTATCACCTCCTAAGTTGAGGCTCATCGCCTATAACATTCATCAAGGAAGTAAGGTGTAAAATAATGCATGCACCCCTGCACCACTATACATTACTTTACACATTATTTGGTAATGTGTTGTTTTGTTGGGTATGTAAAGAATTTTAGAATTATGTGATGACCTCAAAACTAATGTCAAGCTACGCGTGCCTTTTGTTCGCCTTGGCCATTATTAAAAAATATAATATTTTATTTGTTTATTATTGTTTTGTTTTTTTGTCAATAGAATATTTTTTTTTTTAAATAACAAAAACACCTACACAAACTACTTAATCAAATGAAATGTTGACGTTCGAATTCATATTTTACAAGTTAAAAAATTATGATAATTTTTTGTTTATGAAATATTAATAAAATATAATATGTTTGTATGTTGAAATAAATATTTGTATTTCTTTGAATTTGTATATTTGAGTATGATTTATGAGTCTAATAAATGTATATACATAATTTTGTATTTTTTTATTATCAATTTAATCAAGTTTTTTTTAATTTGTTGACTAAAACTACTTTAATAAATTTTTAGGAAACATACATCAATTTACTATTATTTTGTGAAGTTTTTGAGATGATCAATGATAAGCATTTCAAAATTTGTATGGGAATTGTCACTTCTAAAATTAGGTAATTAATCATTTAAAAATGATTATGTATTAGATTTTTTTTCGCAGTCATTAATTCTAATACCATAAGTTATTATTTAATTATCCAACATATTATTAGTAAAAAACCAAAAAATCTGTTAATTAATATTTTCTGTAGGTCTGAGTTTTAGTTTTTAAAATTTTAATTATATGGTCTAGTTTTATGGTTTGAAAATTGTTTTTTTTTTACATTTTTACTTAAAAATGATTGATTATTATCTGACATATTTATGATTTAAACTCATGCTTAAACACCCAAATTACCAACTAGTAAAAAAGTTTTGTTATTTTTCTGCACAAAACTTATAGTACAAAAATATCATGACTAAGATTGATTGTGTTTTTTTTCCATAAAAGTGTGTATTAAAAAATACATTACATCAATCAAAAAACATTAATTATTTTTTTTTTTTTGTAATTTTTGTTGTTTTGTTAAATGTAGTATTTATGTATAAGACACACATGCTTATTTATTTTGAATTCCATTCAATTTTATATTGGAAAATATTTTATGTTAAATTTGTCTTACCCACTGATCTTATTTGTGTGTCTTTTATACAAAAGTTTACTTTCACTTTGTTTTGTATTTAAATTTTATAGTTTGTTTTTAGTGTTTAGTGGTTTAGTGCTTTTGTCTGGTCGCTTAAAATTATTTATTTGGTTGTGTTTTTTCAACTGGCTCGTTGGTCTAGGGGTATGATTTCCGCTTAGGGTGCGGGAGGTCCCGGGTTCAAATCCCGGACGAGCCCAAGTGAAATATTTTTTTTTTTTAAATTTTTTGAAAATAATTAAATCATGAATTTTTTAAAAGTTTATCATTAGTCTTTTAAATGTTTTCCAAAAATAGTCAGGGGGAAATTCAACCTTAGAAAAATTGTATTCAAAAATTAAACGAAAAATCTTAAATGAGTAGTAAAAATCTTAATAACTTTTATGAAAGGTTTTTGTTGAAAGTATAAAAAATTTTAATTAATATTATGAATAACTAAAAAATGCGTGATTTTTGCAACTTTTGGGCGTTTGTTGTTGAAAAAGTACTCAGAATATAAATAAAATAAAATAAGTCTGTAGAGTTGTTTCGTACGAAAATAAATCATAATACTACATTTTTAAAAATTTCTCTAATAGAAACATTTTTAGATTCTATGGTTTTTTTTCACTTAAGTAAAATTCTCATATTCTGCAAACTGTTTCTTAGATAAAAATTCATATAATCTAAAACACTCTTAGATTCTGAGGACTGAACATCATGAAAAATACTCAGATTCTCAGGAGTATTTCTATAGATTTCTTAGATGCTAAGAACTTTTTCGAAAGGAAAAATTCTGACTCAGAGTTACTATCTAAAAAAATTTAAAAATGTTCTTAAATTCTAAGAAATTTTTTTATTTGAAAAAGTCCATACAAATCTATGTTGTTTTATTAAAAAAGTCCTTAGAATTTAAAAAAGTCCTTAGAATTTAAAAAAGTTTTTGTAGTATTTTCCTAAAAAAAGTCCATATAATAAAATAAATTTTCTTAAAAAGTTCTTAATATCAAGTTCTTTCTTTAGGAAAAACATTTCTTAAAGAAATATTCTTTAATTTAAAGACCTTTTCCGTAGTTTTGAATCATAATATAACTGTAGGGATCATATTATGGTAAAGTTATAGTTGTTTTATTATATTAATATGATAACTATATTATAATAGCACTATGGTTGGCATAATCATAATCCCAAAAATATATAATGCTCTTCGAATATAAATGCCCCAACTATGTTTTTTCTCCGCGTGTGGCAGGTGAGGCAAAACTTCCAAGCCAATATTTTCTAAATAGTTTTTAACCGTTCTTGCAACATGTTTCCGAGCGTTGTCATGATGGAATATTATGGCTTCATGTCTAGTCGCATATTCCTAACTATGCTCGCTTCAAATAAGACAATTGTGTTCATACAGATGCCCTGTAATGGCATGGTCTGACTTCTGCTGATGGAACCGTTTTGGTTCCCCTAAAAACAGAGAACTGCATTGTGGCACTGTCGTAATAAATCCAGTAATGATTTAATCATCCAGTAATGATTTAATCATTGCCAGTAATGATTTTATGCAAAATTTACTTGTTTTTATAGCAGTCAAGCAGTATTTCCTCCTCCCTCGGCTTCAACACATGTGAAAAAATCCTGATGCTTGCAAACGTTTTAAAATTGCTGCTGGAGTGACTCCCAATGATTTTTCGATTTCTTCTTGAGTTTGTTGACATCAATATTCATCGAGTGATGCCTCCAATTTATCTTCTTCGAGCATTTTTGGCTGACCTGGGTGGTCTTTTTCTTCCTTGTAAAAATTACTTCTTCTGAACCGCACAAACCATTTCACGCACGTTTAAATTGGTGGATCATATTCTGTATAAGCTTCGGTGAGCAATTGATGTGCTTTTTTTCAAAATTGAAGAAGTGAAGCACAACTTCCATGCTATCTACATCTTAGTTTAATCCCCTCCACAGCCTGGCTTACTCCAATTGTAAATGAAGCTTTCAAAATATTATGTAGTTTACTGTATGTAGTTTAATAAACAATTTTTCAGTTCAGTTATTTTTCAAAGTGCACTCACCAAAAAAAGTCTGTAATGACAACTGAAAATTTTGCTTAATAGGGGCAATTTTGCTAATTTTGCTAATTTGAGCCCAGCGGTATTTTTTGCTAATCTTAGCAACACATGTCTGCTGACGTGTAGTACAATGAAATTTGTAGAAAAAATTAGCTGCCGCTACTAAATTTTAGTAAACTTTTTGTAAAGTGGAATTTAAAATTGGTTTGCTAAAATCAGCAAAATAAATTTACTTAATATTATTAATATTAGTAAAAAATTTCTAATTTATTTTTTTATCGTGCATCGAAATTCTTTTATTTTATTTATTTAATTAAAATAAATATTTTAGACAAAATTAAAAAAAAAAAAAATTAAAGGCTTAAAACTTTTAAAAACATAAAAGAATTTATCATATTAATTTAATTTAGTAATTTCTGTTTTTAAAAATATTTTACTAATTTTTCTTTACTTTTAAGGACAAATTTTAATTTTCTTTTAGAGCTGATTTCTAGAACTAAAAAACTTTTTAGTGCTATTCTAAGTGGATGTCTATTCTTAACTATTAGTCGGTATATTCACTTCCGATCACTTTTTTAATCCATGTTACATTTTAAGGCAATTTAAGTTTGTAGGTGTAGTTTTTAATTAGAAGTAACATTTTCTTCAATATCCACTTTTGTAAAATTAGTAAATTAATTTGCTAATTTTAGCAAAACGATTTTTAAAAATTTTTAAAATGATTTAGGAAATTAGCAACAAAAATTTGTAAATATTCTGTAAAAATTCTGTAATTTGTAAAATGTAAATAGCAAAAAGATTTGCTAAATAATAATTTTTGACTAAAAATCAGTACAAAAATAGTATTTTAACTCTTTTTTAAATGTTTTTTCAAAATAATTTACTATCATTTTCCGATTTATCTCTGTTTCATTTATTTTTTCCATTTGTTTGTTTATAAAAATTTACCCACAAAATGGAAATTTGTGGTTTTACAGTTATTGAAGTTTAAACATTGTTTGCTGTATGTCTAAAAAATATTCGAAAAACTCAAGTTTTGATATAGGACCATTCACATTACATGTGTCTATAGACTGTGCGAGCTTACGTTTTTCAAAATAATTGAATAATCAGTTATTTGTAAGGAATTGAAGTTGAAATTTTAGCATTGATTTTGAACTGATTAGTCATTTGTTTTATACTGATGTGTCAGTTGTTAAAGCAACATTTAAAAGTAAATAACAAAAACCATTTGCTTTAAATGAAAATAAAGTAGATCGGTTTTTTACCGAAATTTCATTTCTTTTCAATCGTATGGTCTGTTATTTTAGCTTTGAAACTATTTTTAGAGTTTTAGTAAAAATAAAAAATACGGTTAAATATATCAACAATACCAGTAGAATTATATATGAACCATTCCCAATATTTTCGATCTGACTGAGCTATAAATATAAGTACATGAAGATTTCACGTTCCGAGGTCAAATGTTCTAGTTAATAAAATTTATTTGTTCAGGTTTGTTTCGCGGCTAAGAGTTAAATATTTTGAACAATAATAAGACCAACATCTCATTTAAAGTCACTTTATATAAACACTGCAGAAACATTATTTATTCGGAAATATTTTAGGAAACATTTGCAATGTAAAGCTAAATTTTCCTGCAAAATACTAAAACTGCAGATTAGAAAACCCTCGAAATTGAAAAATATTCTTATTTCAATACGACGGTGTATTGTTATTTTTTTGGAAAAGTTGAGTCTTTGATTTTTTTTTCAATATACACAAGATCAAA
This sequence comes from Eustalomyia histrio, assembly GCA_949748255.1. Classification (NCBI taxonomy): domain Eukaryota; kingdom Metazoa; phylum Arthropoda; class Insecta; order Diptera; family Anthomyiidae; genus Eustalomyia; species Eustalomyia histrio. Next base: position 120,353,690 of record OX456526.1, read on the forward strand.
ATTTGCCGAAACAACAACGCTCAAGGCCAAGGGCAGAAAAAGAACTTAAGCAAAGTATCGGTGTAAAATGAAAACTAAAAATTTTCTAAAATCAGAAGAAATTTTCACACATCTTAAATCTTAAGTCATATAGAATTGGACAAAAAATATACAATTAAAATAGCCATAAAACTAGAGTGTACTCGCACAGCGCCACATATTTTGGGGATTTTACCACTGCTATTCTTTCTATTAATTTTTTGTAAGAATCACTTATATTTAAAAGAATTTAACTAAAGTAAATTAGTTTTATTATAACTTATATACTAACTTGTTTATTTAAAGTTCGTTTAGTCAGCGGCCTAATATAAAAAACTATTTGAATTAATGTCCCATAAATAATACTGATATAGAATATTTTATCATAACGTCAAAGTAACAATAACTTTGATTTAATGCTTGAATTATGATAAGTAATAATTTTTGAAATTAATTTATAATCGAACATTTCAAAAAAGGTTCAATCAACCAAATGCCGCAACTTTCAAGTACATACGTATATATCAGCGATAATAATAAGCCATTTATTTTGCAAATAATTTACGATGCGATTAAAATGAAAATTTTATACATATGCTAAAAAACACGTATTGTTTTAATAGCTTATAAATTATATATATAAAAAATATATAAATAAAATAATAGCAAATATATGTATTAAGCTAAAATAATAACACTGTAATTTTGTTTTTTTTTTCTTAATACATCTATATAAGTTAAAAAAAAATAAAGTAAAAAATAAGTGTTAATACTTTAATAATGCATATATCATGACATTATGACATGTGTTTTATTATGAGTTAATCAAAAGTGGCAAATAATTATATGAATACAAAAAAAAAAAAAAGAAAATCAGAAAATCACAGACTTAATACTATAAAATGTATATTCATTATAAACGATATTGAAAAAATAAATTTACATGTGATTAAAGTGATTTTGCGACTTGTAATAAAAGCTTATTATTATGTATTTTTAAAGGAGTATTAAAGTCAAAGTGATTGAAATATAGCAACTGCTTGTTTAGACATGTAAACGTACTGTATGGAAAAACACAATCTAAAGGAAATGACAAAAGTGAGAGATTTATAAAGTTAAATAGATAAAATCTTTTAAGGAATTTTACTTTTTATTTGTACAAAAAATTCCTTTTAATTATAAATCGCAATATAATATAAAAAACTATTTGCTTTCTAATATGTTATTTTACCTATCAGTGATGGTACTATAACAACCCGTAACTTATAATGAAATTACCTTTTAAGAAAAGAATGTTAAATGATTTAACTATGAAGGAGAAGACATTTGGAATTCTTAAATCGAGTTAAAATTTTCCAGTCAGTTTTGAAATGTCAGCGTGTGTTTTAATTTTAATAAAAATATAAAAAAATATTATAATTATTACAATATAATTTCGGTTATGTTATAATTTCCGAAATTGTAGATATTAAAGGTTGATTGATAAAAAACAACTAATATTCAATTTGTACCGGTAATATTTTGTTAAAAACAAAAGCGATTCATCGATTAATCTCCTCTATATATATTATTATATATTATATTATTATATATATATATATATATATATATATATATAAATTATTATATTACTAAAATAGTATTTATTATTATACCTATTTAAAAAGTAATACGTAAAGTTTGTTTTTAAATGAAGAATCAATTGAAATTCATAGAAATATATTTTTTAACTATTTGAATCAGTCATTCAAAAAACAAACTTTTATTATTAATTTTAATAAATACCACACCCGATTTGTAAGTCACAGCTGAGTAGACGCAAGAACTCAGTGTTTGGCTCGGCCGAACTTTACGCCGTTTTTACCTGTTTTGTATATGTTGGTGTGTAATTTTACTAATTAAGCGTAAAGAGCTTTATTTACAGCATTGGTGTCTTTGGTGACCCCCACTGAAATTTTCCGGCAAATATTTTCGTAGAATATTTTAATCCTTAAATGTCCTTTTTTAAAGGATATTTTTTGATTTTCTCGAAAAAAGGGTCAAATTGACCCATAAAGAGACCAGTTAGAGGGTTAAGATCTTCCACAAAAATAATCCCCATTCAATTCCACAATGCAACTCTGACCATAAGAATTCTCTAAGACATTAACTTACAGCATTTTTTTCATATAGTATAATGCTCCCTTCGACGAAAAAATGAAAACTTTGACCCACTATAAAAAAAAACTCAGACGTGATGGACCATAAGTTTGTTCTACAAAAATGATCTACCCAACATACCCTTTCAGAATTATAGGGTCGCTATTCTGTTCCAAAAATGCTGTTGGACAGTGTTATTAATGATTGCAAATAAACAACAAAATGGGTTGAATATAATGAAAAATCAGTAGTCCTCTTTTTGATTGTATTTTCGATTAATTTAATATGTATTTTAAGTTGTTTTTAACGAAATAATATTGTGAGTTATTATTATATATTTATTATTATATACTATATTACTACAACTGAAAAACCGGTTAAAAGAGGTCGATTAACCGGTTAAATTTTTTATATGGATTTTTTCTATTAGTTTTACGTAAAACTTCTTAATTTTCTTTACTTTGAATAGCAAAAATGTCAAAACAACTAAAAACTTTAGCTAATAGACAATAAAATTTTTTTCAAATCGAATGAAAAATATCTATGTATTATATAACCTTTTTAAGCAGCTATATATACTTTAAAAATAATACGGTAGACAATTTTTATTTTTTTTTTGATTCCTTTAAAAAATTCTAATTAAAGTTAATTATGCTGTTGTTCTTAAAGACAAGGTTGAATTTTTTTAAATGGATGTCATATTAGAAATAATTGATATGATCTTTCTAGCGGAAGGCAGGCATTTCTTACATCAAGAAAAGTTTTTACAATCGAAGAACATCAATTTTATATAATGTTCCATCAAAACCAATTCCATGGAACCTAAACCAGTTTTACTAAACTTAAATGTAAAGTACTAGTATATGTAAGTAGATGTAAACTAGAAGTGGATCTAGGAACAACACAAGCTGAGAGAAATATAAATTGTTTCTTTCGGAATAATTAAAAAAAAATTATCGAAATTAATACCAACAGAACAATTGGCCTGTGGAAAAAGCACCTTTACCAGGACGCTTCATGTGACCTCTTCATTGTGATAGGGACCGGTCATGGGACCGGTTTTTTTATATGAAAAGGACCGGTCACTTTAACATGAGCTTGTTATAGAAGGGGGTCAATTGCTCTCTGTGACATGTCACAGGACAGGCCTAAATGAACATGTAACATAACTAACCCCAAAGAATATATTACAGAGCCAACGCAAAAGAAAATGTCATGACTACAGTCTTCACCTATCACATTACAGATCCTAATTTCCAACTACCAAATTTTACCGCCACAATGAACGTGACATGTCCTGGGATAGGTCCTTTTTCCGCATGGTAGAAATACTTATTGCAGCAAATTATTATTTTTTAATTTACCTTTGATAGAAGAACTTCTCATAAAAGTACTTGTTTGAATACCAAACATTCTGCAGAGATCATAATTTAGTGTTAATAAATAATTTAATGTTAATAAAACACTATTTTTTTAATAAAAAACAATTGTGAGGATGACAATTTTATTGTATTTAATTAAAAAACCGATATACTTACATTTCATTTAAATCAAATGGATTTTGTCATTTAGTTTTAAGTGGTGTTTAAACAAGTGATACATCAAGAAACACAAAAGAGTATTCACTTAAAAATAAAAGTTTGAATTTTAACTGCCGACTCCGTAAATATAAATTATGCTTCATTTATTCGAAATATTGTTTAAGTTTTTTAATCTCCAAAATGTAGACTCACATTCACTCTAAATACATGTTTTGCGAATGGCCTTATGTGTATGTTTGTATGTATGCTTATCAAGTTCTTGTAATTAAAAGGTGGCCCAACCATAATGCGTGAAGTTAGTTGAAAATAAAACAAAAAGTTTACATAGAATTTTCTTTATATTTTTTATTATGATATAAGGATTTATGACAATTATGTGTGAAACAAAATATTGTCAAATGCTCGCCACGGCATCGGTGGCATACCTCTATCACATGGTCCATATTTTTAATGACTCTGAGACATAATTGATGTTGAATGTCCTTAATGTGACGAATTATCTCATCCCTTAGCTCTTGAATTGTTTTTGGCTTATTGACGTACACTTTATATTTTAAATACACCCAAAGAAAGAAGTCCAACGGTGTCCAATCACATCATAATGGAGGTCAATCAACATCGCAACGACGTGAGATAAAACGACCATTGAATTTCTCGCGCAAAAGAGCTATTGTTTCGTTGGCTGTGTAGCAAGTGGCACCGTCCTGTTGGAACCACATATCGTCAAGGTCCATATCCTCAATTTCTGGCCACAAAAGTCCCCCATTATCTCGTGATAGCGAACACCGACGACGAGTGGAGGTTGACGGCTCTTCTGTCACACTATCACAAATAACAGCAATGGTTTCCGCAGAACGAACTGGGCGAGCATGCACAGGTGTTTTAACATTTCCTAAAGGCACAGTTTTCTGAAATTTTGCACAATTCTCCCGATTGTGGACACATTTGGTCGATTATGCTTATCCAAAAAATCACGAAGTGAATTTTGATTTGAACGCCAATTTTCGTAAAAGACCGTACCTCTCCATGGATGAATTTGTCAAACACTGAAACAGAAAAATGTCTAATTAAGTTGGGCAAAAAACTTGACGTTGAGGTTTAACTCACAATTAACATCGTGCATTATGGTTGAACTACGCTTTAGAATTGAAATAATTTTGTATATAAATAAGCAATTAAAATAAAAAATAAAATTGCGTTTTATTTTTTTGTTTATAAACTTGCTGTCAAAATTTGCAATAACTGTAAGGAATACATATAAACCACAAATTTTCGTTTTGTGGGTGAATTTTTATTAAACTTCAAACAAATGCAAAAAAAAATAAATAAAACTAAATATAATCGTCAAATGACATATACACATTTTGAAAAAATCTATAAATTAGTTACAATAAAGCATGTTCCTTTATTTATAACTAAACTGATTTTTTTTATTAAACTCCATAGTTCGGATGCTACTGTTGAATCGCTGTTGATGTTCGAGTTAAATCACTTTTAATAGATTGATTTTAACAAGGACTATGAAACTTTTAGGATGTATAGAGTTAAAAGCATCGAGCCTATCATAAGCCAAGGACCTTCGGGCTAGTCCATGCTGAGTTCAACGTATTGGAAGTGATTCAACTGAAGCATCCAAACTTGGTTTTCTATCCTTGTGGCTTTTTGGCTTCGTTGCTTTCTTGGCTCTTGATACTCTTTGGTCTGACAATGTTTTCTTTTAAAAGAGTATTTTAATTTCTTCTAAAACTTTAAGATTCCTAGGCATAATGCCTGAGACTTTACTTGATATTTAACAATAATACAGCTTTAAGAGTTCTTATTGGTTTAATATTTACATTTGTTGTGCATTTAAAGATTAATCGATTAATCGCCAAATTTTCCGATTAATCGAACCAAAAAACCTATTATTAAATTTTTGCGATTTTTCAGATACTGCCCTAACAGCTTAACCGGCAGGGTCGAATAATTAAAAACACTAATGGGGAGTCATTGCGTATGATGAATATTGTAATATTTATTATATTACGTATACGTTATGGGTGGGTGCAAAAATTTTGCCATTTCAAGGCTAAATTAACTTTCAAAACAGTACCCCAATGTAAACAGACTGATTTTAATGAAATTTTGATATGTGATAAATAAGAAAATTTTGGATTGATCTGCCTCGAGTTTCGAACCATATAGAAGTTTTAAGGGGCTAAAAGGAAATAAAAAATTTTATTTTTTTTTTTTTTTTTTTTTGCATATTAATGTATTTTAAATAAAGAAAACCATATACAAATGTGTTATCATTGGAAAGGGATTTTTAAGAGTTTTATAGTGTTAACTTTTTTGAATGTTCTGTTGTAAAAATTTATTGTTTTGGGTATTTATATGGATATATAATCAATGGCTGCTATTTTGGATTTTTACAAATTTTCCCTTAGACCTTTTTTGATTAATTTTAGACTCATTTTTAAGCCATTTTTATAATATTTTTAGCTATTTTATTTTTTTTTTCAACAATATATAAACTTTGGTCTTAAAATCATAGAAGGCGGATTTTAAACAAGTTTAGCCGAAAAGGATTCCATATAGCATTAAGGAATTATTTTACCAATATTCAGAAAACTATCATTTATTATTTTTGCAATTTTAAATAACAAATTAAGGCCCTTAAAGATCAAATGAACATTTTTTACGACATTAACAGAGCACGGAGCTTTGCTTTAAATAAAATTTGTAAAAAATTAAAAACATTTCTAAGAAAAAAAATTTCACTTGGGCTCGTCCGGGATTTGAACCCGGGACCTCCCGCACCCTAAGCGGAAATCATACCCCTAGACCAACGAGCCAGTTGAAATGATCATAACTAAAAAACAGCACACAACTCAAACATAAAGCAGCATACACAACACTATCAAACATGTTTGGTTGGATATATTTAAAGTAAATGTTGTCACATTTGCTTATCAATAAAAAAACACAAGCAAAACAATTAGTAAACCAGTTATATATAAATAAAAACACATGAACAAATAAAAAAATTAGTAAAAAATATACTCATCAATATTTGAGCGACATTAATAAAAATAGAAACATGTTGCTTAGAAATGAACTCCACGAAATTATTATTAGTACAAATGAATCAGACATTCAAGACATGTGAAAACACTTAAAATTTATTAACACCCAAATTATGATTTTCATAGTTAATAAAAATTCCATTTAAATTTTATTTAAAAAAGAAATAATAAAATATTAATTAAACATAAATAATTTATATTTAAAAAAATAAAGATAATTCATAAAATAGTTTTTAGTAAACAAAATGGTTTTAATATGCAACTACAAGAATGCTAGAAGAACAATAACTGTGTTTTGACAGTGTAATATTAATTGTAGCTTTGGATCTTACAAGATAAACAGTGGTTTTCAGTACTATATTTTTTGTACTGTTCTTAATTTCTAACTGGGTTGTTAAAATGAGTGTCGGTTATTTTGCTTAGAATGTTTTACTGACATTTGCCGATTTTTTTCAGTTTCATTTATTTTTTTTTTTAATTTGTTTGAAATTTAATAAAAATTTACCCAAAACACGGAAATTTTTAGGTTTATTTCTGTTACAGTTATCACAAATTAAAACTTTGTTTGCTGTTTCAAAAAAAATACTTACAAAATTACAATTTGTTTTTTTTTTAAATCACAAGAACTTGATGAGCACACACACATTCATTCATACAAAATGTGCCCATAGACTTTGTGAGTCTACATTTTGTAGATTAAAAAACAAACAATAATGCAAAAAAGGAACAAATTCAAATAAATTTATTATCAGTTATTTTTTAAGGAACAAAAATCATTTGATTTAAATTAAAAGTAAGTAGACGGGCTTTTAAATGAAATTTCATTTATTTTAAATTGTATATTCTGTTATTTTAACTTACAAACTAGTTTATATGTGGAAATTTCTGCCTCGTTAAAAACACATTTTTATTCGGTTTAAGGTTATTATAAATTCAAAATATAATTTACAAATAATTTTTGTAACAGATAGAGAAAAACTTTGAAAGAAAAGCTATTCTAGCTATTCTATCTAGTTACTGAGTTCACTTTAGATTTTAGAACAAGCTTAATATTAAACAATCTTTATAAGAAATAAGATATTGAGAAACATCTTAAACACGTACCAGTTATTTTTTTACAACAAAAATCGCATGTCTTTGTGAAGTAGCTTCAGCAATATGATGAAATGTTTTCCTAAATAATTGATAAAATTTCTTCATAAATAAAACGAAACTTCTTTATAAATATAACGAAAATTCCTCATAAATATCGCTGAAATTTCTTTATAAATATGCAGAATCCTTTACACAAAAATGAAGTAAAATTTGATAATCTTAGTTATTATTTTTTAAAAATTTTTCATCATATTTTAAAAAAAGGTATCATCATGAAGAAACATTCAATAAATTTTTAGTTTTTATTTAACATAAAGAGTTTTATTTTAAAAAAAGCTATGTAATTTTTCATAATATATATAAAATTCGTTTAATGAATATGATGCAGCTTTTTTCTTAAGTGTACTTGAGTCAATCAAAAACAAACTGTCATCAAAAAATTCATTTTCAGAAGTGGTTGTTTTTTTTTTATTTGACAATCTTTAATTTGAAAATCACAACATGTTGGTTGCTACAAATTTTTGTTCGTACCATGTTGACAATTTTATACAATAATCGAATCAATTCTATATTGTCACAATTAATTTATTTACGAGCTTGCCTGCTTGCTATACAAAATAAAAAAAAATTCATGTTATTTTTGTTGAACAATAATAAGTTTTATTAAAACTGATCGTTTTGTTGTGATTTCTTTTTTATGAGTGTTAATAATAATGATAGTGGTTGCAAAAAAATGTTTTTATTGTTACAATGCGGGTAAATTAAACAAATTTTATTAAAATAATTCTGGGGGATTTAAATTTCCCACCAATTTATACAATACACTTACAATAGGAACATGTTAAACATTATATAAATTTGTTACGGATTTTTTATTTTTAGTTTTTTGTGGTATTGAATCTTTTTTGTAATATTGTAGAGTATAATTGATTTGAAGTATATGACAGTTTCCGCTTTAATATACTATAATAATAATGAAGCCTTAATTACAAAGACTTATGTAGTTTAATGCGACATTATTTACTTAAATCTTTTACAAGAAAATTCTCTTATTTTAGCCTGCACTCCACGCTGAAAGAGAGCTGTTCATATTGTTTGTAGAATGTCCTAACTCGCTTGTAAATTCAAGCTGATTGAACGATGTCCATCTGTCTGTACTTCTATATTTTGTAAACGCGATTGTGCTGTGATTACGATATCAGAGTTGCTAATTTGTATTATGCGCATTAATTTTTATGGTCACAAAAACATTTACATTTTTTCTCTGGTTTTCTTATTGTGGAATGTTACAATTTTACGGTTGATTGCTTCTTAAGAAGTTATTGAAATTTTTTAAGGCTGCTCGTGCCGACAATATATATCATACAAAATGTATTCAAAATTTGGGTAAAACTTCTGAAAGCCGTCCGAATTCCAAGAAGGATGCTGATCCATTCTTATTAACAGAGCAGAAATTGCTGAAAAACTAAAATTAAACAAAAAGGTAAGTTTATATTGGATTTAGCTCCAAATATAATTCGATTTTCTTCAAATTTGGACCAGTGCTCTATGGTCCTAAATTTCAACCCCACAAATAACATTTAAGACCATTTAGAAAGGACCCTTTTAGGAAAGATAGGTCTGAATATGTACCGATTTTAAAAAAATTTAACTGAATTTTTCTTTAGAAGCTTAGACATCAAATTGTATCCAAATGTATTAATAGTTACATCCTATATTTTGAATTAACAGTTCACATGTCGAATTGGTTGACATCGTTAAATCAACTTATAAATCGATTATTAGTATACTATACGGTGTATCTAAGTCTAATATTTTTAATATGATCTGGGGGTCAAATCTCGTTCTGTGATAATGTGAAGTGAAAAAAAGTTTTCATTTTCGTTTTCATAAGCACTGTTCATAAATACATAATTTGCGATTCTCGTTTGTATTGTGAAAAAAATTTTTCATTCGCACTGTACCCATGAAACTTTTGTAACTGTGTTATCCAAAATTTAAAGCAAATGTCAAAACATAGAAAAACGTAAAAAAGGGTGAATTAAGTTCGTAAAATTTATTTTAAATAATTATATAAAAATGTCTGGATTAATTGTATTTTTAGATATTACTCAAAGAATTCGGGATGAAAAAAGGTAAGACAATGATGTTACAAGCATTTCATTGCTGTAAATAATTTAATAATATATAGGAATTTTTTTTGAGAGTGCATATTTCGTGATGGCCAAAATCCATTCGAGATGACAACCGACGAGCAATTCATGGATTTATATCGGCTTGCTTAAGTGAACCACATTTGGTGCGAGTATGAAGTCTAATATTAATTAAAGAAAAAAACATTCCATAAAGAATATAAATAAACTATAAATAAATAAACCTCCAATACTTTTTCCATTTTTCACCGTCCTTTTGGGTCCCACTAAAACTGTTAAAGCTCGCCGCTAATTTGTTACGCTTTTCGTCTCTAAATTTTGAACCATCTGCAGTTACAAATCTGTAAATATGGGATTAATAAAAGTGTGATTATGGTAATTAGACTACTTATCGTTTGCAAAGTCCACATTCTTTTCTAAATAATTAATTAAATATTCCTTTTGGCTTTCGCTGGCACGCTTTCCTCTTACAACCTTCTCCATGTTTATTTCACTTATAAATATTCTGTGTAAACAATTTTTTCATATGAAAATATTTTGACAGTTGTTTGCACTGTTACACAAAACAAGAATCGCCAGTGCTGTGCAATCGTGAAAAAATCTTGTATCGTTCCACTTTTTTTTCATATGAAAACGTTTTGATATTTATTTACATTTTTTCACAGAACGCGAATCAAAAGTACTATGAAAATGTGAAAAAACTTTTCATTTCACCGTTTCACAAAACGAGAATTGACCCTCTGATATGGCGCCAGGTCTAATAAGATTCAATCATATCTAATTATATCTAAACCTATCAGATCAGATATATATTTTTAAACGGGTATTTTTTTACAAAATGTTCCTTTTCCCAAAAAAAGTATTTTCACAATTTTTTTTTTAATAAGTACTTTTTTTGTTAAAATAATTAGTTTTTCAAAATAATTACTTTATGTTAAAAACAAATTTTTTTTTTTTTCAAAAACGTACTTTTTTAATATATATTTTTGAAAAACATACAATTTTCGAAATAAATAAATTTTTCAACAAAAAAAAATCTAAACAGTAAATGGCTCGGTATTTTTCGGGTAGTAGTCCATGCATTTACAATCAAATTCTACGCTGAATGTAATAAGTTCTTATAAAAGGTAATGTAGACAGATATAATAAATCATCCCTATATATTTGCTGTGATATTTCGTTTTAGCAGCCCATCCTCCACTTAATTTAACTTCAAGGTCAGAAGAGCGATATCATAAATTGGTTAATTTTGTGTATGGATAAGAACAATTTAAAATATTTGAATTTAGACCCAGAACATTTATTATGTACCCTTGGATGTTCATTTCAAGATTTTTCTTATTTGCTTGGGAACAAATTATAAAAACGCATAGAGGGTATTTTTTGCCAGCACACTTTAACCCATAAAATGCTTTCGATTTCCAGGTGGAAAATAATTACGATAAATGGATTCAACATCATATTAGGGCCAGTTCTGCTTAGGAAAAAATTATTTTCGGATAAACCCGTGGATTTTTATGAGCGTTCTGATCCTACGGTTGCCGGAATGCATCATGTTTTAATCATTATAGGAAGATTCAAATGGTTAATCGATGGAGATAAGCATATATAGTATATTGAAAAACAAAGAGTGTATGTATACCGAAAATTAAGAAAGTGGAAAATGTGTTGGAAAACTGTAATTTTTAGTTTTTACTTTGTAAATTTGAAGGGTTTTTTATGTTTCAGGCCGATGTTTTTTACCGCCATTTCTGTTTGGTTGACATTTGTCAGTTTATTATTTGTCAGTTTGTATTTGTGCAGTCGATAACAATTTATTATGGAGCATATAACGCACCAAGAACGTGTTGAAGTTATTAAAACATTAAAAAAATATAAAAACCCCTAGTTTTGTCGAAAAACCTTTTTAAGTGACGAGTCTTATTTTGACTTAGCTAAATTTGTTAATAAACAGAATCGCCACTACTGGGAACTAAAAATCCTTAATTGACACACCAACGGCCCTTACACCCTCGTATTTTGTGAAAACTTTTCCCGGCAGCATTGTCAATAAGAGGAGAATTCGATTGGCCCCCTCGATCTACTGATCTGCCGCCAACTACTTTCTTTGGGGGTACTTGAAGGGAAAGATCTACGGCAACAATCCAAATGCTAAAGAACAACATTATTGAAGAAATGTTATGCTAATTATGGTTAAAAGAACTCACATTTGCGCAGCGCAACATTAAAAACACCCTGTAAAATTATCAGAGCAGCGACTTTCATGCAAATGTATATTTGTAGGCCAAATACCATTTTGACCAAATACTTTTCCTAATCGAAAAATTTGCAACAAAATGGCACCAATTTTTTATTTACAAATTTTAAGTACAACATTTTTGTTTTGCATATTTTTGGATATATAGTGCATATTTTACGTTTTTTTGTGCGTATTTTCTTTAAGTTTGCCTCGTTAAAAATAAAGAAGTTTCAAGTTTTATACATACATTTTTAGTCCTATAAGATATGTTACCTAAAAGCGTTAAAATACACCAGTTACTTCCACCCTAAAATATGTCCAAATTTCATATGTCAAAATTTCACCTGGTCGATGGCGCGTTGTTGTCTTTACATCCCAGTTTCGGCAAATTTATCCATTAATCTCTTTACAGTTGACTCTTTTGGAGCATTATTGTGACCCCAAATTGATCGCAATTTGCGAACTGTAGTCGCAAAACTTTCACCATTTTGGTAAAACAATTTCACAATGAGAACGCGTTGTTCATTCGTGTAGCGCTCCATTTTTACTAACCTCGTACCTTCTACTAGCAAACAATAACAATTGTTCAAATGTCAAACAATGACACTTCGAATGTTGCCAGATTTAAAAATTGCGTTCTTCTTGGGACACCCTTTATTTGATGGAAATTATGTTTTTATTTCTTAAAATAAAACATTTGATCACGAATGCCGCAATTCTACCCCTGTATTTTAAAATGCCTATGACTCACATTAGGGTTAAAGAAAAGTAAATCAAAAGCTTTTGTTATTCATGTGATCAAATCAATCATAAAGAGATTATTTATATATCTGTGATAACATTTATCATAAATTATACATTAATTACTTGGACTTTTGAGGCTTATAAAGAGGTAGTTATCTCAATTTTATGAATTTAAAAATCAATCAATTTGATTGATATTTTTATTTTTTATTTAATTTCAAGTATACGAAAAAGTGGAAATAAAATCATTTACTTATCAACAAATGTGTTGACTGATTGTAAAATGTTATAGAAAAATTCTGCAGTACAAGTAAGTGCATAACTAAAAGAAAAGACAATCAAACCTTTATATGTTATATAATATCATGAGCAGGGCAAGGACCTTAATGTAAAGTAATCAATGTTTTCGTTACCTTGAGAAAAACATAAACTTAATATCTTTGCGAATCAACAAATGTTCAATAAACTGCGATCAATTTATTTATGCATATTTTGCCATAAGCGCTTATTTTAATGTTTTGTCAATAAATTAAGTTTTGTAATATTTTGCTAAAATGCATGTCCTTTAAATTTATAAAAGGTTTTCGCACATTATTTTTCCGACAACACTATATCTTATGCCACCATTTTTTAAGACAAAGACCTACGTAGATTGAATTAAAAATATAAAAAACTCTGAAATAAATGCATATTTTTTAAATTTTAAATTCATATTTCATGTACATTAAACCCGATAATTAGTGAAAGAACTTCCTTGCCCTGATTATGACTTAAATAAAGTGATTTTTTTAATTAAATATTTGAATGATCACCGCCTCTGCTGAAAAAATTAATAACTTCAAGGTCTGTTTCTACTTTTGGTAGCAACAAAGTATTAAAGAAGACTAGATCTGCTAAGACCTAATAAGATATGGTACTAAATCTAATCAAATGTGATCATGAACATGTCATACACTTTATTGCCAGATCTGTCAAATCTAAAGAAATCTGAAAACTGGGTGATATTTATGACCAGACATATGTAGATCTAATCATAGAGAATCATATCCGGAGTAAGGTCTGTTCAAGTTTGAAAAGGTATGCTAAATTTTGTAATCTCTTTGTCTAGATATAGTACACAGATCTCTAAGACATTTGAGCACTCGTTCAAGGGACCATAACATAAATGTGTATAAAAATAAGATGTTTTAAATTTTTTATTTTCTTATGGATTTCTTTAAATTTGATCTGATTATATATGGTATGCCAGATCTGCCTTGATTTAATTAAATCTAATTAGAACTAAAATTTGTCCACTAATGGAATTACCTTGTTTTATATTGAAGAACTCTTAAAAGTAGCAAAATTCTTCTTGGTCCTATTACAGTAAATAAAAGATTTTTAAAATATTAATTTTTCAAAAATGGTTTTTGTATTTTTTTATATATATATTTTTAAATATAATTTATAATTCTTGATAAATGAAATAAAAATTATTATTTATTTTATATCATTTGTTAAATTTGATGGTTTTGTTGTTCATGTTTAGATAGAAGTAGCAAATCTATGGATTACCAACTACATAAATTACACATTTAACTTATGAACTAAATAACTAAAGGACTTTAATTTTATCAAATTAATTTAAATAATAGAAATGAAAAAAATATATATTTATATTAAAACATAAAATATTAAAAAAAACAAATATTTTTCATAATAGATATTTTTTTACTGATTTTTTTTTAAGCAACAAAAATATGGAAGTTTCAGGATTTCTTAATTGATTTTTTTAATCAATATTGGAAATGAATGCTTTGGCTGCTTTTTCAATAACAAAAGAAAATTAATAAAAATTATTTTTTTAATGATTTTTGTTTAGATTTTATATTAAAATTATGAATTAAAATTAACAAACTAGCGCTCAACTACAGTTTAGTATCACAGTATAACAGACCGGTTGTCTATATATTCCGGTATGACTTCATTTATATCCAATATCTCTTTAAGGAGTATAATTGTGTTTCGTTTTAAACTTTATTTTGAAGATTTTCTCTTTTGCATTCTCTCAGTACATTTACCTCTCTGGTTCTTCAGGAGTTTATTGTTTTTTTCAAAGAAAATTGTGTTCTTTTTTTTTTTTGGTATTCTTTTCATGAGATGGGTATTTATTTTTTGTTTAAAGATCACATTCTAGATTTTCTAGAAGATTATGATTACCTCAGCCTTTTTCTTATTGATGTACAGCTGCAGAACCAATACGTTGACCATACATAGCATAGGGAGAGTAATAAGGACCTAAGGCAGCTGCAGCAGCAGCCGCAGCAGGATTAAAACCTCCTGGACCTCCAAATGGAGAAGGACCGCCACCACCCATGGCACTTGGTGGTTTAGCATAAGGATGATAACGAGCGGCGGCAGCAGCAGCTGACATAGGACTTAGAGGTGGTGTAGGATAACCACCTCTTAAGGCTGATGGTGGAAAGAGAGAACCCAATAATGACTGAGCCTGAGATTGAGCTAAAGCAGCAGCGGCAGCAGCAGGATCTGAGAGATTACCGGTGTGTGTTCGTAAATGAGAGAATAGTTCATCTGAAGTCTGGTATCTTTTACCACAATAAGTATCACCTACTACCCAACTGCACACGAAAGGAGTAGAACGGGCAGCAGCGGCATTAGCAGCAGCCTGAGCGGCAGCTTGAGAATATGGATGACCTGGTGGTAAACCACCAGCACCCATCATAGCAGCCATACCATATTTTTGATGTTCGCATTGTGTACAACCGGCGGGACAAGGAGCACCCATAAGCATTTGTTGTGTATGAGCAGAATAAGGACAACCGGGACAATAGGGATCTTTACATACTGGTACAATAGCCTCACCACCAGCAGGTGTCTTAATTCGTTGATAACTTATATAAGGATTGGGTTGAGCACTAGGGCCGTTGGGACCTCCCGGATAACCACCTTGAGCAGCGGCAGCAGCTAACATAGCCGCATGATGATGAGCAAAACCATTAGAAGCAAATGGTGGACGGAAGGCAGGATTGGCATGTTGTTCCATACCAGGAGGACAGCATAAGGCGGATAAGGGATTGAAACCATAAGGACCAGCAGCAGCCTTATAAGCAGCTGCTGCAGCAGCAGCCGCCTGAGCCATACTACTCATTTCTTTAGGATGTTGAGCCGAACCATTAGCATTATTTAAAACCTCCATACCAGATCTTACAATAGGACTGGCACCACGTTGTGAAGAATGAGAACCCGACGGTGATACTGTTTTACGACTGGTGTCATGTGGTGTAGTTGAACCACCACCACGCTGAGCATCTAATGATTTATTTAAGCCATTATCGGGTGAAGCATTTGATTTATTACGTGATGGCACTCGTGTAGAATCACCATTATGTGATGATGATTTTGAACTGGGTCTTTGTTGTAAATCTTCTGAACTGGCTGATGATTTGAAAGAATTAATATTTTGTTGACTCAATACATTGGTTTCGTAGGGTTTAAAGGCCAACTTAATTTCTGTATTAGTAGGTGTAGTCGATTTAGGTGATTTAGCTTGTGTGGGTGACTTAGCTGAACCCGTCTCCGAACTGACACTGGAGGTTGATGATGAAGCCGATGATGTAGAGCCAGATTTTTTAGATTTATCCATAGCCAATATAGGCTTAACGGCCGATGAATCAGCACCAATTTGTGAACAGGTTTGAGCTAATAAAGCCAATGGAGATTTTTTTGTATCCATCTAAAAGTAAAAGAGAAAAATACAATTATTAGGATTTTATAGAAATTTGTGTTTAAATTTGTAATTTAAATTTGGAAAAATAAAAAGTTTTCGAATAGGAACTCCTACAAAGATTTCTTTATGTTGCCTCAGTTAATTAATGAAGGTATGAATTTTTTCAACTGGATTTTAAAGTGCAATTAAAATATGACGAGGAATAGTTAAGCGAATTTTTAACAGATTTGGGTTACTAAGTCGTCTAGTTTTCATTAAAGGGTTACAGAATCGCACAACAGTGTTTAGTTTTTTAAATTATTACAGGAAAATTTTAGTAAACGTTTTATAACGTTTTTTTCTAATAAACTTTTCATCATACTTTAGAAACATTCCACCATAAATCTGAAACATTGCAACATATTTATGAAATATTTATAAATAATATTTCATACATATGTTGAAATAATTTATTGTATAAAAATTGATAAAAAATATTCATAAATATAATAAAAAGTTTCATAATATGATGAAAAGTTTCGTAAATATAATCAATAGTTGCATAAATATGATACAAATTTGTATATTTCATGAAATTTTTTAAACATGTTATTGTAAATTTAAATATTGCATTAAATTATGAATCATTTAATCATATTTGTGAATCAAATTTAAGTGCAGTTTATCAAACTTTTAAAATATTAAACATATTTTTGAAAATTTTCCTCATATTTACAAATATACATTTTATCATATTTAAAAAAAAAATATTTCCGTTTTTTTCATTATTTCAGAGATTGATAATGTGGTAAAGATAACCGACAGAGACGATTTTTCACTCTGTTTTATAATTTATTATCTAAAAGTGATTAGAGAAACTTCATCGAAATATAATGGCTTGAAATAAAATAGAAATTTGATTTTTATAATTTTTAAAACCATATGAATTTTAGGGTAATTTTGAAAATGATTCGTTAGCTATTAACTGGAATTTTAACTGACTTAATTGTTGTTGTTTCTCATGAAAAATTTTTACTTGAAATTTAGTCAACGGGCGTAAGCGTGGGTAACTTATCTAAAAGTTCTTGTTATTTTAAGATAAGTTGGTAAGCGTACTCCTACTAAATTTTTGTTTTCTGTATAACTTTTATTTTTTTTATAATTTTACAATTTTAACATATTTTATGTAAAATTAAGAAAAGGTTTTTGGAGGTTTTGAACGTCATTACATATTTTTTATACAATCAAAATTTAACAAAAAAATGAAGCAGATTTTAATTTTTAAATAAAATATACAAAAAACAGAATTTGAAATCAAAATACTGGACTCTTTGAAAAAAGGTTTAAATTAAAAATTTATTCTAAAATGTTTAAATAAATTATTTTTAATTTTATTTAATGTACTTATTAAATAACAAATAATTTAAATTTAAACAAACAAGATACAATACATTTTTAATTTAGTTTAAAAAAAAAATGGTACACTGCAATTTTATTTAAAATTGACTAACAGTTCACATAACTGCAATATCAGATAAAATTATATGCAATTGCCGCTTACATTTTGTTAACTAAATTTTCAGCTAATTTATTGCTGAAATTTAATTTTAAATAATAAATCGAATCATATTTTCGTTTTCATACAAATTCCACGTACCAAAATTTTGACTAAATTTTTTTATAGACTGATCGATATTTTCTTCTAAAGCTAAAGTAAATATATATCTCCGAATAAAGTTTTAAATATAATTAATTAAACAGTGACTTAGACATTGAATTTAAGGTACTTTTGAAAAACAAAAAAACACTATTTAAGGGGAGATTTAAATTTTGTGTTTAAGAAGAAACTAGTTTTTAATTTTCACAAATATTTGATAAAACGTATAAAAAAAAATAAAAATAATTTTGCTTGAAATTATAAATTTTAAAAACTTTTTTTAATAAATTTTTGTTGATGTTTTCTAATTATTAAAATTAGATAAATCACTGATAAAAAAGAACTTAATATTTTAAATAATAAATATAAATTGTGGATTTTGTTAACTACAAGAGTATGAAAGAACAAAAAATATTATTTTTGATTTATATTTTTTGTTAAGCAAAAAATAAATAAATAATAAATAAATAAACCTTTTTTTATAAAATTTTTTAATATTGAACCTTTAAAAAAATTCCCGACTTATTTTTTCCATATAACAGATTTTTAATTTTTCCGTGTTTTCTTTTATTTTCCTGAAACTATTATTTTGCCAATACTTTTTTTTTTTTTGATATACATTATTTTCTAAAAAAATACTAACCGTTGTTGGTAATGGTTGTAAATAATCTGGTTGTAAATACTGGTTATTACCGATGGTAACAACACCACCGCCACCTTCTAAAACAACCATGTTGATTTAAAATATATATAAAATATTTAAAAAAACTTTTGAAGAAATTTTCAACAAAACAGCTTCTAATCCACAAAAAATGTTGAGGGCGTAGAAAAATTTGGTAATCCACAAAAAAGATGACAATATAAATTCCGTAAAATATTTTAAGGAATTTCTTTTTTTTTTTTGCTTGATGTTAACGATGAAAAATAATCCACAATAATTTATATTTAATTATATATATTTTCTATAATTTATACACTCTTAAGTGTAAGACACTTTCACAGTTTTCTTTGCTTAATAAAAGTTGTTTATTTTTTTAATAATTATTTTTCAAAAAATAAATATTTTTTGAAAGATATTTTTTTTCTTTGAATCTTTTTTCTTATACTTTATTTTGTATATATATTTTTGATCTCAATATTTTTATTTTTTTTTAATATATCTTTTATAACTGCGGTATTTCTAGTTTCTTCCGAATACGTCTATACGCTGCGAAAGCTAAACTCGAACTGATTTTTGTGTTTTGCAGCACTAGAGTACTATACCTCAACGAAAATTTCATTCATCATTAAGCAATTATAAAAAAGTGGTGTTTTATACTCTTTTAGTATAAATCATACTCTTCTATACTCATTTAAATTAAATACTCAAAACCTGCTTATAAGTTTTCTTATTATATTCCATTATATCATTAATGTTAGACAGAGAAAATGTATAATGGCTGACATAAACAGCTATAGAGTAATTTTCAAATATGGCGTCTTTATTAACCAATCATTAAGCATGCGCCATAAGGAAAATCTTTGATGTTAAAGCGTTTTTAGTAAAAGGCACGTCTTGTCTATCATCACTTTAAAGAAAAGCAAACAGGTTTTTCCAATCAAAGAGCTAAGAAATACCATTTAAAAGAGCATACTTCTCTGCTTAAACGGAAATTTGTGTATAACTTACTCTTCTGCGAGTTGTTAACACAATTTCGTACTCTTGCCTAAATCAACCAATCATATTAGGGTATTTTTATTTATCCTCAATGGTAACCCTTGAAATTGGGGTTACCTAGAGTTTATAAATACTCAAAGAGCAACTGGTAGCATGATATTAACAAATGAGCGCCATTCTCTTGGCAATTTCCTGAATTTAACGCTCTTTTTCTTTAATAGTTTACTCATTTTTTTGGATTTCTATATAAATTTTATTATATTTTTCTTTACTTTATTAACCATATGTTTTAATGTTTGAGTGTAATAAAACTGTCACGTTTATCACGCCTTTTAGGTAAAAGAAATTACTTTTGAAAATTGTTATTATCATTAGTACAAGTTTGATGGTGGCTTCTTCCTGTTTATGTTTTCTAAAGTGGAATTTCTAAATAGTATTTTTATAATTTAATATAAAGAAGCTTAACACCATTATCGTCGTCATTCTTATTATTATCATTTTAACATTTAACTTTGAAATTTATTTGTTTTTGCTACTTAATTTTATATTGCCGCATTTTTTATGATTCGTTTGCGTTTTTTAACCACCAACAATTATCATTACCTGTTTTTTTTTCAGTGATTTTTTATAACGTTTAAGTTCTTTTGGTTTTAAGTGGAAAATGTTGTTTTAACGTCAAACTTTAATTTTTGCAGTTTATTATTATTGTTGTTGCTTTTATTCTCTTGTCCAAAAATAAAAAAAAAAAAAAATTGTATAACCTCCGTGTTTGTGGTTTTGTTTAGTGGTTTTATAGTTTTAAGCAGCATTTTCATTAATTTTTTGTTTACCGTCGGTTATTATTAAATAGTTTGTAGAAGTTTAATTGTTTCTACCCTTTACATCTTTATAGGAATTTTAAATTTTATTTTAACATGAATTTATTTTTATAAATTATTCATTTTAAAGTTTTTACTGTGGCCATAAAAATTTAAGTTTTTATTTTCAGACTCAATTATCGTGGAATGAAATTAAAGAAATGCATTATTTAAAAGTAATTTCAATTAGCTGTAAACAAGAATTTACTGTTATGAAAGCTAGTAAATAGTTTTAGTTAATTGGAATACCATTATGAGAATAAGTTAATAGCGTGACGCTTTCGCTGCTAAGTTATTAAACTGGATTATTTTAAAAACCTTTATAAAATTACATAGGGAATGAGAATGTATTACTTTGGTCACTAATAAAAAATTAAAAAAAAAAATATTTATTTTTCATATACTCATAAGAAATTTTAGTAATTTCCGGCTGGAAGTGTTTATTATAAAAAAACACATTCTAAGGAATTTCATCTATTAAGAAATAAATCATATTTTGAAGGAGACTACATACAATCCATATTATTACTCTTTAAATCTTCGTTAGCAATACAAAAAGTAAAATAAAAAAATATTGTATATCGCATAAAGTAATTTAATTAATAAGCCCTGATTAATGAATATCTTGTTATAATTTACAACAGCCAAACTAAATATTTATATGGGGAACTACAACAAATGTGTCAGTTAAATTCTCAGGTAGAAGCTAATGAGACATTGTGAAAATGAGGCCAGATTAATGATATTCTGTTAAGATCTAAATTACAAATTCGAAATTTATTTGGGACCATCAAAGTATCTCATTTTTTACAAATTTATAAGAACTGCTTTAGATGCAAAAGTGATCATAAAAAATACTTTCATCCTATGTAAAAATCATTGGCTCTGATCAAAATTTTCAAAACACCGAAATCAAAATCACTGCTTCTCTATCTCTTCTTTTGCTACTTTTTTTAGTGGGTATATAAATTTATATGTGAGATGTTTTTATTTGTTTGAAAATCATAAAAATTTTTTAGAGGATATATTATGACATTTTGTAATCATGGATAATACACAAAAATTGTTATTGGATACCAGCCGAATGGAATGCATTATCTAGTCAAATTCAACGTGATTTGTTAATACAAGGTGGCTCATAAGATGGTGGCTCGGAAGATGCTATAACTTTTGCAAATGGCGGCAAGTGTCAGATTTGATCTAATGTTTGTGAAGTAAAGAATACACGTCAATAAGTTATAGATAGCTATACTCCTCACAAATGCGGAATACTCGTGACTATTTTTTAATGGAATAATTTTGGTCAAATTCAATATGAGCAACATGAACGGATGCGTAAACAAAAAAAATATTTTCTCTTCTGGGGCACTAATAATCCTCATATCATTCACAAGGCGTCACTACCTCCACTAAAAGTCACTATGTGGTCCGACATTTACGACGATGGTGTCATCCGACCTTATTTTTTCCAGAAAATTGTAACTACTGAGCAATACTGAACCATGATCCACGAGTTTTTATTGCCGAAACTTGATGAATTGAGTTGGCGCATCTTCAGGATCGCGCAACTGCACTCACAGATCGCACGATAATGGACA
Organism: Eustalomyia histrio; assembly: GCA_949748255.1. NCBI lineage: Eukaryota > Metazoa > Arthropoda > Insecta > Diptera > Anthomyiidae > Eustalomyia > Eustalomyia histrio. Next base: position 120,376,159 of record OX456526.1, read on the forward strand.
TTTTGAAGCATTCGTTTCCGGGTTGCCTTATGACTGGTTTGGCGGTTTGCTGTGGTCAGCAAGATCGCCTGATTTAACCGATCCAGACCTTTTTCTTTGAAATCGGGGGTCTATGTGAACAAGCCTCTTGAAGCTCTCAAGAAGAATATCCGACAAGAGGGCCAGAACTTTTCTCCAGAATGATAGATAATGCGATAAGGAACACAAATGATCCTCAGGGGTGTCGCAAGGTTCTGCTCTTTCTCTCTCTGTATCTTTTTTTCTTACACTGCCTAGTCAGATCTCAACCCAGTTACTCTTTTACTTTCGATCGTAGGCTAGGCCCCATTGGAATTGAGGCTTTTTATACTCAATTGGGACATTTTGACAACCTCTGAGTAGGGTTGTTTGAATAGGTTCGATGTTAATGCGCCTAAAACCCAATGTTGTGTTATGTCTCACTGGGCTGTAGATTAAAAATTGTCATCTGTACATATAGGTGGCATTAATATTGGCGAATCGAATACCCTTAATGTTTTGGGTATAAAAATTCAGTATGATGTCCACTGGAATAGGCAAGTTTTTTAAGTGTCGGAAGAATAACTCATGTGTCTTGGTTTCTTAAATCGGTGTAGGAACTACTTCATCCCATCTGATCTCCTTACTATTTAAACCACCTATTTATATCCGACTGAATAATTTTAAAGTTTATTTTGGAGTTATTGCTACGTGTCCAAAGGAGAGATTTTATGCCTAGTAGTGACCAGCTCCATTTACTTATTGGAGCATCGTCGAAATGTTTTGCAATTCTCTATTGATTTTATATAATAAGAGTTTTTGTTTTTTATTTTTGTTAAACAAAAGTTCTTTTCACCTGAAGCCCGAAATTTTAGACAGGTTGTATCTCTAGAAGAAGGTAGAGCTTCAATAAAAAACCTACTAAAATTGTTATTTTGTTCCATTCTTCTCTTCTTAGCAATCACATTTTTAATTGAAATTTTTTTTTAAGATATTGAACCGAAAGGAAAATACATATCACATTAGATTTTTCTAAATATTATGTTATTATTCGTATATCCTTTAGATTCTGTAAAGTTTTCTGTATAATATGTCCTAAAAAAAGGATATCAAACATAAATACGTGACAAATTTAGTATCTGTCTTCAAAATCATAAAGTCATTAGTATATTTTTCTATCATACCCTCATAAAACTATAATTTATTAATTCCTTATAAGTCTATTGTTAAATGTCACAATTATTAATTGGTTTTTATTATAGCACACACACCAAACAAAAAATAGTCAAATCCCTTTTGTAACCATCACGTTTTGGCAACACCCTTCCTACTAAAAACACAGCACGATTTCTCAAAACAGTACACAATCAATTTGATATGGTCACATTTTTCAAAAAAAAAAAATGCATGTTCATAATGTCACTGTAACTTTAGTATTGCAAAAATAAAACAAACAAAAAACTAACATAAAATTTTTCTTAATTTAACTGTAAAAATTTCAATGTCACATTATTTCGGTACCAAAGAAATTAAAAAAAAACAATTGTTTTATTTACTTTACATTACTTCAATTTACTTTGTTCATTGGATTTATTTTTTTCCATTCTATTAGATAAATTGTTGTCATAAATTATAGGACATTTTCAAAAACAGCAGTGGCAGCATTACTAATAACAGCAGGATATACAGAGTAAACACAGCGGGATATGTATTTGTTCTCAAATCAATACAAGTAAAAAAAAACACTGCAAAAATGTGTGTGATTTAAATTCAAAAAACTAGAGAAGGAAATCCCTTTTTGTGTAATTTTTCATATTTAGTGCCATTTGAGGAATTGAAATACTTTTTTTTTGTAGTATATGTGTATTTTTCCAGCCTTAGATATATTAATGCTGCGTTAATGTGTGTGTGTTAATAAGAGGGTTCAAGTATTATGTTACTTGCAACAAAATTATATGTATTTTAAAATATTATATTTGGATTAGGATTTTAAGGGATTTATTGTGTAAATTCTATACATATGTTATTCTACCTTCTCAACTTGCAACGATTATGAAACCTGAGATTATTGCAATATTTCTTTTGTAAATTGTTTAAAATCGTAAAAACATTTAGTTTTAAGTATAAATATTATTTTTTCTTTTATCTAATGCTAATTACCAAGGATTATAAAAATCTCTGGCGACATCTTAGGGTATTCGAATTTTCGTTTTATTCGTGTAATCGTTGAAATAATTATTCGGGTTTTTTTCTTAACTGTTTTATCAAGTAATATTTTAAAAGTAATCAAATAATGAAAAAAAAAAACAAAATATGGAGATTAATTTATATTTTTTTTAATGTTTTCATAACTCAATTTAAAAAAGGAAACAAAAATAAGTTCAGTAACATTTTAAAAATTTACAGGCAAAGAAAAAACATGGTTCATACTCGAAGAGCTTTATATATTTTTTGGATTATGATTGTGCCAACCATAGTCGTCCTATAATATAGTTATCACATTATGGAGATAAAATAATCAGAATTTCGTCATAATATAGTCCCTACAGATATATTAAGATTCGAAACTACCCAGCAAAAATGAAGCTGCCAAAGAAGCAATAAAATCATCACTACTATGGCAAAGGCATCACTTATTTTCTAATGGTTTCATCGATAAATTTAACATTAGCGTGTCATAGGATGGAAGTATTCAAATGTAGCTACTAGCATTACTCATACTTTACTCTAAGGAAACAATGATAATACAATGATTAGGTATTCTGATGCATGAGTGGAAAATGTTCATATACTTTGTAGTATTTAAGCTTTAATGAAAATTGAATTCATAAGAATGCAGAAAAAAAAGTTTAAAGAAGCGAAAAGTATGCATTGATATACAAATACTCTTTATTAAAACAAATAAATAATTCTGCATTAGTGAAAAAGCATTTTTGAAACATTTTTCTAAAATTTTAATGAATTTTTAGAAAAATTTTAAAATATTTTTGGATAATTTAATAACTGGTTATACAATTTAGAAAAATTTTTAGACAATTTTAAAATATTTTTGAACAATTATAAATAATTTTTGCACAGTTTTAAAACATTTTTGGGCAATTTGAAATAATTTTTACACAATTTAAAATTATTTTGATAAATTCTGAATTAAAACTGGAAATGGTGTAGTGTTAAATAATAAACATAATGCAAAAATGCACAGATTGCGCCGTCATAAACATTTAAGGCTGAAAAAATGCAAATGACAGGCCAGCTAGTTTCAATTAAAGGTTAAAAAAAATCAGTTTTTCTTGATTTTTCAAAACTTTTTTAAAAATTGCAAAACTGCATAAATTCTAACCCTCATGGAATTTTAAACTAAAATATTAAAAATGATTTAATAAAAAAATTTAAAAAGTTCATCAGAACTATTTTTTCAATTTGAATAAATGCTTTATATTGAAATATGAACTCAGCAATTCTTTGGAAGTGCCTTAGAATAACACCAAAAAATCATAAAAGAATGTCAACTGAACTTTAGGAAGCAATGAAAGAAGTTATAATCACAGAATTACTACCATTTTTTTGCTGGGTATGAAAAAGTTATTTAAATTTAAGAATTTATCTTTAAGAAATGTTTTTCCTAAATAATTTGATTTTATGGACTTTTTTAAAGAAAAATGCTTGAAAAAAGTTTTTAAATTCCAAGGACTTCTATCTCGGATAATTCTATGTGTTGCAGAATTTTTCGTTTAGAAAAAGATCTTCGAATCTAAGAATATTTGTACTAGAAAAACCATAATATTTTTCATAATGAAAAGTCCTCAGAATCTAAGAATCTTTTTGAATCTAATATATGAATTTTTATCTAAGAAACAGTTTAAAGAATCTGAGAATTTTGTTTAAAGGAAAAGTCCGTTGAATCTAAAAATATTTCTGTTAGAAAAATTTCTAAAAATCTAGTATTTTGGATAAGAAATCTTTTCGTACGAACAACTCTAAAATTCTACCGTTTTTACATGGGTGAATGAACTGATACAATTTTTTATGAAAATAAGACAGTATTGTGACTGAAGATGTCAAAGTCATGTTTTATATGATCTATACCCAGCAAAAAAAAATTGCAAAAGAAGAGAAAAAGAAGCAGTGATTTTGATTCCGGTGTTGTGAAAATTTGGATCGGAAACAATGATTTTTACATAGAGGTGTAATAGGGTGGAAGTTTTCTTTTATGATCCTTTTTCATTGTATCTAAAACCCTTCTTATGGTTTAGTGAAAAATGAGATCTTTTGATCTTCCCGAATAAATTTTGAATTTCAATTTTAACAGGACATTAGTAATCGGACCTTAGACTGATTTTCACATTCTTCCGTTAGCTTCTGCCTGAGAATTTAACTGGCACATATGTTGTTGTTTCACATATAAGTTTGAGTTTAACTGTTGGTTAAATTATAACGAGACATTCAGTAATCGGACCTTATTTGTCAAATTACTTTATTCGAAATTCTTGTAATTTTTAACTTTTTGTAGCAATAATAACTACGATTTTAAGAATTTAAAATCTGGTAAATTGTACGTTAAAGATTGAAACAAATCACTAACTTAAACCATAGTTTTTATAGAAATATATATGATTAATGTTTAAATTTGGTTGTTTTCAAAATAAGTTACCAGTGATAGATTAAAAAGTGTTAAATTTCATTAAAAGTCACATTTTTGGAAGTTGTGAAAAAGAACTTCCTTAGAAGAGAAAAATCAGGACTAAACGATACTTTGGAATCAATGAAAAATTAATTCCTTAAGAATCACTTCCATTTATTTTTGCTGGTTAATTATTCAATGAATATTGTCAGCATTTTATAGTTTCATATTTATTATATTTTTTCACATTCAGAATTTTTGTAACCACAGTATGGTTACAGCCAATCATGTTATAAAATAGAGATTGGCAATCATGAAATAATAAAATATTTACTATTATAATGATGTTAGTGATCATATTAAAGACTAGAACCTATTTATAGACAATAACTTGATTATGGCAACCATACCCGAATGCCGCAAGCATAATATAGTAGCAGTGATCATGTTGCAATTATGTTTTATTTTTCTGCGGGTTAGTACAATCTTTTATACAAATTAAATGTAGATTTATTTGTTTTCTTTTTAAACTGCATTTTAAAAAACTTCGAAATGTAAGCCTTTCGATATATGGTTTCCTAGGGTATATTTTGAATATCATATCAGCCCTTAAAAAATCTTTAAAAAAATATATTTTTAAAATATTTTTGTATAATTCTTTTACCAATTATGATTAATCAATTAATTATATAAAATTATTTGAATTATTTGTTATTCGTAATTATTTGACAAAATTTTCCAATTAATCGAATAACGATTAACCGATTAAATACCCTAGTTAAGATGTAAGTTATTACTTCATAATCTCTTTTGTTAAATCTGTATCTTACATTTTGAAAATCTTTTGTAATCTGTGGTCTTAAAATCTTAGGAAATATTTACAACTTCCAGGAAAATATTTATGAGTGTTATACCAAATTATCAGGATTAAAAAAAGGACAACTTTCTTTTTAGAATATGATGTTGTGCACATTTAAGTAAAATCTAATATTTTAGTGAAATATTATATTTAATAATATATTATTTTATATATAATTAAATAAATAATTTAATAACTTTATAATATTTAAATGTAAAAATTTACTCCGATATTTAACATCATACATAGAGAAAACAATTTTTTGCCAACCGAATGGTTCGGTTGAAGCCATCGATATATTTGTTTTTCGCAACCAAAATTCAGTTAATGCACCAGAAATTTGGTTGAAACGACATATTTCAATACTATCAGGAAACATTTGATTGGGACAACTAAACCAAAATATTGAGTTTGCTTCAGACTAAGGAAAATACAATAACAAAATACTTGCAATACAAAAACAAAGTGCATGCACCCCATGTAAGATTTTTACTTTTAATAGAAAAACTCATTTTAAGAACAATGAGCGTAAATAATTATTTAAAAAGTTTATTTAGGAGGTTTAAATAGCATGATTAAGTTTTACAAAAAGCTAAAGTCTTCACTATAAAACTGATTCTACCAAGAAAAAAAAAAGAATATTAATGATGACAAGCGATTTTGTTGCCAATCAATTGATCAATAGCAATCAGATAATAATAACACCTTTTTCTATAATTTTTATGTTGTCACAACCAAAAATTTCAGTTGAATTCTGGCAGGGAACTTACAGTAGACCCTAAATATACTGCTTTTTATTTATTGGAGGCTTGAATTAATAATGAGCATTTTTTTCGAAAGCTACGGATTTACTGTCGAAAAATGGCCACAACATTTTCCCATCTTTTTTGGCCATTTTCAGATCTTAGCTCTGAAGAGGGACTTGAAATTAAATCATCGATCTCTGCTAAAACATTTTATCTGGTACAAAATTCGACATGTTCGAAGCAATATTGAAACGCAATACTAAATATTGCTCTCAACATGTCAAATTTCGTAACAGATAAAGTCTTTTTGCGGTGATTTCTTCTTCATTACTATAATATAAAGAAAACTGAGGCCGAGGGTTATCGAATCATAGTGGAAGTTTACGGTGAGCATGCTCTATCTGAGCAATGGTATCGTTTGGTGGTTTGCTCGCCTTAAAAGTGGTGATTTCCAGCTCGAATACAAGGAACGTTCAGAAGTTGTCAGAATCATTGGAAGTGGATCAGTCGACAATCAGCAAACGCCTAAAAGCCATGACTTGATTCGCTTGTGAACAGCTCCTCAAACGCCAAAGAAAGGAAGCGTGAAGCTAATGCTCTGTATTTGGTGGGACCAGCGAGAAGTGATCTACTACAGCTGCTCAAACCAAATGAAATGATCACGGGGGAACGCTATCGGACTAAACTTATCCGTTTGAGTCGTGAAAGCCGGAATATGAATAAAGGCACGACAAAGTGATTTTGCAGCATGCTGCAAGACCGGTCAAGATCAACTTCGAAATGCTGAAATGGGATATCCCACCCCACCCACCATCCCAGGAGAAGTTAACTTCGCACGAACAATGAAAAAAATGGGTTGATGATCCGAGCTGGTATCTGAAAATTGCCAGAAAAATGGGAAATAGTTGTAGTACAGTGCTGGCAAAACGATGGTCGGTTATGCGTTGTCATAACGTGGGATTGAAAATCTTGGCAGTTGAAAAAATTCATGATTTAAATTTCATTAATAAAATTTAAATTTAGTTTGATTAAGGGGAAAAGTAATGTACTGGCAAACGAAAGCTCGCTGATTTTAGCTAGAATGAGGCTGACGATGACTTGGTCGCTAAGGTTGAAAGTATGGGATTTCCTCTAAAGCTAAATCACATTTTTTTCCAATTTTTCTTACATTCATAATATCCATAATATTTTTTAATTATGATCACAAACTCAACAAATTTTAACTGAAATTATTGATAGGATTCAAACTATTTTATTTCCATTATAAAGGATATACCTTTCTTTCATCTCTCTAAGAAATATCCTTTTTATGCACATATCATCAAATCGTTTATATATTCATGAACATCTATAAATTTCCTTTAAAACCTATATTTTGTGTGACACATTGAACAATATATTAAAAAATTAGCACGCTTACTGCATTAATAATGAATTAAAATATAAAAAAAACTAAAAAATGTCAATGATAACAATTTGTTAAAAAACACATTTACAATGAAAATGAAAAATGCATTTAAATTGAAAGTAATTGACATTTTGCACAATAAGTAAGTGCCAATTTTTATTACAGGGATTGAAAGGACATAAATGAAGCATAATATACAGCTGCTACCCCTATATAAAACATAAATATTATTTTAAGACCTTTATTTGTGAGATTACGTTTACATTTTCCTGAAGAGAATGATGATCTGTTTTTACTACTGACAGCTTTCATTATTATTATTATTTTTTAAATTTTAATGTTCTTGCTGTGGGGTCGTATATTTATTTTTTTTACACATAAATTTAAAAAATAGACATTTTCATTGTTTTTTTTTTTTTGGACGAAAAATAACACATTGAGAGTAATTAATTTCAAGTGCACACCTAAATTTTTTTTGACTAAGCAGTAAACTAAAGAAATAGTTAAAAGAATACTGATATTAGTTGTTTAATAAACGAGAACAAATATTTACGAGTTTGTCTTTTACCTTTTAACAGCTCATAAAAAAGATTGCTTTCATACCATAAGGTGTCTAGGTAACTATGTTTGTTAAACACACTTCTTATTTAATAGATACAAACAGTGGGACAAAAGGGATAAAACGAAGATTTTAAAAACATTATTCTTATAGAAATAACTATAAAACTTTCCAAAATACGAGTATATTTTTCTATAAAGATATCAACAGAAAATGATGATTTTTTGAACAGAACTCAAAATTTTTTGCTGTTTTAAAATCAATGTATATTTCAAAACTATTATTTTAGAATAAGTAATTTATTTTATAGAAATCTTCTTCGATTCCGAAGATATTTGCCACTACAATAATATTCTTATTACAAACAACTTATTCGACCAGAAATTCACATATATTCCATAACTTTTTGATATACATAATTTAATAACGTATTTTTAGTTTGTTTAGAATTTTTATTCTCTACTGTGCAACTAACTTAGCATTTTTATTCTCTACTGTGCAACTAACTTAGCATTTTTATTCTCTACTGTGCAACTAACTTAACATATTTATATTCTCAAGTTAGTATATGCGTATATGTGTATATGTATATTTTATCCTTTTATTATCATTTCTTTTTTACTTTTCTGTTATTTGTTGTCTGTGTTTTTTTATCGCAGATAATCACATTTATTTAAAAACATTTCCTTCTTAGTTAGTTGTTTCTTTTTACGATTTATTTTTAACAATTTAACATTTTTTTGTATTTGTTTGTATGTGTTATTTTTATGACTCAAGTACATGTAAATTTTCTCATTGTCTCCAGGTCTCTGAGACTATGTGTCGTTCTGTCTATTTTTTATGACAGTCGTAAGTAATAAACCTGGTTGGTAGTCTTAAATTTTCGGTTATTATAAAGGATGTGATGTTACGGTTTACAAAAAGATAATGTCAAATTTATTGCATTATATTTTTTATAGCTTTCATTTTTTTTTTGTTCAGCAATGGTTTGGTGTTTATAATGCTGTACTAATAGATCGGGGTGGTATGTTATGTTTAGTATAAATCAAATATATTAGAGTTGCATTTTTATGGTTATTTTTAAAGCAACAATAGCTATTGTACTATTGTTCAAAATACTAGTATACAACATAATTTCTTATGCCTTTCTTATGTATTAAGGTCTACTAAATTCGTTTTATATTTCTGATTAGCTTTAAACATTTTATGCAAATTTTTTATCGGATACGATTTGACTATTTTGCTTATATATAGGACGAATTACAACTAATCAATTTACTGGTGGTGTAAAAAAAAGGACGACCATAGTCAGTAAGGATGGTTCAAAATATTTTGGATATAATTCATCCTTTCCGAATTTGTTCGTTGTATTACTATGCACTACGCAGAGCGACCAGCATAAGGCTTTTGTGCTGTCTAGAGCTCCCCCAAAAGTTCACGCTTCTGATAAAGCTAAGAATCCTGCCAGGATAAAGATATGAATCCTGCCAGGTAAAGTATTCCAAATGTCAGAAGGCGACACGAGATGGCCACCTAAAAACCTGAATCTTCTAGCACATCCGACGTCTCCGATTCCAACCCACATCAAAATCTACGTACATCTGTGTCCGATTGAACCTTCTGTACCGTTGGTACCTAAGATTACTGTTCCCAGTAAAGTACCTCATCCAGCTCCCTAAGTATTTCCTTTCTTTCAAAGGCCAGTAGCCACCCCAATCCACCACTGGGTATGAAAGTTAATCTCTTGGCATGACGTTGGCCATGAGAAAATTTTCAATAATCAGAGAGTTTAGAATCTCTCCACTACCTGATCTTCTCCCTTAAAAAGGCATCATGCAGAAAGGTGAAGGATCGACGGGTCCTACAGTTGGCCAGACAGTCCGCCCTTTTGTTGCGCCCATGTCCCTCATGGCCAGGAATCCAGCCCAGGTTAAAAAAGTTGTTCGTACCAAGTCGATTGAGAGCCTGAATGCAATCCATTATCATTCTAGATGAAACCTCGTAGGTCATAAGAACTCTAAGTGCTGCTTGAATATCACAGAGAATGTAGATGAGAGATCTAACATATGGCGAAAATTTGTGCAAGAAAATGAAGGAATATTTGCCAATAGGAATAGCACGCTGGACCCTGGTTCCAAAAATGACCGCACCAGTATCCAAATCTGTGCCCCCAATTCAGGCTCTCAAAAGCGGTTAGTCCATATGCTCCAATGAAATACCATAGTTTCAAAATTCCTGACGAAAATCTGTTCCGGTAAAGCGACGCTTGAGATTGAGTCGTCCATTAACATCTCGGCGATCCTCATGTGACCTCTTAGGTCGGCACATATCATGCTACATAATTCTCTAAGTCTAGTCGAGTTTATAATGGCCGTCTCCATTACGGAAATATGCAACGGTAGGATATAAAAAATAACCCCAATAACATCCGTAGGCCACGACCCACTGGCAGCCGAAATACCAATACACGCCAGCCGACAGCTCTTCTTAAGAGTATCCCTCGTTTTTAATTGTTCGACAATTAGCCACCATTCGATAGCCGAATATGTGATTATAGGACTAACAATAGTATTGAATGAACAGTACACAATGCGCGGTCTCAGATCCCATGTCCTTCCAAGAAGCCTCCGGCGGACATAGAATGCTCTGGTGGCCTTTTTGGATAACGAGTCAAGATGATAATTCAAGTTAAGCGATTTATCAAGAGTTACCTCCAGGTACTGCACCTTGTCCGAGAAGTCTATTGTCGTACCTCCTACAACAGGCACAGACAGATTGACTTTCCTTCTGTTCGTAAATGGTATCTGTATGGTCTTTGATGGGTTGATGGATAAGAACTTTTCCTGATAACACGAAAGAATAAAGTTCACAACTTTCCACATACGCTCTGAAATTGTCTTGTCATCCGATCCGACGGTGGAGATAACAAGATTATCGGCGTAGCCATGGTTTTAAAGTCCAGGTCGTTCAGACCCTCGAGCTAGTCATCAATGAAATTTTTCAGAATCGTAGACAAAGTGCTTCCAAGTTCAAGTTTTGACGACCACCCAATAACAGGTGTATCATTAGACCCCAAAATAGGCAAAATAGGGCAGATGACCATATTTCATGTTTTGATAAAAAAAAACTGATCTGGCTTTCAAACAACCTAGAAAGCTGTAAATTTTAAAGTTCAAAGCAGAAAATGTGGTACTCAATGAAACTCAATCAGATATCGTTGAATTTCAAGCCAGACAATGGCGGAATATTAGCCGTTGTGAATTATAAATCAAAGCTAGAAATCATATATTAAATTTCCGGTCAGGTTTTATTAAATTAGTAAGAAATATCTTGTAATAGTAATGTTTCTATTTGTTAATAATTTATAATTAATAAAGATAAAGAAAAAATATTTAAAATTTTTTCCATTGAAATTCATGGTATATCTAAATATTAAAAATATATTTATCACTTAAAAAGAGAGGACAAAAAAATTATTATGATATAAAATTACTTTAAACAATAGAACCAATAAAGACCATTTATGAGTGGTCATAAAATTGTCTCTATTATACAAGAAACAAAAGAAGGGAGATATAAATCTGAAAATGGTCATAAAATATAATATGTGTACAAGCATACGGACATACATACCTACATATAACACAGCAAAATTTATATATTCAATAATAAAAATCCCAAAAAAATAAAAAACAAACATAATGATAATGACATTATAAAACGAGAACAAAACAGTGAAACCAAACTGAAATTTTCTTTTTTTTATGAATACATGAAATGCTTGTTACGAGTATTTCTGTTTTTTTTTTTTATAGTAGATTCATAAAAATAACCACTTATTTGTTAACTGTTCAGTTTTTTTGTTCATTTTTTTAAGGGCATCATCATAAAATATGAGTGAACAACAAACAACACTTATTTCCGTATCCTTTTGTAGTCGTTTTAAAAGTATGTGTGTAAGTGTATGTGAATGTATTCATATACAAATACATTTATGTTAAAGCATTGAAACATAAAAATGACGACATCCTTTTTGATAAGACCATAAATTAAGAAAATTATTACTTGCAATGTCATAGTCACACATATGAGTTTATATGTATAGTATTAGCACATGCATACATACATTTAAGTAAAAAAGAAAAGAAAATACTATAAATGTAAAATGGTATTAAGTGTAGTCTCTGTATAACGAAATTTTATGGGCAATTTTATGATTATTGAGAAGAGAATGCAAACCTCGTAATAATTACTTATATAGAGTTGCCAATTACAATGGACGACAAATTACAAAAATTGCACCTTTCGAAATTAAATTAGAAAATTAATTTTATGAACTCCCAATTCAGGTCTCTACAACCTAAACAACTGAAAAAAAATTCACGATTGAAAGTGCGAGAGATTGTGGAAGATATAGAAATCGCAGATGGATTAGGGGTTTAACAAACACAATCATGTGACAACTCCACAAGTCCATGAATTATGCTACGAATTGCTCCCTCATTCGCCCTATCCTACGGATTTAGCCCCGAGTGACTATTTCTTGTTTCCAAATCTGAAGAAATGGCTCGGCGGAAAGATGTAATCATCTCACAAATAAATACCTATTTTGATAACAAATCATATTTTTTGAAAGGAATAGAAATAGTGGAAAAACTTTGGACAAAGTATATACAGCTCAAAGGAGGCTATGTTGAAAAAGAAAATGATTTTTTTTCCAAAAACCTATGTTTTATTCAAAAGGTCACGGACTTATTGACCCGCCCTCGTATATATGAATACACTGAATAATATATTGGATGAACATACATGGGCATACGTGATCATATACGACCTCATATATGATCATATAATTTCTGATACAAAATATGGGGGCATATCTTTTTATATATGATCGTATATGGTTATACATGTATGCTCATGAATGGAGTCATATGATCATGAAGGGTGTCCCAAGAAGAACGCAATTTTTAAATTTTAAATAAAACACAGATATTTAAAAAAAAATCGTAGGCGGCCAATTCTGATCTCCAAAACGCGAAATAACACGACCGGGAAATAACTGATACAGCAATTAAATTGTTTCTCTGGCTGTATGACATGTGGCGCCATCTTGTTGGAACCACATGACCTCCACATTCATTTCTTCAATTCTAGGCAAGAAAAAACTGGTTATCATTTCACGATACCGAACACCATTGACTGTTTGCGCTTGACCTGCCTCATTTTCATAAAAAAAGGTCCAATGATTCCTCCAGCCCAAAAACCACACCACACAGTGACACGTTGAGGATGCATTTGCTTCTCGTGAATCACTCGAGGATTTTCCTCACCCCAAATGCGACAATTCTGCCTATTGACGAAGCCATCAAGATGAAAATGGGCCTCGTCACTGAAGATGATTTTATCGGCAAAATCAGTATTTTCATGTTGTCTCTCCAATACCCAATTAACGAACTCCCTTCGCTGTCCATGGTCAGCTGGCTTCAGTTCCTGAGTCAGTTGAACTTTGTATGCATGAAGATGCAAATCTTTCGTCAAAATTCGCTGCAAAGTGAATTTGGAGACACCAATTTGCTGAGCTCGGTGTCGAATTGAGGTGGGTGGAGTTTGAGCGACATCATCACGTACAGCTGCGACATTTTCGGTCGATCGACCTGGTCGATGGCGCGTTGTTGTCTTTACATCACTAACAGACCCAGTTTCGGCAAATTTATCCATTAATCTCTTTACAGTTGACTCTTTTGGAGCATTATTGTGACCCTAAATTGATCGCAATTTGCGAACTGTAGCCGCAAAACTTTCACCATTTTGGTAAAACAATTTCACAATGAGAATGCGTTGTTCATTCGTGTAGCGCTCCATTTTTACTAACCTCGTACCTTCTACTAGCAAACAATAACAATTGTTCAAATGTCAAACAATGACACTTCGAATGTTGCCAGATTTAAAAATTGCGTTCTTCTTGGGACACCCATGTATGTTCATATAAAACCCAATGCATTATCGGGTATATTTATATGGGACGTTTTTTGTCAAACGTAACAAAGTTCTGCCCATAATTCATGTTGTTCAATGTTAAAGACCTTGGGCTAAAAATGTTCATTATTCGTCTCTCGTTATGGGCCAGTGTGGCAAGTCTAAAATTTAAGATCACCATCTTAAAAAGTTTTTGATTTTACTACAACGAGAATAAATTCACTTATCACTTGTACGGATAATCATTTATTAACTCTGGAAAAGTTATTTCGCATATCCTTTGAGTAGTTGATATACAAACCTGTTGAAACCATTAGTTGTTATGAGTTGTGGGAAGATCCTCATAATTTTTTCCATCTTCTTTTAATTATGTCCTTCAACTCAAATAATTCTAAAATAACGGTTAAATAAAAAATATTATACAAAAATTATAACACGTCGGCTGAAAAATCCGTTGTTTGCACCACTAATGCAAATTGCATATAATATTTTGAAACAACCAACCTTCAGATGATACCTGTCAAAATCTAATGACAATTCGTTCATTAGTGAAAACAGTGGATTTAAAGAAATTTCGTGTGTTGATTTATCATTGTATTTTAATTGGAAAATTCAACGCTCAATCCATGGCATAGAGATGAATGGTAGAAAATTGGTTTGCCGACTTTAAACGTGGTCGTACAAACACGGATGGTGAAGAACGATCTGGTCGGCCGGTAGTGGCACTCGAAAATATCAAAAATGTCCACAAAATCGTTTTGGCAGGCCGTAATGTGAAGTTTGTCTAATCATTAGCTATTAATATAGATTATGTAGTAGATTTAAAATATAAGCTTTGTTGTTGGATACTTTAAGAATTAAAGTTCATAACAAAAACTGTAAAAGAGAATTAATATAAATTGTTAAATTTTTTTGATAATAGTCTAAATGTTTGTTGTTTTCGGGTTTGTTAATTTGTTTTCAAAAGCTCAATTTTAAATAGACAATTATCAAAAAGCAATGACCCAAGAGAAGAAAGTGGATACTGAGAAGGGTTGTGTTGCGGCAACCGAAAATAATAAGTATTCTATCCTGCTGGCTCTGTGGAAATTTTTCAATTTTTATTCTCTATAATTTACTAATAAAATTTTCATGTTTCTTTGCAATGAAAAAATTATAAAATGAATATGGTTATATGATCTAAAATCCTATCAATACCATTCATTTGAATTAAAAAAACTTAAGAGCCAACAAATCGTAGTCTATTCAATATAAAAATTACTAATAAAATTTAACAAAGTATGTAGTTTGAGTTAGCAAAATAAAAATATTTGTAGCTAAATTCACAAAAAAAAATGTGAGGTGGCCCAAAATATGTGAATTACACACATAAAGTATACACTACCACAATACAAGACTACCTAGAAAGAATGCAGAATATTAGTGACTGGCGGCGCCAACTTGACCGATATGATTTTAAAAAATTAATGTCAAAAACTTAAACAACCTAATAAACATTTAAAAAAAGTTAATTATATAGTTTCATTTTAAAGATAAAGCAAAACAACGTTGAATGAACATTTTTAGGCCACCTAGTATGTTGCTAAAATCTCAATATGAAAATTATTTCTAAGTGTCGGCCCTGAATAAGAACGCGACCTACAACTATTGATGCTGTGAGTGAACACGCGCCCAAAATATCGCCGTACTACGGTGACTACACAAACTGTCATATTTTAGTATAAAGAAAGAGTACCGTTCAAATATTTACTCTTCAGTGCTTCTTTCCTTACTAACGATCTTTTTTTTTTTTTTTTTGGTTTTAATATTTTGATTTTATAAAAACAATAAAAGGAAATAATTATTTTCAAAAAAATTTAGAATGCGGGAACTCTTTTAAGGATATTAAACAAAAAAATACAAGCAAATAAAAAAATAGAAAATTAAATAGATTCTATTTAACAACTGAAACGCCCGACGATTTTTAACTGTTAGTTTTTATGGAGAAATACGGCACGTTGCTGTTTTGGGCCGTCACTAAAACTTGTAAAGTTGGGTTACTAACGGATTTGTCAATTTTTCTAAGAGTGTATCGTCGACATGCAATCAGCACTTGTCTGTCATCAAATATGACTTTTAGTGTTCATTTAATCCAGTAATAAAAATAAAAAAAAAATTTGTAAATAAAAACGCGAAAAAATTTATTTTGTTTTCCCCGCTACAGTGTCCTTGATATTATTTTGACTTTTCTCTGAAATATACTTGACAATTGCTTGCTTTAATTTCGTTGTATGTACAGGCAATGGGTAAGAGTTTTTATAGCAAATATATTCTCAAATTGGAATAAGATACCCAAGGAACATTTTTACGGTCTCTCCGATACCTACGGATTCATGAATCCGGCTTCTACTGTACGTTTAAGGTCCGAAAATACGTATACGCCAAAGCTTGTACGTAAACTGAACATTAACGGACCGTATAATTGAATTTTCGAAAACAATACGTTTTTACACCGTTTTGGTGTATCTGTTTCTGTACCGTCAAATACAGGCCACTGTTTTTTATCAGTTTTTCTTCTGTTGCTTTTGGATTTATAAAATTGGATATTTATAAAATTGAAAACAAGTTTTACGATGATTTGCAAATAAAAATATTGCCCGACAGCTTAAAATAATTTTGTGAAAAAATTTGCAAATTTGAATTGTTTGCTTCATCATATCGTAAGTATCACAATTCAAACTAAAATTAAATATTTGTTTTATTTTTTTCATGACTTTTAATGCGCCACAATCGTAGTGATTGATGGATGGTAATTGTGCTGTAGATAAATATGGTATTTGTTGGATTTAGTTTATTTAGTTTTGTTATGTTAATTTAAATATATTTGTTAATAAATTTAAAGAAAAAAAAAATACAAATTTGCTAATAACAATCAAAATAATATGCCTTTACACAAATCCGTTTTTTGTTAAAAAAACGGTACGAATGCGGACCGAATACGGTTCCGTAAACAATCCGTCACTGGCGGACTATAAACGGACAACTCCGTTTTTCATCCGATATATCCGGTCCGTAAACGGTCCGTCATTGACGGACTTTTAACGGATAACTCCGTTTTTCATCCGATATATCCGGTCCGTAAACGGTCTAAATTGACGGTTTTTAAACGTATTCGAATCAGTTTCGATGTTCCTTAAAATCCATTTTCTGGTCCGTTTACGGATAAAGAAAACGCTACGTAAACGGAGTTGGATTCCGTTTATGACGGACCGAAACCAGTACGTAAACTGTACGTATTGTTTGTTGGGCAAAGACACAGAGACAAATTTTGTCAGCTTTCAACTGAAGTTCATTTGCTCTCGGTACGTTTGAAATCGATCGGTACATTTGAATGTTAATTTGATCAGAACGCTATAAATATTCTGCAATATGGTTATGCTTTGGCTGTCGCAACCAAAATATACTTTTCAATTCATTTTATTTTTCTGAGTGTAGTTTTGTTTTACAAAATTTCATTGATTTTATTTTTTGCCTTCTATGGCAACTCCTAAAACTGTATATGAAGCTACGTGTCCCTTATATATATATTTTTATGTGTGCCTTACCACTTATATCGTTTTAATAATAACTTTTTGAAAATATACACACTACATGGTGGCAAAAGAAGCAAATAAAAATAGGAAACGTTAAAAGATATTTTCATGTGGTTGTTCCTTGTTTCTTTCACCGTCCATGCTAATTTAAAATAATGCAGTTTTGTTTCTAAAATCATTTCATCTGCTTGTAGTTTTGAATATATCCTTATGCTTACTCACTGTTACAATGTAATTTGTTAAGTGTCCCTAATTTTGTAGCTTCAGTTTCTTTGTTTTTTTTATATTTTTTTGGTTGTCAAGTTTTAAATGCAAAATTATGATGCATGAAAAATGCGTTACAATTCATTGTTTATAGTGTGGAAAAACAGCTTGTTGTTAAACAATTTCTTCAAGGATATTTTGGAAAAAAAAATCAAAAGAAATAAAAACATCCCTTCTTTTGTCACTTTAATAGTCTTAACAAAAGTACGTGCTAAGCATCAATATAAAATGTGGTCAATCAAGGTTGCTTTTCATTACTGTATATTGTCCTGAAGGTTTTATTACCGAATTTTAGCCTTCGCATTGATTGTGTGTCCCTGCAATTTACGATGATTTATGATCAGTCGTCATTCATTACTGCATTTTATTGTTTTACTTTTATTACATGTCGCCTTTGCGTGCCTTCTTTTGATTGTCCTTTGTATTTCCCTGGTTTTTGACATATTGACAAATACATTTGCTGCCATTCGTATTTGGTTTTTAATTATGTGTGAAGCACTTTGTAACGTAGCGAATTTTATTTGTTGTCACTCATAGTCATCATCATCATCATTCAGCCATATCCCTTTTGTGTGTTTACTTCATATGTGTGCATGTAATTGTCCATTTGTTATTTGTCCTTGACGTTTCTATATCTCTCCAAACTGCTACCAGATGCTTTATGGGTACTGTTGACAATTTAGCTACTTTTGCGTAAAATCTAATGATTTTTAATGCACTTAGAAGGATCAAATATGATTTCACTATTGGAGGGAAATCTACCGATTTTTTTCAGGTCTGTCTTGAGGTTTTAGTATTACAGTTTAGCGATAAATGTTATAACAAAAATTTGAAAGTTATATTTAGAATTTGTCAGTTTTAAGATCATACGAGTAATTAAATATTACATTGGAATTTACAGCACTTATATCTAAATGTATAAGAAGATGGAAAAAGTGTGACGATCAGCGATAGAGAAAGTGACACACTTTCACCAGTTCATAGTCAGTCTCATTCTGAATCACCACCTACAACAACTCATGGTTTAAACAGGATTATATATGAAGCACTCCAAGGAAATGAATACGCGAAACTACTTTTCTACAGGTAATTATATGAGCCTTTTCATATATTTTAAAATATTTTTTTTGTCAACAACCTTTGATTCTCAAAATCAAATAATTTAATCTGCCATTTTTTGGATCAAATATATTGCAGGATTTAATTTGATCTGCCATTTTTTGAATCAATTTAGATCTTACAAAATCCCCAAATATATTGCTGCATCTAATTTGATCTATCGTATTATTAATCGGATTAAATTAGATCAGTCAGATATTACAGCAGATATTTAAAAATATTAAATTCAATATGATTAAATATTGCACCAGATTAACTTTTGGTACTCAGGTTAACAATATTTTTTTAAAAAAATTTGACAACACTGTAAATGTATTTGAGTTTTATTTCATAAAATTATAACTGCATGAAAATCAACTTTTAATGTCAATTTATTTTTATGAACTCTCTTTTACTATGTTAGGTAAACATCCGTTTTGTATATTTTTATAGTCACGCGCCATTTGTTTCAATTTTTGCCATTAATTTTTCTGCGTTTGGAAAAAAAAATATCAATGCTATTGACAGTAACTAATTACAGTTTGAAAATAGACAATTAATTATGCAGTGCGATAATAAGAATATGGTATGAATAAATATCGCTCGGGTAGAATTTTTTGATGTTTTTTATTTAATTTTTTGACATTTGCCTTTGCTTAATAGTTATGCTAGTAATATTAGCACTGTAGTAGATGGGTCTCTATCTAAAGCATATATATAAAATCAACCCAAATACACAGAGATAAGTTTTGACTATCGATTGTAATCAGCCTAGCTAAAATTTATTAATTTTCCTTGTTTGAAAGCTCGCTATAAATAAAAAATAACAGACAAAAAATGTAAACTCTAAAAGATATTAACGTTAATTTTCAAAATATTTTCAAATTTCTGTATTTTTTTTTTTATTGAAACTTATTTTTCGGATTTCATTGAATCCTTACACAGAGCGAACAAACACTGGCAGAAAAATACAATGAACAGAGTGATGGCAAAACGTTGTAGACTGCGGTTTGCGAAATTAATTTACAATTTACAATGCAAAACTTCGCACACTAAAGGAAAAATAGAATTTTTGGATCAAGGATTAGGCTTTTGATATTGGTATCGATGGAAATGGCACCATCTCTATGTTGTAAATGTGACCAGGACGTTCTAAGAAAAATTTAAATTTAATTCATATTAGTGTTATAGTCAATACAGTTAATTATTTTTCAAAACGTCTTCAAAGCATAATTGAAGTAAATGGAGGTAACTTTGAATAAAAATTGTGATAGAACTGCTAAATATATTTTGATCACCTATTATTTTTAAAAAAATTATTTGAATTTTACGGGTTCCCAGAAAATATGTAACCATAGGGGATCATGTATTACCTTATACCTTACTTCACAGGCAAATTTTATAGGCGATACGCTAAAAAGTAGCGTATACATTGGAGGTGATAAAGTAAGGTGTTACTTATAAGATTACGAAAATGGGAAATATAATGTCTCCAAAAAAAAATGTATAAAAGTTTTTATTAAAAATAAATTATTAAATATATATATTATTATATAACACGTTTGTACATTTAGAGGACTTAAAAGCGGTTGAAATTCATTTTCCTCTACATTTTTTTTAATAAATAAATTAATATATCAAAAAATATCTTATTTTTAGAGGTTATGTTAGATTTAGAAGATAACACATTTTAACCTAGAAAAATGGATTATCCGACTCAAGAAACCGGTTTGTTGTAAAACTCTTTCTTTGTTAAAATTTATACAGAGAATGAAAATTCTTAAACAAATTTTTAAAAATTCAAAGGTAAAGGGTGGTTAAATTTTTAGGGCCGATGTTGATTTTGAATAAAACACAAATTATTAGGGAAATTATTGTCATTTCTTTTTATTATGATAATGTGATATGGTTCAATTATCAGTGGAACAAAATATCGGCCAAGTGTCGCCGCGATCTCGGCAGCACCTCCATCCGATGGTCCACATTTTCGATGACGCTGAGGCATAATTGAGGTTCTATGGCGTTAATGTGCCGAATTATCTCATCCTTTAGCTTTTGAATTGTTGCTGGATTATCGACGTACACCTTTTCCTTCAAATAACCCCAAAGAGAGAAGTCCAACGGTGTCAAATCACATGATCTTGGCGGCCAATTGACATCGCCCCCACGTGAGATAACACGGCCATTGAATTTGTCGCGCAAAAGAGCCATTGTTTCGTTAGTTGTTTGGCAAGTGGCACCGTCCTGTTGAAACCACATATCGTGCACATACATATCCTCATTTTCTGGCTACAAGAATTCAGTTATAATTATGACCGACGGCGAGTCGAGGTTGACGGCTATTCTGCCACACTATCGCGAACAACAGCAATGTTTTTCGCAGAACGAACTTGGCGAGCATGAACAGGTGTTTTCTCATTTCCTATCGACCCGATTTGCAGAAATATGTGCACAATTATCCCGATTTCGGACACATTTGGTCGATTATGCTGACCAAAATAATCACAAAGTGCATTTTGATTTGAACGACCATTTTCATAATAAGCCTGAATAACTTAACGCGTTGCTCGATTGTGTATCTTTCCATGGTTCAAATTGAGTTAGTCTGAAATTGAGAGATGTCAAATGAAATGCAGAAAAAAACATGACGTTTAGGTGTCGTTCACATTCCACATCGGCCCTTAAAATTTAACCACCCTTTATAAATTCAAATGTGAATATCTCACGCCCTGTGCGATATGACGATATAAATTCTAAACTAAATACAAATTGACAAAAGGGTTTAAAATTTTTTTTGAAGAATATTTGAAAAATTTTTCAAGTTTCATAGAAATTTGGAAATCTGAATTTAGTTTAGATTTTATTTAGCCAATCGGTCGAGTTTCAAAAAATTAAAAATCGGTTAAACGATTTTCGATTACCTTTTTTGCTACCTATTTCATTTCGATAGTCCAGCGACGAATTTCTGCAATACAAATTATAATTTTTTAACTTAAGTGGTTATTTAAGAATATAAAAAAATGTCAAGTTTTACGAAACAGGGATCTGAGGTCTTTAGTATGTTAAACGGGGAAGGTGTCGCCACTGGGACAAAAATGTCAACCCCGCTTTCTATTCTATTTAACAGCGTAATTGAATTGTTCAAATAGATAATTTGTACAAATACTGATCATTTCTCATGCTTTAAATTTTACGGTTCTACTTCACACGTGGTTTTGTTTTTACCGGTTTCCAAAAAAATAAAATTATAGAATATTTAATATACAGTTTTAGTTCGAGTTTTTAAAGAAATGGCCTTTAAGATGATGAAGAGTTGATATTAATTTATAAAATGAGTAGACGTTTTCTTCAAATATTTTGGGCATGGGACACAAATCACAGGACATCGAGTGAAATAGTTTTGCCGGCATAAATTGGTATAACATGAACAGACGTATACGTAATATTAATTTGTTACATTTAATATATATTAAATAAGCGAGACTTTTTTATTTCATTCAATTAAAAATTAATATGCTTTTTAAAATTTTTCCGTTGAAATGAAATCTAATTATATCCATTATTTTGAATTAAAAATAGCGAATGGTCCTCCTTCTAACGTACTTCCTTAAAAATTTACCAACCAATGGCTTTTTGCTAAATTAAAAAAGCCATCATTGATAAATAAAATAGACTTAATAGTACATATATACATATATAGATATATACATATAGATCTAGAAAAATAGGTTTATCATAAATTTTTTCAGATCTTTTTCTATTAGTAGAACATAGAACAAATTTTTCTTTGGCATATATTCCTTTGATGTCCCATTGAAAGTAGACTCAACTATTTGACATTTTACAGTACTTTATCAATTTTAACTCCTTCATTATATCGATAACATTTTTAATGTTTTTTAATATCTATAAACGGTAAATTTTACCTTGTAACTTATGGCACATAAAAGCCAGTAAATTTATACAAATAAATATGTGATCGATAGAATATTTTTTAAATTAACTGTGATCGTTTCTCACGTGAAACAAATATATATAAAATTTTCTTATCATACTTATTTACATAGGTATTTCTTGAATTTTAAATAAAATTTCAATTTAAATTTATGTTACATTAACATATTTAATTTTAAGTTTTAACAAACAACTCTCAAATAAAAAAATAACAACTTTTCTAACAACATATGTGTTTACAACTAAATAAAAAAAGAAAAAAACTTGACTACCATTTGTTGTAATGTACTTTTTAAGACATTTGAAAAATGACACAAATTAAAATGAAACATTACCCTCACCAGAAAAGAGACACATAACAACGCCAAGAGAAAAAGGGTTAAGCTATGATAATTTAAGGTAGCATTTATGTTTTTTTTTTTTTTAGTTACGAAAAATATATAATTTTCTTGACAACTTTAGCCACTATAAATGAACTGAAACAATAAACCTCTTGTATAACCGTCTGTTGTTATTTCTATCGAAAATTGTATCAAATTGCATATAATAAATTGACAATTTTGTGGTAATCATTCAATTTCATTATAAAACATGAACACACACATAATAATAATAACAAAAAAACAACATTTTCTTTCACGATACAAATGAAGGAAACAAAAAGGGTTAAAATATTGTATGTATATTATTTAACTGTACCCTCATTTATAATGTCATTCATTCAGTAGTGAGAAATATTTATATTTATTGTAACAATAAATTTCGTTCATAAATTTTAACAATATTTCCTGTTTTTTGTACAATTTTTTTTATGAGAGTTTTGTCTGTTTATAACTTTAGGAATTGTCAGGTTTTATGCTTGAGTAAATTTATCAAAAATCTATACAAAACTGAAAGAAAAGATATATGAACTACTTTTTATTGTAGTGGTAAATACATATATAATTTTTTCATTTATCAATCCATATATTACGCCACAACAATAGTAGCAGTAATTTTTATGTCGAAATAAAAACTGCAAACTATTCGCACACACACTCTCTGTGTAAGAAAACAATATCACGAGTGCTATAAAAACCCCTTTTTTATTGGCAGTTAAACCCTTTTTTTTATTCCATACAGCTCATTAACTGTCATATAAAATTGTTGAAAATGTTATAAAAATAATGTTATTATTTTGTGTGTTAGGATTTCATATTTGCAAATAAACTCAAATAATGTTGAACTTTGACACATGTAAAAAAAATGTGGGAAAAATTGGGGAATAATATATTTTAGTTAATGTAATAAAACATTCATAATATTTTGTACACAGTTTCCAACTGAAATGCAGATACTGCGGCTCAAATCTATTGATATAACTGAATATTTGATATCGAAACAAAATTTGCATAATACAACTGAATTTATGTTGTTGATTATTAAGAATTTTTTAGGGAAGTTAATTTCAACAAAAGATCCAATTATATTCAATCGTTTACATGTCCAATCGTTTACATGGCAGCTCATGTCCTCGTAAGCATCAAGTAGAGTCAAAAAACGACTTAGTTTTCAAAAAGAACACCGCCGGGATGCAGATGATCCGATTGATTGATATTAGGAATTAGATCACTTAATAATGGGTACGATATCAGCGACAGGTTGTCCAGTATATGCTCAGCCAAAGTTCTAAGTTGGTACTGGGCTATCACAATGTTCTTAGCGCACTATGCCCATCAGTGTAGCGATTGACATCGTTGTGGAGACATTTAAGGCACACCCTAACGTTGCTAACTCGTCTGTACGTCTGAAAGACACAAACATGATCAGGAAACCTAAAGGAGTCTTCTATGTCGCAATCATCAGAGAAGACCCCAGAATCTACCCCAAATCCCATCTCCTGCAGTGAGAGAAAATTTTTTTCAGTTTAAAACTATAATTCAGTTTCTACGATTGAAATCGGTTGATACATTTGGGTTTTGGTTACTTAATCGAAATTCGTTTACCACAATTGAATTTAGTTAAAACCCCCAAAATATTCAGCAATCACATTTGAATATGGTTGTGCTAACCAAATTTATTGGTTGTTCTATGTTTAATTTCAAATCCACCTGTTGGATCCATTTTGCCCTATTCCTATCGAGAAAAAAAGCTGGCATGGAAAGGTCCATATAAGTCAATCCTAGGAGTAGAGTAGTCAGTTTTATTCTTAGGCATCTGGTTAAGAAGTCTAGCATGTCCGTAGGTCCTGAATTTCCACTAAAGGGTAACTGCAACTCATGCCGCAATGATATTAGAAGCCGCCATTAAAAATGGAAATAACATGAGGCATATCAGTTAGAGCATCGGAAGGGCGAGTATTTTTCGCATGAGTAACTTCATTAGAAGCCGAACGATGAATCATATACAGTTTCTTCGAAATAACCTTCTTGATAGATGGCGTTTCCAACACAATATTGATACTTTGAGACTCAACACCCAAATGTACCAAAACATCTTCCTGCATGAGCAGAGACCAACCATCACCTTTCTAGCACTGTACTTAGTGTTAACATTTCATATTGTGTTCGAGTCTAATACAATTCCAAGATATTTAGCAGAAATGATGAGTTTACAGCCCTAAAGCCGCGGAAGTTTGAACCTCGTTTTGTCTCAAGTGGTGAGAAGCTCAAGTTTTGTTGTAATTTTAATTTTTTAATAAATTTAACCAACTTGATTCAACATATTTCCAAGGAAACCAGAGCAAATAGTGCACAGAGACAACAGATTCGTTGTAACAACCGAATTTCTTGCCAATCGAATGGTTGTGTTGGAACCACCGATATATTTGTTTGTCGCAACCGAAATTCGGTTAATGCAACAGAATTTTGGGTGAAACCAAATATTTTAATTGAATCAGGAAAACATTTTGTTGGGGCAACTAAATAATTCGATTGGCAAAATATCCGGTTGATACGATTAATCTGTTTTCTCCGCGTGTGTAAATAACGATGTATCAAATTTTTATATCTGCAAAGAACGGAGTATTCAAATAATATGGAACATTATCAAGGACTATCTAACAATAGGATGTGCAGAATGAAAAATAAAAAGCCAGCCAGAAAGCCAGGAAGCCGAAAAGCCAAGTTTTGTTGCTCGAGTAGAGACTTCAAGATTATTGCTTTAAGCAAAGTATTAGAGGTGATCCAACTCAAGCATGAGAAACTTCTTAACATTTGTGCGAAGTTTTGCTTTAGTCCTTCAATAAGAAAAAAAGTGCAGTTGAAGCACCTCGATTGCTCACCGAAACTTGTCCTGAATATGTTCCATCAATTTTAGCGCGCGAGAGATGGTTTGTGCGATTCAGAAGTTGTGATTTATACAGGGAAGAAAAAGAGCGCTTAGGTCTGCCGAAAATGTTCGAAGATGAGGAATTGGAGACATTACGCGATGAATATTATTGTCAAACTGAAGAAGAACTTTCAAAATTAGTGGGAGTAAAATTAAAAGCATTTGCAAGCAGTAGTAATCATCTAAAGGCAAGGGTACCACAGGAGTTGAAACTGAGAGTTGTTGAAAGGTGATTTTGAATGTTCGAAATGCTGCTTAAATGCCATAAAAATAAGTAATTTTTGCATAAAATCATAACTGGATATGAAAAATGTATCCATTATGAAACCCGAGAAGAAATCCTATGTGAAGTTCGGCCAACCAGCCAAATTAACGCCAAAGCCATAGATCAATCGAGCCAAGGTACTTCACTGTATTTGGTGGGACCAGAAAGGTGCCATCTATTATGTACCGCTGAAGTCAGATCAGAGGACTTGATTCGTTTGAACTGTGCATTGCCCGAAAGACGCCTGTAATAATCGACCCGATGCTCGACCACATATTGCAAGACCGGTTAAAAACTATTTAGAAAATATTGTTTGGGTAGCTTTGCCTCACCCGCCTTATTTTCCAGACCTTACCCTCTCCGACTACCATTTGCTTTCATCGAAGCAGATTGCTCTAACTGAAATATAATGTGCCAATATTTTCAGTAAATGCCCAAAATTTTCCAAAAATCTCGAATTGTTAAGTTATACACCCAATACTTGTTTAATTTTTTGGTATATCTTCGGCTTTTACAGTCGGAACTTAAACCAACCATTAATCTACTTCTTACTATATTAACTCTACAGTGTAAATTGACTATAATATTCTTGTGATATAAATAAATCATAAAATAGGCTATTAAACTAAAATTGTATTGGCATTTGGTGCAAAGTAGCTCTGTTCCTTCACATAAACACATCTACATACATATTAAAAACTACAAAACTCGTACTTTATATTTCTCTTACCGGAAACATTTAATTTTCATAATTCTAAATTATGATCTCATAAATAAAAAGTAAAGCAAAGGAGAAGAAATTTTTTACACATTTAACACGCTTAATAATAATTAATTATATTTAAAACCATTAAACAGCATACAAATAATACCTAAATTTACAGCTTAAATATTTCACACTAAATTAACAACCGTAACAGAAATAGAATAGAAATCTACATGTTTAAGTATTCCCAAAAATAACAGGAATATTTTAAAACTAATTCAAACTCTCACATATGTTCTATTTTTTTTTTTTGGTATAAAAATAATGAAATTTTATATTCCTAAAAAAAAAACGCAGACCAAAACTCACCACCATTGTTATCAACTTTACTGACCATTAATTTACATTTTATGTATGGATATTTTTCCAAAAAAATGACATTCGTTCTTGTTCATAATTTTTACATAATGAGCTTGGTTTTGGGTTACAATTTTCACAGATTTTCACACAGAAAATATACAAACAAATTACGAAATTTATTTGCATTTATATGAAAATATGTTAATAGGATCCAGTTTATGTTTTTTCTTGTTTGTATAAGATTCAGATCTTTAAACATAACTTGGGTATGATTGGATTTGCATAAGAGAGATTATTTATTATCCTGTTATTTATTTGTACAAGAAATTTGTGGAAAAAACTACTATTTTCTTAAGGCACTTAATTGGTATAAAAAGGACATATGTACGAAATATGCATTTATAATTTCTTTAGAAAAATGTGTGTTTGGAGAATTTTTTCTAATGTGTAACATGACCTTAAGAGGTTACAGATATAGATTAATAAGTGGTAAAATGTGGCAAAATTAAATAATTTTAATTTATTTTTTTACCGCATACAAATAGAAAAATGTCTGTACAATTTCTTTTTAAAAAACTACTAAAAATTTATTAAATACAACATGGCAAGGAAAAACTACTGAAATTATCAGATTTTTTTGCTTAAAGATAAAAACAAATAAAACGGTGAAATATTCAAAATTATAGTTTAGTTATATTTGATTTAAATTTTTTAATATTACTGAATATAGGATCCGCCAAATAACCTTTTTTTTGAAAATGCTATAAAAAAAAACTACTGAATATTTTCTCAAATATCTTTTTTTATTTGAAAGTACAATCCTTCTGGTTAATAATGGAAAATAATTTCATTCAAATGGCTGCCTCGGCTGGTCATGCAGTAGCCTACACGATCGGTCCAATTTTTAAGCACATTATCGATTGTGTGCAGCTGTATTTCACCAATGGCTTCACGAATATTGTCCTTTAAAGCGTCAATTGTCTCTAGCTTGTCGGCGTAACACTTATCTTTGACGGCACCCCACAAATAATATTCCAACGGTGTCAAATCGCAGCTCCGAGGTGGCCAAACGACATCAGCTCTGCGGCTGATAATGCGATCTTCAAAAACAGGGCGAAAAACATCGAGTGTAGCTTCGGCGATGTGGCACGTAGCGCCGTCCTGTTGAAACCAAATGTTGCCAATATTCTCCTCTTTAATTTTTGTGAACTAAAATTCGTTCAACATGGCCCGATAACGATTGCCATTCCATTATTAACCGGAAGGATTGTACTTTCAAATAAAAAAATAAATTTTAGAAAATATTCAGTAGTTTTTTTATAGCATTTTCAAAAAAAAAGTTATTTGGCGGACCCTATATAAGAAAAGATGGAATAAATTGTTATGAAAAACTATTTTTTATCTGGGAGTACTTGAGTGTAACTATATAAGTATCTGGCATCCAAATTCCAATATTTAAATTTTCGGATCTAATACGGTTTTATAACTGTAATAAAGCCATCTGTCATATAAATTAAACCGTTTTAAATTTCGAGTTTTTAGCTTATATTCCTATTTAACGATTTCAAAAATATTCGGCAAATAATTTTTAATGAAATTGACCATACTTCGACGATGCGCCAAAAAGTCAATATAGTTGGATACCCTACTGTCATTAATAAGCATCAATCCTCACTGTCCGATATCGATTAATCCCCAAAAACATTCTGATAAATAATTTAGAGCAAAATCGATAATTTAAAAAAACAACCGCCAACTTTTAAATTTGAAAATTTAATCCGATTTATAAAATCCGCCTATCTCGAATTTTGAAAATCTTATATCAATTTTATTTTAGTGAACCCAAGATAGCAAACAAATTATTATCCATGTTATTGGGTCAGGCATATTCAGTTTTGGAAATAAAATGACACATTTAATTTGAGGGTTTTTAAAACCCTCGATTAGCAATTGCAAGCGATTCGGCGCACTAGTTTTCAATTTACATGTTAAAACGCTATATTTTAGTAAATTTTTATAAAATGACACTCTCCGCTAAAAACAGAGATTGTGCCGTAAATTAAAGCCCTTTAAAAAGTTTCTAATAAGGAAACTATATTTGGATATGGTACAGAGGAAAACAAATTCATAGACATGCACTTTTCTAGGTGCTCAATCTTACGTTAAGGGGTTAAAAAATTACACGATTTTTGATTACAAAATATATAAAATTTTAGAATGATTTTTTTGTACACTGATTTAAGAACTTAAGTAGACAAAACTTTTAAAACCCATGTTGCCTATACTTTCAACCCAGGGCTGTAACTTGTATTATATTAATATTGATTAAAAAGCTCTTTGGGAAAATTCTCCTAAAATCCACAGGTTTATGAATACCGAATAAAACTTAGCAAAGCCTGCAAGGAAAGGGAAGACAGTGTAAATTGCCGCCCTTGACGGCCTGCCAAACCGATGGAGCTAGGAAGTTTAAATTTGGTAGGTACACATCCACCCGGATAGGATTCTTGTAAATTCCAACAGAGAAGAGCAAAAAGGGGATAAGTCTCCATTTTAGCGGCCTGCACAAACCCCTTTAAGTAGAAAATTGAAATTTGAAGTATGTGTTCCCTGGAGTATGAGCTATCTCACTAATAAGGTTCTCCAGGGACGTGTTAGAAATGAAAGTTCAAAGGGCGAAAAATCTCTCTCTGACGGCCTACCCAAAACTCTGGAGCTGGGAAGTTAAAATTTGTCATGAAGTTCTTTTTCTAGCATAGGCATAAACTAAGATTGCATTTCTTGAAGATGCTATGAAATTGCCAAGGAACAGAAAAGAGAAAGCAACTCTCGCACAAACCGTTGCTAATTTTTATTCAACAGGTTTGATTACTGACAGAATAAAGAATCTCATATAATAATAAAGTGCGTCTTTATTAGAGGTTGAAAATTTTTTCATTTAAAATAAAACACAAACTTACGAAATTCGAATTTTTCCTCCATTTTTTTTTCCAGATTTGTAGTTAATATAGATATTCTACTAATAGAAACGCGTACCACGAACTTTGTTTTATACGCCGTGAACTGGGCTAGAAGCGGTGGCCTTCTGTTTGTCAGAACATAGGCTAAACTTTATAAAAAATGTGTTTGAACTCAGAATCTTACACTCAGAAAAAAAAGTTAGTAGAAAAATTTGTAAACGGTTTTCAATCCCACTTTACTGTTTTTGTACTGATTTTTAGTAAAAAAATTATTATTTAGCAAATCTCTTTGCTATTTACATTTTACAAATTACAGAATTTTTACAGAATATCTACAAACTTTCGTTGCTAATTTTAGAATTCATTTTACAAATTTTTGAAAACCGATTTGCTAAAATTAGCAAAAAAAATTACTAATTTTAAAAAAGTCGATATTGAAGGAAATGTTATTTCTTATAATTTAAACTTATACATACAAACATAAATTGCCCTAAAATGTTACATAGGATTAAAAAAGGGATCGGAAGTGAAGATACCGACTCATGTCTAAAAATCAGCCCTAAAAACAATTAAATTTAACCTTAAAAGTAAAAAAAAATTGACTAAAATATTTTTCAAAACAGAAATTACCATATTAAAACAAAATGATAAATTCGTTTATGTTTTAACAATTTTTAACATTTTTAAGCCTTTGATTTTTTTCATTTTGTATAAAACATCTTTTAAAAAATATCAAAATTTTTGATGCTCGATAAAAAAAAATCGAAAACTTTGTACTAATATTTTTTGCTGATTTTAGCAAACAGATTTTAAATTCCACTTTACAAAAAGTGTACTAAAATTTAGTAGCGGCTACTAATTTTTCTACTAATTTCATTGTACTACACGTCAGCAGACATGTGTTGCTAAGATTAGCAAAAAATCGCTGGGCTCAAATTAGCAGAATTTCCCGTAATAACAGCAAAATTTTCAGTTGCCATTACAGACTTTTTTTGGTGAGTGTAAGACTAGCAGGCTGTGTCTCTAGCCACTGCACACTGGACACTTACATTAAGTAGATGTTTAATTTTGAATATAATCATGTATGTTTTATGATAAAAATAGCAAAAATATAATAATGCTCTTGTTGAATCGTTTAAAAGTGAGTAATTTTGAGCAGCAGAAGCGATTCTGGCTTTCAAGTCGGGGTTTGATTTTTCATTCTGCACATTTGATTGTCTATTGTTCTATTGTCTTTCTATAGATGCTGATTTTTTTTGGAAAATAATTTTGAATTTCATCTAACAAAATCAATTTTTGCAATTTCTTATAGATTTTATCGATTTTATTTTTTTTAGAATAATATAGACCTGTTTACTACCTAAGAACTATTTAAAATGTTATTAATTTTTTTAAGCATTAGAGGGATTTTATTACCATATGTATGTGATATTTGTACAAATCAATTTTTTTTGCCATTTAATGGTAATGAAATTCTTTTGAAGTTGCACT
Organism: Eustalomyia histrio; assembly: GCA_949748255.1. Taxonomy (NCBI): domain Eukaryota; kingdom Metazoa; phylum Arthropoda; class Insecta; order Diptera; family Anthomyiidae; genus Eustalomyia; species Eustalomyia histrio. Next base: position 120,408,304 of record OX456526.1, read on the forward strand.
TATTTTAAATAATACAATGTGTTATATTTTTTTTATAGAATTTTAGTTTGGTTTATAATATTCTACTTTTTTACATTTTAATAAATTTGTTTTCCAGAAATCACTTAACTTTGAAATGATAATAACCGTTGTGTCACTTTTTATTTTTTCGACATCGCCTTAGATGTCAGTACTTTTCTCCATCAACGACTGTGATAATAGACCATACCTATTGTCATGGCTGACTAACAATCCTTTTCTTTAAATAACTTTTCAACTGAGACTTACACTTAAGCAATTTTATACCTTCATCTTATTGCGTCACTGCATAGATTTACCAAAGTGTTCATAAAAAATCATTGAAATGGAAAATAATGATATTTTTTTTAGAAGAAATAAAAAAGAAATATTATATAAGAAAGACAAAAGAACATGCAACTAAATTAGAATGACTATATAATGATGATGATGACAGCCGAAAAAAAGCAATTATCAAAGTTAGGGTTGATTATATTGGAATAGGAAAAATTCTGAATGGAAAATATTTAAAAATTAATCAGAAAAAACATTTAAATTTGATAAATTAATGAATAAAATGTTTCATGGCATCCTTAAAATGTTTACTTTTTGATATTGACATCTTCAAGAGAATATTGAGACATTAACCTAAATCAATTTTGGATCCATTCGAATCGTTAGGCTTTTGCAACCGAAAATTATACAGCTACAATCCTTTTTCTTGGTCCCAACTGTAATAAGAATGGGACAACCGAATTGCCGCATGCAGCAACAGTACGATACGCTTGGATGCAAGGTGTAGGTGAATATTAAATTTTTTGACAATAACGATTTATCAACCATTGAAAAATCTCAATATTTTAAGTTAAAACTGAACAATCTTAATTTCTTGAAAGATAAACACTAATTTTCAAAGATTAAACATAAGTGTCTGCCTAATAAAGACATAAGTAAAGAAAGATGTTTGATGAACAGGAACACTGAAAAATAAACGGCCTATAAACAAATTATTGAAGTGAACTGTAAGATCAAAGACACTTTACGCTCATTTAATGAAAATATTCATAATGTTTTTATATCGTCTACTTCAACTTATTCTAACAACTGCTAACTGGATGAGTATATCAGGAAACTCATAAAAAAATAATCACTAACATGAAATTACAATGATGGCGATGTGGATGATAATGATGGCAAGTGAGACGTGTCATAATATGACACGCTTTTGATTATTTTTCGAAAAGACCGCTGAAGTTTTATAAGATGCCTTGGTATATTGTTGCTTTACGAATTGTTGTTAAATGAAACTAACCACACAATTAAAATCATCAAGAAATATGATGCTATATGACAGGAGAGGTAAAGGTTTCTTTAAGTTATTTGTGGAAATTTTCTCTAACAATGTTTAGGAAGACTAAGAAGAACTTTGTACGCTACTCTGATATTTTTGAGTGTTTATGACATTGAAGTCTATACAATGTCTTTAGTAATGCCATATAAAAATACTTAAACATGTCCAAATGATTTCATTTTCAATTCTTATGTTTTCCATAAACTACTTACCCTTTTTACTGTCTTGCGGCAATAATAATAATGATTATTATGATGAGGGTTTTCGTTAAAGAAAAAAACGCGTTTTTGGTTTGTTTGTAGTATCGCCCACTTGGTGGTTTTATTTATTCGTTCTCTTGTTTTTTTCCTCAAAATTGTGTAGTGTTGGCACTTTACTTTACTTAGTGTTGATTTGATTTTCTTTCAACATTTCCATTTTAATTTTATTCCTCAGAATATTAAGAATATTTCTCCCCTGAAAATGTTTATTGTAGTGAATTGTGTAAGCAGATGTACGAGGATTGTTCTAACAGTTTAATATCCCTAACTTCGTCTAATAAAAATTGGAGTTCCATACGTAATGTCCTCTGCAAAACAAAATTTAGAAATATACACAAATATTCTTGCTTTTACCTGAAACTGACAAAAATTCTAGAGCAAGCTCATTTACCTGCGGATGTCAAAGGAATAATTAAATTTTCATATAATGGGTAAAGATAACATCCTGCATTGTAATATTAATCCAATCAAAGATCTAACCCAACATTGTTCTAAAAATTCGGGTTATCAGCGAGGTTCATTTTTGGCTTTGCGAAATAATTAGACATTGACAATAGATTTACAGTAAAGGTTCAGTGGTTATTTTTTAAAGTAAAGTTTTTTTTCAATAGAATAAATTAGGAGTCAGATATTTTTTGCATTTTTAGGGAAATTGGAATTATATTAATTGGATTGAAAGCCTCTAGAAAAAATCTTATTAGAATAATTTTGTTTATTTTTCCAACAAAAAAATGGACTAAAAAAATGGTGCATAACAAAACGTACTTTTTTCATAATTATTGTCTCTGGTTTGTTTTTAAAAACTAATAGTTTTTACTTATAGTGTATTAAATTTTATTATTTTTTAAAACTTGCAGTAAAAACCAGAATCATAGTGTCCGAAAAGTATACAAAATTTACTTATGGAAATATTTTTGTTGTATTCTTGGTCTACAATTTTTACCTAGCAAATGGTTATATTTTAGGATGAATTAGATATTTAAAAAAATATTACCGTTAACCAAAAATCATACACCATAATGTGTTACTCATTTTAAATTCCCAAAAATTTAAAATGAGTAACAAAGCTTGTTTTTTTCTGCGACTCTTCAAATAGGTAAATTACAAAGATATATGTGCTTTACCTTTTTCTATCAATCCCCTATGGGGAATTTTTCTGGATTTTCCGGCCAAAATCCTAAATGGGAGATACCGACTCGAAATTTAACAAGGCCATGTGGAGTTTTTAGGCTCTGTATAAAAATTGGCACGATCGGAAATAAATACGGCTGCTTCTAACGAATTTAACAAGATATATATTTTCTGTATATAAAATAGTTGATGCGTATAAATCCTGAACCATTAAAGCTAACTGGGATTGCATTTATTATATGCTATCGGTAAACGATCAATTGGCTCTCTTGGAACAAAGCATAACAACTTTATTTAATGCAATAGCACCAATTCAAACGAAAAAAGTAAGTTATCGTCAAAAACCTTGGTTTACAACTGAAATTAGCGCCTCATAATAGATCGTGATCATGCTTACTCTCGATGGAAGCGATTTAAAACTGATGATCTAAATAATGTTTATCGCAATGCAAGAAAAATTGTTACCAAGACCATAAGAAATGCGAAGTCAACATACTATTCTAACAAATTCTCTAATTTAATTTCTACAAAAAATAAGTGGAAAACTATTAAAGAAATTGGAGTAGTGAATAATAAAAACAAACATATTAATATCCTATCAAACCCAGATGATATAAATAAAATATTTGTTAATATACCAATGTCTCAAGCGGACCATAGTCATTATATTAACTATCATACGGGCAATCTTCCAGATAGCTTATTTAATTTAAATAGTGTAAGTCAATTAGATGTACTTAAAAGCTGTCTAGCCCTAAAATCAAACGCTACAGGTATTGATGGCATCCATCCCGCTTTTATAAAAATTATTCGCCCGTCACTTCTACCAATAATTACAAATATATTTAACAAAATAATTATGACAAGCACTTATCCAAAAAGATGGAAGCAGGCTAAAATTCTTCCAATACCAAAAACAGCCACTGAGTTTCGGCCTATAGCTATATTGCCATATCTGTCGAAAGCTTTTGAAAAACTTTTGCATTTGCAGATAACTAATTATATTAATCATCATGATTTGTTGACCGATAGACAATCTGGATTTCGGGCCAAACATAGTTGCGTTACTGCACTTACTGATGTGGTTGAAGATCTCAGAAGGGAAATTGACGTTGGCTGTGTGGATCATTCAAAGGCTTTTGACACCGTTGACCACACTATTTTGCTTCAAAAATTAGAAAAAATAACGAATTTTTCCTCAACATCCACCAATCTAATTGAATTTTATCTAAAGGATCGAGTACAGTATGTCGAAATAAAACCATTAACAACCTCAACTTTTCTTCCCGTTGTCAGGGGTGTTCCACAAGGTTCAATTCTCGGGCCTCTCCTTTTCTCTATTTATGCAAACGATCTTCCTGAACAGTTGCTGCACTGCAACATCAGAATGTATGCAGACGATGTCCAATTGTACATGAGTAATGGACAAGGAAACATTGAACAATGTGCCGCAAGACTAAATGATGACTTGAAGCGTGTTTCTCATTGGGCAGATGTGAATGGTTTAAGTTTAAATCCTAAAAAATCCAAATGTATAGTTATACATAAATAAACAAATAGAATTATTGAAAATCCTAGTGTTTGTATTAAGAACCAACGAATTGAAATCGTTAATAAGGTATAATATTCAATAACACACTCACCTGGTCAGATCACGTAGCGGCTGCCTGTGGCAAAACATACTTCTTACTCAGAACTCTTTGGCCTATGCAATTTTGCACTCCAATAAAAATAAGGTTGTTGCTTGCTAAAACTTATTTGATACCAACTATAACCTATGGATGTGAGATTTTTGCAAGTTGTGATGGCACTAGCAAATCAAAATTGAACGTTACGTATAACAACATTGCAAGATACGTTTATGGCTAATGGAGATTACCTCAATATAACTCCATACTCTAAGAGAATATTTGGTGTGTTGTTCGAAGACCTACTGAAAATAAAAACCCTAATATTTCTTCATAAAATTATAATAACCCGCGAGACGTGTCATCTTTTTAATCGTTTGAGTTTTAGTCAACTAAGACGAAATAGAAATTTGGTTCAAATTAGACATCGTACTTTGATATCTGAATGGCAATTTTTTATAGCTGCAATACGTCTATGGAATAATATTCCTCCAACAATTAAAGAAACCAGCAACGCGTTTGAATTTAAAAGAAAATCGTTTGAATATTTTTCATGATACCATATCTGAATATAAAATTTATTAGTTCATAAAAAACTGTTTAAAAAAAATATGTTTTATATATTGTTTTTAAAAGAAATTTCTCTTTTTTTTGTAAGTTTTGTAATTTTATTTTTATTTATTTTTTTTCCGTATGTAATAGTTATTTTATATTACTTTTGTTAATTGATATTATAACACCATAAGATTTCTACTTTTTAAAACAAATGTTTTGTTGTAGAAGTTACAAAATTAAATAAATAAATAAATAAATAAATAAATAAATAAATAAATAAATAAATAAAATAAAAGCTTTCCACCATATATAAAAATTTAAGTTTGGTCTTCCGATTTGCATTACTTTTTTGTGATCGAGAGGCGCTGAGGTCGAGGTAATGATAGTATGTAAATACATGCAAACAAAGTTGAAATCCAAAAATTTTTAAATTTAAAAACTAAAAAATTTTAATTAAATATAAAAAAGAAATTTAAATCTTCATTTTAAAATTTTAAAGTGTGCATAATATATCTATTAACTCTATAGCTAATTAAAATAAATTTGAAAAGATCCTGCAATAGTATTTTAAGTACTTATATAAATTTTAATAAATTTTGTTTTCAAAAATTACAAAAAGAAGATTAATAAAAAAAATTAATTGTTGGTGCTTACTTACCATACATGGGATTAATGCATTAATTGGACTAATTAATTGATGATGTCATTACCATTACATTGATAGAAATGGTTATGAAAAAAATTTCAGTTCACTTGTTTCAATTAATAGTAATGTTTTAAGGATCTAATTTCATTGATCAATGACAATGTTTTTGAATTTTATTACCATTACTAATGCAAAAAAGAAATAAAACCATTAGCATTATTAACATTTTATGTGTTAATATTTACGATATACATATATATTTATCCGAGTTAATATTTGTATATTTTATATTTTGTTTTATTTTTTTTTCTGTATAAAGCTACTTTGATAATTTTCAAATCGTATAAAATTTTTTGTAAACAAATGATTTCTCAATCAATTATAATTAGTTTTTTATGCGTTTGTGCTATTCCATTAAAATTTTTAATGGAAAAAATTTCATTACCATTAAATGGTAATGAAATAATTTTCATTTGCATTAGTGTCAACTAATGGTAATGAGAAATTCTCAAGTATGTTACGTACCAGCGCTAAAATTGAAAGATTTGCAAAAGTGAATAAAATATTTATATGGGGGGATAAATGAATGCCTGCCATTTACATTTTAAAGATTATTTCATGCCAATGTTGACCGCGGATACGCCGTTGGGGGTCCATTTGTGAGCTCTAATTTTGGCATACTTTTTTCAGCATTTCAGCCGGTATCTTACCAATGGCAGCTGTAATGTTGTCTTCTTAGGCTGAAATTGTTTTTGGCCTGTCCCTGTATACAAAAGACTTCATGTATCCCCACCAAAAATAGTCTAGTTGGATCAATGGACTGCTTCAACAAAACTCAACAAACTCGCCTCTCAATAGGTTCATGGTATCGGGTGCCGTGTTGCATGTGACACCGCCTTGTTGACCCACATGTCAACCAAGTCCAATTCTTCAATCTTGGGCAAAAAAGATGCTAATAATCGTACGGTACCTGGCTCCATTGACTTTTTTAACTTTACTGTAGTCATTTTCGAATCTTAGACCATAATTAGAAGCAAGAATTTCCTGAGTGTTGCTCCCCTTTAAAAAAATAGTAGTTACGCAGAGAAAAAACATAGTTGGGGCAATAATGTTCGAAGAGCATCATTTATATTTGGGATTCTGATTGTTAAACCACAGTCGTACTATAATATAGTCATCATATTATGATACTAAAATAACAATAATTTTACACATATTATTATGATTCAAATCTATGAAAAAGTTCTTTAAATTTAAGCATATTTTTTTAAGAAATGGTTTTCCTAAAGAAAAAATTTGATATTAAGGACTTTTTCATGAAAACTTCTTTGATTCTAAGGACATAAAAACAAAATACTTTAAAAAATGTTTAAATTCTAAGGACTTTTTAATAAACAAACCATATGGAGTTTTTCTAATGGAAAAGTTCTTAGATTGCAAAGCATTTTTAAGATTTTTTTTAGCTAGTCCTTAGAGTCTCAGAATTTTTCTTTTGGAAAAAGTCCTTAGAATCTAAGAAAATTTCTACTAGAAAAGGTTCCTAGAAGCTAAGTATTGTTCATGATGAAAAGTGCACAGAATCTAAGAGTTTTTAGAACCGAAGTTTTTTTTTAAATATATGAATTTTTATCTAACAGTTTGCAGAATCTGAGAATCTAATATTTCTATCAGAAAACTTATAAAAATCTAGTTTTTTGTATAAGAAACCTTTTCATAAAAAACAACTCTTGGGTTATACAGAAGGCTTTTTCTTACAAAAAAATTAGATTATTAATATTCTGTGAACTTTTTCCAGAAGAAAGTCATGAATTAAACATAATTTTTATTGTTTTAAATATATTTTGATTGAAAAGCATTAGAAAATTTAAAATCTTTGTATAGAATCTATTTGACAATGAACTGATTAGTGTAAATTATGAGGTTATAAAGCATTTTTGAAAATAAAACCCCCAGGTGAAAATTATAATATATTACTATTTTTACTAAGATGACTGAACTAACACATTTTTTTATGAAAATTGTCAGTCATGTTTCATTTGATTTATAATTATGCATTTATTGTTTTCAGCAATTTATATTTCCATAGTTATCATATTTTTTTTTTATAATCAGAATTTTCGTTACCACAGTATGCTTGCAGCCGATCATGTTGTAAAATTTAAAGTGGCAATTATAAAATCATAAAATATTTACTATAATAAAAAACCATAGCCGAATGCAGCAAGCATAATATAGTATCAGTGATCATGTTGCAACCATGTTTTTGCTCTGCATGTGGTTATTAGTTTAATTTAACAAAGCTATAAAGATAAAATCCTTTCCAATAAAATGTCGATAACTGTGTAAAATTTAAATAGTTTGTGAAGAATTTTTATAGCTGTTGATCTAGGATGTCACTACAACAATATTTTTGCAATAAAGATAAGGACAGTTTTATTTAGAGCTTAGGAAAGTATAAAATTTACGCATACAAGTTTTTAATTAAATTTTTACATCAACACGTTTCTGTCAACTTCTTGAACTACTCTCGCATATATTATATAAAGGGTGTCCCAAGAAGAACGCAATTTTTAAATCTGGCAACATTCGAAGTGTCATTGTTTGACATTTGAACAATTGTTATTGTTTGCTAGTAGAAGGTACGAGGTTAGTAAAAATGGAGCGCTACACGAATGAACAACGCATTCTCATTGTGAAATTGTTTTACCAAAATGGTGAAAGTTTTGCGGCTACAGTTCGCAAATTGCGATCAATTTGTGGTCACAATAATGCTCCAAAAGAGTCAACTGTAAAGAGATTAATGGATAAATTTGCCGAAACTGGGTCTGTTAGTGATGTAAAGACAACAACGCGCCATCGACCAGGTCGATCGACCGAAAATGTCGCAGCTCTACGTGATGATGTCGCTCAAACTCCATCCACCTCAATTCGACACCGAGCTCAGCAAATTGGTGTCTCCAAATCCACTTTGCAGCGAATTTTGACGAAAGATTTGCATCTTCATGCATACAAAGTTCAATTGACTCAGGAACTGAAGCCAGCTGACCATGGACAGCGAAGGGAGTTCGTTAATTGGGTATTGGAGAGACAACATGAAAATGCTGATTTTGCCGATAAAATCATCTTCAGTGACGGTATCGTGAAATGATAACCAGTTTTTTCTTGCCTAGAATTGAAGAAATGAATGTGGAGGGCATGTGGTTCCAACAAGACGGCGCCACATGTCATACAGCCAGAGAAACAATTCAATTGCTGCATCAGTCATTTCCCGGTCGCCTAGATCGTGCGATTTAACACCATTAGATTTTTTTCTTTGGGGTTTTTTGAAGTCGATGGTTTACGCGAATAAGCCGACGACGACTCAAGCCTTAAAAGAGGAAATTGGACGCTGCATTAATGAAATACCGCAGCATTCATGCAAAACGGTCATTGAAAATTTCATTAAAAGATCGCGTGCATGCCAGCAAAGCCGCGGCGGCCATCTGCACGATATATTGTTCCATACATAACCTCATTCTGTCTACTTTACGATATAATAAAGTTTCACGATTTTTTTTTAAATATCTGTGTTTTATTTAAAATTTAAAAATTGCTTTCTTCTTGGGACACCCTTTATTTAGTACATATTTTCTTAAGGTCTATGTTCAAGTGTGTATTTTTCCTAGTAGTCAATGATGTTATTGAAACCCGCCTGATTTGTCAGCATGGAGAGGCCCATCCATATTAACAACATCATACTAACAACAAACTATTAAAAATAGACGTAGGAAAAAACAAAGAATAAATAAAAAGAAACCGACGAAGCGAGTCATATACCGCCATCATCATTTCAATTTCGACTATTACACAGAAAACAAAGACGACAACAACAACAACTAAACACTTGATGTCGACGACAGGTTTAATATATTCATTATATTGTCGTAGTGGTTATGTTAATGGATATGAAATTAATTGGTGAGGAGGATTTTTATAAAACATATCAACACACACACTCACAACCCAATATAAGCACATATACTTGCACACTTAAGTGGTGGTATTTGTATTGTGGAAAATAATCATTTAATTTGTTAAGAAGTTTTTGTTTAGGGGAAAATTTTTTCTTATAATTTTTTTTTATTATTTTGTTTGAAAATATCATTGTTTATTAAGGCAGCAATTTTAGTATAGGTAGGAAAGTTAGAATAAGGACTTTTACAAGTATTATGCTCAAGCATGTTTTATAACAATAATTTAATTATGTTTATAAATTGAATGTTTAATTAGTGGAAAATGATTTTTTGAGATTTTTTTTTCTTTAGTGGAATTTATAAGTGGTTAAGGAACATTTAAGATTTTTAAGGGGTGATGAGAAAAGTAATAGCAAAAGTTACCTTAAATTGTTAGCAATTTTAATTAGAGTATTGATTATATGTGATTCAGTCAGAAACATAAATTAATACCTTAAAATTGTTATAAAGTAGGTAAATTCTCACTGCAATATTATCATCGTTTGATTGGTTGAAGCTAGAATGATATGAATCTTTGACATCAGAGATATTAGAAAGACAGAGCGTACAATAATTTGATTGGCAGCTCATTATGCAGTGCTTAGTTATCACCTACACTACAATCTTCCCTTTGGCTTGAAATAGGGTTCGAGCCATTGGTATATAATAGGCCAATTATTATACAAATGAGCCGTCTATGACAAAATTTTTCTAGGAAGTATTTTACTGTTGTAGGGAAGGGCACCATATAGTAAGTTCCGAAAAGATGGCTCTTTCAAATAAGAATTCAGATTGTAGGGATATTTTAGAGTTATTTTCTAAATTTAAATTCTAGTTTATTGAATTTTAAATGATATTTTCTTAATTTTAAATTATTTTTATAATTTGAATTAATACTTTTATAATATCAAATGGAAAATTAGAACATCAATTGATATTTTTTCTGAAAAGCTCCAGCAGCTGTTAATTCTACATTAGAAACTCTAATGGGCTTGCAATCCTTTCATTAAGAATTCTTTCTTATTCTATATTGATTTTTCCAATACCCTACTACTTATAATGTAAACTTAAACATAAATTAATTACAGTGTAGTTAACTGGACAGTGTGAAAATGGTGATGTGTTTCTAATGGAAACTCGATATATTTTGAGAATTTTTGAAAGAAATATATTTCTTAGAAGCTGAAACAATATTTAATTAGCTTAATTTTCTTTTTTTAAACCACCGTGTGTATAACAACTTTTTTCCTTTATACTTTCGCTTTTAAAACCGACAATTTTTATTTAAAATTGTTTTGAATATATCGGGTTTTATTGGTGCAAAGAACACCCAGAAAATTGATTCGTGCTGACAATAGAATTTGTTGTCAATCGAATGGTTCAGTTGCACCAACCGAATTTTTCGATTGTGTTCACCGAATTTTTTATGAGGCAATCGAAATACTGTTGTCACAGTCAAATAACTTATGTCACAATTATGTTTCTGTTGTCGCAATCGAAAAATTCGGTTACCACAACCGAACCATTCAATTGGCTTCAGATTCGGTTGTCAGCACGAATCTGTTTTCTCTGCGTAGAACAGATTCTTCTACACAGAGAACAGATACTTCTACACAGAGAAAACAGGTTCTGACAACTGAATTGAATTTTTTGGGCAACCAAGTGGTTTGGTTAGAGCCACCGATATATTTGTTTGTGGTGACCGAATTTCAATTGCATTAGGAATACATTGAGTGTATATCATATGATCTTAGTTTTTTAAAAAAGTTATTTGATTCCTTAAAACTAGAACGTAAAGAAATGTGGCGAATCAGCTGAATCAATCCAAATGAATGAGTTGTGCCACGTATCGTAAATTTTATCAACATTTTTCTCTGAGTGTATTTCATATGATTTGAGTTTTAAATAAAAATTTTGATTCCTTAAAGCTAGAACGTATTTTAGTCGTATAATTATTTGAGATTTTAATTAATTGAGGAATCTGTTAATCGATTAAACAAGTTATTTAAATTTGGGCATTAAGCGATTTTTCAGAAGAACACAGATAAAATAGATTCATAGTGGCAACCGAATTTCTTGCCAACTGAATATTTTGGTTGCAGCAACCGATATATTTAGTTGTCCCAACCAATTGTTTTCCTGATACAATTGAAATATTTGGTTTCAACCGAAATTCTGTTGCATTAACCGAATTTCGGTGGCGACAAACAAATATATCAGTAGTTGCAACCAAAGCATACGGTTGGCAAGAAATTCAGTTGTTACAATGAATCTGTTTTCTCTGTGAAGTTTTAAATGTTATTCATATATATCTCAACTAACATTTAACCTTTGTTGTATGAAGTTCAAATTAAACAATTCCATATAAATAATTCCTATGTGATGAAAAATGTTTTAATAAATTTATATGCTGGTGATTTTTAAGAAATGTTGCTTACTAAAGGCTTTACTAAATGCCACTAAATGAAATTATTTCCCAACATAAATACATTCATGGACACAGACATACATTCACTTTTACTACACTCTGAATAAAATTATATTTATATTATAGTTTTTAAGGTTGATAAAGTGCCCAAGTACGTAGGTAGTGTCAAACAACTTAAAAAGCCTAGAACATATTATATTTGTATGCCAAGAAGTTGGACTATGGGTTTTTTTTTTTTTTGCTACATTCAGGCAATAAGTTTTAACTAAAACAAGAAATTTATGTAACCTCCAACCCTATTAAGGGGAGCAAACTTAAAATGTAGTATATTAGAACTCTCTATATTTTATTACTTTTTTTTCTCTTCTTTTTGCTTACTTTACTGGTTGTTTTTATTTCGAAATGAACTGTGAGCTATGAAATTACATTTTCCTAACTCTATGACTACATAGTTGATACAAACAGCATATTCTACTTTGTGTCTCGCCAAAAAACGACAAACCATGCCATTCATGCCATTTATTTTGTATGAAATTGCTCCATAAATTTTCACATCGTATTGCCATTTAGTAATTTTTATGGTTTTGGTCTCAAAATATTACCATGATGACATTTTTAGTTGTTGCAAAGTATTTTCCTGAATTATCTTCATTTTATAATATGGGGTACATTATGTATAGAGACACTTTTTCAAAGCATTACCAGAAAGAGACATTGCGATGTGGCATGTCTGTTCGTGGTGGTTTGGGGAGGTTAGTAAAATTGGGTATGAAGTGGTTTTTTGTTTTATATTTCTTATCTTGTTTTTTATTTGATATATTTAGTGGCTTTTATAAATACATTAGTTAATTTTAGATGTTATTTATATTTACACTTCATATAGTGTAATGAAGTTTTTAGAAAAGAAAAAGGGAAATTAATAATGAATAAGTTAAACATTTAGTTAATGGGACAAGGATTCGAGTTGAAACGATTTCAACAGATCTTAAGTTCAAGCTAAATCCATTAATAACTTCCCTGAATAAAAAAATAAATTTGCCTTTAACATATGTAATTTATAATCTTAGTGTGTGGCACCATAAATTAAATATTCCTTTAAAAAAATTCCTTAAAATTTAAAAACCAACAAAACAATTTATCTGTAACTAAATTGAGATAAAACTTGTACAAAACATGAATCTTAAATCAACCCACAAATTTCAACAGCTAAAATCTTACAGTTTAATGTTATATTACAATTATTTGTTTTACACTGTGCTAACATATGCTTGCGAAATAACCAAAGATGAAAGAATGGTTCATTCATAATCTGGATGCAGAAATATATCAATAAATTTAGAAGGAAAATCCAGACATAATATAGTTATACATCATTTGTCTTTAACAAAAAAGAAAAAAAATATATAAAAATCTTTGTAAATGTTAAAATGTTTGGCGTATTTCGAGGAGGGCATCCAAAATGTTTGTAAAAATTTTCCATATTTTCAAATATTTCAATTATAGCAGGAAAATATTTTGTTGGGACAACTAAATAATTCGGTTGCGGCAACCAAATTATTGAATTGGCAAGAAATTCGGTTGTGTAGGTATTCGAGAGGTACACTTTATTTTGGTCCTGTTTTTAATGAATAGATTTTCTTATGGTTTTGTCTCTTCGCAGATAGTTCGAAAATATATCAAGAGAACCGTGAGAAATAAACTCTCTAGCTAAAATACCGTCAGTAGCTAGGGAAATTTTTTTTATTATGAGTCCATTTCGTCCAAAATTCTGTCGAGGCAATAATTATTAATGCGAATTTTAAAATACATAAGTATAGATTTTTTTCCTATACAATGTTTTTCCCACACAATTTCAAACTACCCAGAAAATCAAACCTTACCAAATAATGGGTTTTAGAACGAGTAGAAACTGGTTGAATTTGATTATTTTAACACATTGATATCATTGAAGATAGCTAGTTGCCTCCAAGCTTACGAGAAGGGGGTAAAATAACTAGTTATAGGTAAGGCAAAAATAACTGGTTACAATTCATATAATAAAAACTCATTTTTGTTAACAATTGAAGCACCCAATGCAACAACCGGATAACTCCACTTTTTTGCGAAATAGCTTTTTTAATGCAGAAAAAACCAAAAAAAATCTGCGTCGTTCGGTGCACAAAAAAAAAAAAAAAAAAGTGGAGTTATCTTGTTGTTGCACTGGGTGCTTCAATTTGAAAAAAATCAAATAACAAAACCAAAATGAAATTTTAATAGTAAATAAGTAGTTAAAATACGTTACTAGTAAATCATTATTGTCACTTTGAAAGTAATGCAGTATTGAAAGAAGCTGGCATGGAATATAAGTAGCTGTATAACACATTATTTTTAACTCAGTATTTTTACTTTAGAATTGGGCAGGGGTAGGTCATTATTGGTAATGTAAAAATCAATGAGCTGCTATTAAAAAATAGCATATTGTACCAATGCGTATGTCGGTCAACACATTTTTTTAAATAACCCGTTTTTGTACCATTTTCATTCTAAAACTTCCGTTATCACTTACATTGGTTACATTTTCAATTCAAATATAATGCAATGTAATGTCTAGAATATGGCCAAAAATATGTACGAAATTCGATTTCGTGGTTTAAACTAGATCTATATTATGCCTGTTTGATTTCGTCCAGATTTTAAGTGAGCCATTGCTTATTTAACAATAAAAAAATGTTTAACATTTTTAATTGTGTGATTTATGTACAACATCAAAGTATTAAGAGCCGCCTACACAGATTAAAAAAATATATCGTAGTGATTTTGTAGGCCACGTTATGTTAAGCTGATATGATAAGCTTGTATATTAAATTTAACTTATTTTTACGAGAATATGGTAATTATATATATATATACCCCAAAAATTTTTGCGGGTAAGTCAGGGACTAAAATCAAAAGAGGATAAAGAACAATTACTGAAGGAATGGTGCAGGCTTTCTAAAGAAATGCAACAGGCCATCCACTCATCGAAGACAGTAGTTACCTTTCACTGGTGTCTTGAAATCTTTTAGTTACATTGTATAGATCACTTACACGCCATTAAAATTTGGATTCCATAATTAAGAAAGCTAAATGATCTTTGATAGAACTTGGAGTCTCGACCTGAAATGGTATATTAGACACTATCGTGATGGTCGCCTAGGCTGGTCGAAGGTGAATCAACCCCAGTCTAAAGAAGCCTTTATGGCTTTATGATATCTTGCTTTTTTCTATTAAATGTTATTGTGAAAAAACAGAATTTGTCTTGTTTAGTATATAGCCCCTGCATTTCGCCGTGACTGAGGACGCATGTATGGGTACTGTGCGATATTCAGTTTGCGGACATAAAGCGGTGTAACCTAAAGAGATACATTATTCATTCCCAAAATATATTTATAATCTCCTGTCGAGGACTCGGACAGAATGCCGCCAAATAAAGGTGTCCATTTTTCCAGGGAGCATAAGAGAGAACGAATCCTTGATCTCAGGTGTGGTTCACTGAAGCATTAAAGTAGATCAATAAATAATATGAGTTACAGATTAATATTTGTAGATTTTCGTAATCTCAAAGTGGGAAAGGTGGCACTCAAGGAAACTCCCAAAGTAGTAGTTCTATTTCCATCACTCTTGGCACTGGCTGTAAATGAACTTCTCGAGCGGCTTAAGGGCGGAGCAGCTTAGCATTATGATGGCGACTACACTGGGGGTATTAAGTATTACGCCAGAATGGAATTAAGTATTACTCCTGAGAAGACAGGCATGCTACTCTTTACTTACTAGTTTAAAATACATCCTTGCACCACGCCTTGGTTGGGTGGTATAAATCCTGTCCGAAAACACCATACAAAGTAAATCGTGGTAATACTGAACATCAAGTTGTAATGTAAACTCATTGTTGAAGATAGGGTTAAAAAGACCACAATTGCGCTCAGTGCATACAGGAAAATACTTGGAAGAACTTAGGGTACGCCACCAAATCTCACGCATTGGATTAATACGACAGTTGTTAGAGCAATTTTAGTCCGCAGTTTTCTTGAGGACTAAGAGGTAGTTTTTAGAGTTTTGGTTCGGGTACGGATGGGACACTGCTAGATTGCGTTTCTGGTATACCGGGGGGTATAGAGATGGTGGAGCATATCATGTACCTCAGCTTTCTCACTTATTTAAAATTTGTGATAAATGGATATACGTAATCCAAAATGACGCGACAGCTGAAAAGTATTAATTTTGTTTTCATAAATAACTGGAAAATCTTAATATAAATGTGCATGTGTATCTTATTCAAAAGTACCTCTTTTATTTATCTTTTATTTGCTGCTTAAAATGTATCCAAATATACAGAGTTATAAAGAGACATATATTTTTTTTTAAAAATCTAAATTGTTGTCACATTTGTCGGCATACAACATGACCTAACTGATGCCTGGAATATCGAAATTTCTTATATTATTATCGTTATAAAAACTATAAATAATTATAAATAAATTTATTTCTCTTTGAAATAATGTTGTTTTGGATTAAACTTGATATCTTTCCTAGGGCCTTTCTGTAGCATAGTTTCAAAAATAAAATTACTTTATTTTTAATGTCTAATTCTTAATTTACTACGTCCCTGTTAAAAGAAAATATTCAGCAATTCTTTTAAAACACATATAAAATGCAATAAAAAATCCTGCTGTACAAAGCATGTTCAGCATTTTTGATGAGTAAATAATACATAAAAACGAACAACAACCACAACATATTGCTTGTAATAAAAACTAAATTATATCCTGGAAGGGTATAAAGAAATTTGCCGCGGTATATACAATACAATGCTATGAAATGCAACGCCTTATTTCTTTTCTTATTTTTTTTTATGTGTGCAGGTTTTAACAAAACCATGATTATGATGCATTTACTTAAACATTTTATGTATGACAAGCACACACATACTTAATTTTATATCTCACATTTAACAACAGCAGAAACCTTAACGCTCCGTCAAGGAACAACTGCAATGTTGTTGTTGATTATGATGATGGTGAAGAAACCTAACAAAAAACCCACGCATTATTTAATTTAGTCTATACAAACATTCGAACATTGAGACGCACATTTAGTACGCGTACAAACAATATAATTCAGCATAACATTAGCACATCAAATTATCATTATCATCAAACGTAATGTATGAGTATGTATGAATGTATGATGATCATTAAACATACCGAATAAGTAAAATGAACAAAAAAAAAAAGCAATGTTGTTTAAGAAAAAAAAAAAATGGAAATTAAGTGTGAATGTCTGTCTGACAGGAGGTCGTATATTTTACTCATGATAATTTTCTGTTTTTTAAACGGTTCTGTGAGTTTTTAACATAAATTCCTAGAATGAAATCATTTTTTTTAAATGAAGGATCCTAAGACTCAATTTCAATAAACTTAATATAACATCATTTTTTTTTTGTCTACTGTGGGTTAGAAGAAAATTGGTCCTTTTCCTCATAGTGGATAGTGGCCATTTTGTAAATCGAAATGATATCCCATAATTTTCTGTATAAAATCTTCAAATTGAAAATGGGAATAATATCGTTGGGGGTTATGACTGGACACTATTGCTAGTAAATTCGATTAGTTTTCAATATTTTTATTTCTTTTTTTCTATACGCATTTAACAATCAAAATATATATGAGTACACATGATCATACATGTACTGGTATATGATCATTCATTGACATACGAGATCAAATAGGTCCATACATAGTGCAATATATTGCCGTGAATTATCTCATATAAGTTCGGATCCGAAATTAGAGATATTAGGGAAGTATATGATCATGTATATATGCTCATATATGACTATATACCCTCACATTTCGTATCCGAACATATATGGAAATATATGAGATAATGTATGGTCATATATTGATTTATGCATGTATATATATGATCAAGTATGTCCATATATGACCATATAAAAACCAGTAAATAATTATTTATGTACATACACTCACCAATAAAAGTCTGTAATGGCAAATGGAAACTTTGCTGTTATTACGGAAAATTTTTCTAATTTAAACCTACACTCAGAATATTATGTAGTTAACTGCTTGTAGTTTAATAAAAAAGTTTTCCGTTCCATTTAAAAATAAAGGAAGATACATTTATTTTTCAAAGAAACATCTATATTAACTTTTTTATACATTTATTCGAAATAATTTACTATCATTTACCGATTTTTTTCAGTTTCATTTATTTTTTTAATTTCTTTGAAATTTAATAAAAATTTACCCACAAAACGGAAACTTGTGGTTTATTTGTGTCCGTAATAGTTATTACAATTTTAAATTTTGTTTGCTGTCTGTTTCAAAAAAAATATTCTAAAAATTTCAATTTGTTTTTTTTATTTAAATTGGTTGTATATGTACAAAATTTTTCAATACAATTTACAAGAACTTCATAAACACACATACATATACAAATACATTCACACAAAAAGTGTTTATAGCTTCATATGCATACATACATTTTGTATTGTACGAGAAGTATATTAAAAAAAATACAAAAACGAAAATAATTTCAAATAAATGAAAAAAACATTTATTTTTTAAGGATTGGTGGGTAAAATTTTGACATTTATTTTAACTGATTATATCAGTTGTTTCTTACGGATGTGTCAGTTGATTAATCAACATTTAAAAATAAATAACAAATGGCATTTAATTTAAATGAAAATTAAGTAGACCGGTTTTTAAATGAAATATCATTTCTTTTAAATGATATTTTCAGTTATTTTAACTTACAAACTTTTTTAAGTGTAGAGATATTTTTTGCTAATCTTAGCAACACATGTCTGCTGACGTGTAGAACAATGAAATTAGTGAAAATAATTAATATCTGCTACTTAATTTTATTAACCATACTCCTACCTTGGAAAAAACTTCATAATCCTACCTGTGTGTAGTTTTCGACATCTTGTATGTATTCTATATGAAAACAGGTTTATTTTGTAAACAACAATTATTTTATTTAAGGAAAAATTTGTTTTTACATAAATTTTTATATATAAAATAATAAATTAGGCGTAGTTTTACATATATTCTGTACAGTCAACCCAAACAATTCGGTTGTGGTGAGCCTTGCAAACGGTTTTTTCGCAAAAGCAGCAAGCTAAGTCATGATTGTAGTAATTTTTGACCCAACTCATAAGACGTGAAGAAATTGTCCATAGTTATGACCTTTTAGGCCCTCGATCAGATTCAAAACAACTCGTTGGCCTTGATTTTTTCCGGAACAGCTACAGCAGTTTTCCCAAGGAATGGTTGGATTTTCCAGACATTGCAGGTTTTGGCATATACGAGAACCCAAAATTTAAAACCATACCTATCTGGCATATATTGCCTAAATGCACAACGTCCATGGAAACCACATAGCTGTTCGTCTACAGTAACATAGTCGTAAAACTTGAAAAAATTGGTAACATTTCAGATTTCAGATCTGTTTTGTCGACTACTTATTGTATCATCGAAGTGAATAATTTTGGTCAAGTACTCAAACTGTTTTTTCGACATAATTTCTCTGAAAATATGCGGACCGAAAGGAACTTCAAACACCTCAAGAACAGACTGATTCTTCGATCTGATATAAAACAATTGAAATTGGAACGCTATTATTCATATATATTTAGTAACATTCAACTTACTTGTAAACGCCAGCCAATATCAAAACAGCTAAATACGCATGCAAAGTATTGGCATAGACTTCTTCATGGTTTTCATTCTTTAGCCGGCGAACTGCCTTCGTGTTTTCCAAAATCATTTTCTCAATGTAAGGTGGAAAAAATATTAAAAAGCATCCTTGATACTATTCACACATTAGCAGTTCGATTGCGCCCTGCTGTTTGCATTGCTGTTGTGCTCCAAAGTGTGTTGTCTTTTGAGACAAACAAAGGATCGTTTCCAACAAAACCAGTACCGGCATCATCTTCCACACATTTATCTTCTTTATTTTCATCTTCAGAATTTTCTGCTGCATCGTCACTCAATTCATCGTCCATTTCTGGTTCGTCAATATGCATTTTATATTCATCACCACTACCAGATGAAAAGTCTTCGTCCTGACTATCCTCATTCAATAGTTCGCAAATCTGTTCATCACTTAGATATGAAGGTCCACCCATTTGTGACAAGAAAAAAGCACTAGAAACTCAAACCACTAGGACCGTAATACAATGTAAGAGCGCGTCAACTACAATGAAAACACCTCGCAACTAAATCTAGCATACACAGAGTCATTGGTGCTAATTGATATAAAAAAACTAAATTGAAAATTTCATAGCCTACCATTTACATTTGTTGGTTTCTTGCTTTTATTTTACACTTTCTTATGAAAAGTAGAAAACTACACCAAGCATGCCAAATTGAAGTTGTCGAAAAAAACGATCCACATATGATTTGAAACATAAAAGTTATCCATTTCGGTTCATATACATGATAAAGAAAAAGTAAAAAAAAAGTGGTAACCAAACTTTAACAGTTTTAGAGATATTTGAAAAAACAAAAATAAAAGTGTAGTTTTCTACACCAAGGTAGGAGTACGGTTAAACTTTTTGTAAAGCGCTACTAAATTTTAGAAAATTGCTGTAAACTCAATGAATTGTAAAATATAGCCAAATTTTAATATATAAAAAAATATTAAAATGCACAAATTAACTCCATTATTTCTAGATACACTTGTTACACTTTAAAGCTGTTAATTTTATTTAAAATCGCCTTACAAATTCGAAAACACAAATTTATATATTTTTTTATAGAACAACATTTTTATATTTTATTTATTTTTTTTTTAAAACAATATTTTAGAAAAAGTGAAATTAAAAAAAAAAAATCAGAAACTTAAAAAATAATTAAAACATAAATAAATTTAGCATTATGTTTTAATCTGCTAATATAATATTCTTAGTCAAATTTTTGGATTTTAAGGTCAAATTTTAATTGTTTTAGGAGCTGATTTTTAGACCTAAAGAAGTTCTTAGTGCTATTTTTAGTTGATGTCCTATTTTTGGACATGAGTCGGTTGTGAAAAGTATCTTCACTTCCGAACCTTTTTCTCAAACTATGTAACATTTTAAGGCAATTTAAGTTTGTATGTATAAGTTTTTATTATTAGAAATATCATTTTCTTCAATATCCACTTTTTTAAAATTAGTTAATTTGTTATTTAGTTTAATTTCTTCGACCTTTTTAATATAAATTCCAGGTAATAAATAGTCAAGCTCAATATCAATTTTATACAAAATTATTTATTTTCTATTCAATATTTCGCTTTTGCAATAGATAGCTTCTTCAGGAATTTTTGATTTGACTATTTATTATCTGGAATTAGTTAATTTGATTACTAATGTTAGCAAATCGGTTTTAGGAAATTTTTAAAATAATTTCTGAAGTTAAAAACAAAAATTTGTAAATATTCTGTAATTCGTAAATTGTAAATAGGAAAAAAATTTACTGAAAATCAGTACAAAAATAGTGAAGTGGGATTGAAAACCGTTTACAAATTTTTCTACTAAGTTTTTTTCCTGAGTGTATATTTATTTTTCACATAGGTAGTCTTTTTACATTCAAGCCCGTAATTTCAAGCAATAGATACCTACCAGTGCTTAGATATCTATTGGTTTTTGTTCGTTGGTATCTAAGCACTTGAAGATATCTATTACTTGAAATTAAAGGAATTAATCGTAGCAAAATTGTATTTTCATGCTAATATTTTTCCGTTTTGCATCTTTTTTCCATCCGCAATATAACTGAGAAAATGTTAAACAGCTGTTTTCTAATATCGAATATACAAAAACAAAAAACAAATACTCCGATACACCAAACCCACTATTTTTTAACCATCACTACTGAGTACCGAAAATAACCAGTCACATACGGTCAGGTATTTTCCTAGCATGCACCAAAAAATTACTAAACTTTGAGTACCAAAAACGTGTTGTTTATATAAAAAAATATTCTTTATTTTTTGTATAAAGTTACCTTTAAAAAACAAAAACCAAGAAAAAGCAAAGAAAACCATTCCTTCATAGCTCTGATCATAAGTCGTTTTGTTTTGGAGTAATTGCAGACAGTCAGAAGCTTTAAAAACATTCATCCAACCAGTTTTAAATGATGGCGGCTTATTTGTTTTTATGTTGCCAGCGTTTTTGCTGTTGTTTTAAGGATTTTTATTTATTGCCACATAAATTTTGTATTAAATCATTAGGATTTACTTTAGCGTTTAGTGGTTGTTTTAATACATTTGCTTTGCTTTTTTGTTGTTGTTACTGGTTATTGTATGTAGTCTTCTTCATTCCAACAACATGCCAACCAAGTGCATTCAAGCATTTTTATACATTTACGTTTTATTTGTCTTAAAGGCATTCAGGTTGAGTACATTTATTTTATTTTTCTTAAGATTTATTTAAAGAACGTGAGTGATAATTAATGAGTGTTTAACGTAAAATAAAGAAAAAAAGGCTTTAAGCTTAAAAGGATATGTTAATTTAATGCAATATGTACACTGTACCTGAAAGTATTTTACAACTATATTAGAGATAATTTTCGGTATATGTATCGGCTTTGGTATCTATGTATATGGGCCGGAATCAAGTTCATGCATTTGGCTTACGACAGCTGCTAGGAAATTACCACAGATTAATGTGGTGGCGGCAGGGAACGCATTGCAGTTTGCTATACACTTTGGGACTACGGGGCATTGGAATTGTAAACTGTAGCAGCCACTACATTATTTCTACTTTGAGCTTCAATGAGACTATGCGTCACTATAAGAGAGTATGGATTGTTGCCAGGCCTTCGCCCTGGCCAAAGAACCTTTAATTTATTCACGGATGGTTCTAATATGGATGAGAGAGCTGGTGCAGCGGTTTTAAATCGAGAGCTGGGTATCGAGAAGTCGTAAAAACTTACCGATTACTGCAGCATATTTCAGGTGGAAGTTTAAGCAGCTGCTGATGTTGCTTGTGCTTCTAAGGCGATTGGTTTCTACGTTAATTTCTATAGTAAAAGTTAAGCGGTTATAAAGGTCAATCTTCGCCAATTTAATATACTCATGGATTGTCTAAGAGTGCAAGGACACTTTAGGTAGACCTTATAGAAACAGGAGAGTACACATATATTAGGTTAGTGAATACCGCGGCATTGAGGGTAACGAGATTTTGGACAACCTGGCAAAGCACCGGCAGTCTGGCGAAATGGCAATGGACATTCGTGTACTACTCCAGACTTAAATGTAGTTGGCAGATCGGAGGCGGTTTTAGTGGAATACCGGAAAGTGCAGAGTATCAAAGACTATATAGAAGTCTTACGATCCCATACCTGAAGCAATTGTGAACTTCTAGTGGAGGTATTGACGGGTCACTGATGAATTGCGGTACTTGTCAAGAGAGCGAAAAAGCTGGCAAGTAATAATTGTAATTTTTTGTGGGGTACCGGGTGACAGATAGACGGTGGACGGTGGTTGCAGGGAAAACTTCTTGGGAGAATATCTATAAATAAGTCCTTGACTTTTTGAATAAAACACAGTTTTTTTACAAAAAAATAAAAATATATTTTTCAACATAGTGTTCTTTTAGCACAATACACTTAGTCCAACGTGTCTCCAATTTGTGTATCCCTTCCAAAAAATAGGTTTTTGCGAGGTCCATAAAATAGGCATTTGTTTGATCAATAATTTCATCGTTGGAGCTGAACCTCTTTCCATCGAGCCATTCATTTAGGTTTGAAAATAGGAAATAGTCACTGGGGCTAAATCCGGAGAATATGGTGGATGGGGTACCAATTCGTGGCCCAATTCATGGAATTTTGCCATTGAGACTACACACGTCACACGATTACATTTAAGGTCAATTGAGAGCAAACGCGGCACCATCTTGCAGACAGCTTTCTTAAATCCAACTGATTATTTAAAATCGAAACCACACTGCCATATGAAATGCCTATGGCATCAACAATCTCACGCACTTTTTCTCTTCGATCGGCCAACATCATACCTTTGATTTTTTCCACACTTTCGGGTGATTGGCCGTCCAGAACATTCAGCGTCATTTGTACTTATGCGACCACAACGAAAGTCATTCATTTATCAAGCTTTTCCTTGGTTTGAAGAACGATTTTTTTGCGCAGAAATAATGCTTAATAAGCACTCGAAATTCATTTTTTCCATTTTTAAAAAAATCCACGAGGTTGTATGTTTTGAACAGCTGTTAAATGTAAATGACGGAACTACGAGGGAAGTTCGAAAATTCAAGGACTAATTGATCCGCCTTCGTATTACACGAACTGGAGGAAATCTCTAGAATAGGAGTTCTAGGCCAGTGTGGAGCACTCTGTGTGCGATCACATCTCATATTTTCCTGAAAACGGACGTTCTTAAAGTTCTTAACCTATTTGTTCTGCACTTAACGGTGACACATTATTGTGAATTGAATGAAGAAAAAGCACTCAAGCGATGGGTGTTACTAAACTGAATACGGGGAAAACAAGAGTAAGTTCCCTACAAGTCATTGAATATTTGGGTATTAGTGTCCAAAACACATTTAATAAATGCATTCAAAAAATCTTTATGGAATATATTTAGTCTACCATTATGTTTTTATGATGAAAATTTTAAATTTTTTACCGAAATGGGCCTTAAATGTTCCCCATTGACGAGCCTATTTATTTAATATAGAATAATAAGGGGGTCAAAAAAAAAAAAAAGATTGAATATAAGAGGCACACAACCCTACAAATATGCTATTATGTACAAAAATATGGTCTGCCAAAAAAATTTAAAAAACAAAAGTTTTATTTAGAGGTAGCACATTACCATTGAAGTCTCAAAATTCTACTTTTTCTATTTTTTTTTTATATAAATTAAACATTGAGAAAATTAAAGATAATTATGAGGATCGCGACTCATCAAATCTAATATACATTGCGAGTATAGAATCTGAATTAAATTCGAAGTCGCGAATTTCACTAAAATTTCATACAAAAACTGTTCGATTTTTATCAAGAAATTTTCTTATATTTACCTATGCGAAAAATTCTTTTTTGAATAATTATGTGTGCACGGAATGTTTTCTTGTGTGAAACAGGTTTTCTGTTAAAAACTATGCCATGTCTAATGAAAGCCCTTGCAAAAGTACAACAAGTTGGAATTTTCGATGACAACGTTTTTAGACAGTTAGGAAGAAAATCGAATTTTGTTGAAATTTCAAAAACAGCGGATAATTCGAAAACCAAATTTGATTTAAATTCTGATTGCATATTCGTAATTTTCATAAAAATTAAGATCAGATTTGAGAAATTTGTTCATATAAGGCACATGCAAGTCGAATTTTTACTTAATCTTTTCAAAAAATTTTGATATTTTGACTAAAATATGTAACATCGGGAACTAATTAAAATTTATTAATTTTTTACAAATTTAATCTCATATTCTTTTTATGGACATAAATAAAGACTTTATTGGTTAATTTTGTTAAATTATAGCGTATAGTTATAGAATAATTAAGTTTTAAGTCAACCCTACTTTTTGTATAAATTACTCTAACGACAAATTACTAATTCTTAAACGTAAACATTTTTTGCTACTTCTAAACATAGACGAATTTAGCTGAAACTTGGCACAGAGAGTTTTTAGATATTAAGGAATAGAGTCAGCATTGTGGAGATTGCAAATTCAAACTTTAATGTTTTTTTACCACTCTAATGAAATAATTCTAGTCCACATTTGCCTTTAAAACTTTAAGAAGAAGACTCTTTTTAAAAAACAGTATTTTCCATTTATTTTTTGTCATTAAAAAAGCACAGGCGGACCAAAATTTCACATTATTTAAAATATATTCCTTGTAAAGGCCTTATCATTACGCAAACTTTAATACGAATCTTGTGCAAAAATTTTAAACTTTTTCAACATGTCTACCTTTAGTAATTTTTTTATTTATTTATTTTTATTTATTTGCAATTTTAAAGCCCATAGGGCCAATTAATCTAAATTACAAAATCTCCTTAAAATGTAGCAACATCTTATATAATGTATTAATAAATATCAGAATAAAATAAATTAAATTAATATATATCAGAATTAAATAAATTATAAATAATAAAAAAAAAAATAATAATATTAAACCAAAAACTCGCCAGTAATAGATTAATAATTTATTAACGTCAATGCTCCAAAACAACAAATTATTAATTACTTCCATGCACAAAATCGATTAGTTTACTTTTTTGGACACTATAAGAAACATTAAAACTTTTTAAATCTCTAGGAAGGGAATTATATGCTTTAGCAACTCTCACAAAATATGATCGTTTCAACATTGGGGTTAGTTTTGGATACAACAACTGTAAATTTCGTGTTGATTTGCTAAATCTAAAATTTTGTAAAAGAGTGGTAGGAGATTTATTTATATATACCTTAAAGAAATGAAGTAAAATACGGACCTTAATAAAACTCTGGAAAGAACAACCCAAAAATCTGTTAACATAAGAAGATATATGATCATGACATCTCAAGGAGAAAAGATATCGCATGACTCGATTAAATAGCAGCAATAACTTTTTTAAATGGCAGGGAACTAAAGATTTCCTCCAAATTTTCTCCTTATTTTTTCCATATTCAGCTTATTGAAACCTATCGTTTATTATTTTTTTTATCAGGTCACCCTACTGTTTAAATATATTTCTTTTTCATACACCTATTATATTTTACAAGTTCCCAAATATATATCACCACTTCCGGTGTAAAACTTTGTTTTTATTTCAGTTTTCTCTAGAAACACTTTGAAACCAAAACAAAAATTGTATCCAGAGAAAAACAAAAACATAAAATATTAATAAAAACATAACATCTAACATGTGATACGAAAGCGATACGATACCACCGCCACTAATCTCTTATACGCTCCTTACACACTGTTAAGGGTCATTCAAAAGAAATAAAACAAACTTATAAATTACTTGGCAACAAATTATTTTTCAAGTGTCATTCGAACAAAAACATCATGTGTGTATATGGACAAACAGCAGCAGCAGCAACAACAACACTTATCAATATGGGTCTTAATAGACCCATTTGTACCTCTGGCAATCAAATACAAAAACATTTTTTATTTATTTTTATTTTTGTTTTTTCGGTATGTATGCCTGTCTATATTGTAATAATAAACATGTCAATTTGGTAACAGAATGTAGGAAACAAATTTATAATGAAAGAAAAAAAAAAAAACAATACAAAAGAATTTTATACTTATGGTACCTACTTATATTGTGTTATTTGTGGGTCTCCAAAATGACACTTGGAAAGAAAAAATAATATTTATTTTCATTACTTACAAATATCTTTTTCATAACATATTTTTAATGATAAATTTCTTAAGTGTGTTATCGTTAATTTATAGTTATTCATATAAATTCGTATGCCACATATTCTGAATAACATGCAAAAGATTAGATTCTGTAATGGAAGTGATTAAACATTACAACTTCTAAAACTTTTTTTTAGTTTTTTATGTTTGCCATTAACTGTGGTTATTCTTATGTGTTGTTAATTACTTTGTCGGTTCGTTTTTTATTTTACATGAGAGGCAAAAACATTTTCAATTTAAGAGATTCTAAAAAATAACACTGCTAATCCCTTTTATGCATAAAAATATCTGTCGCCCTATTGTGTTCGCATATGCATTTATTTTGAAAATCGTTACAATGCTTGGAAATATTTTGTTTGCAGTTATTTTTTATTCTTTTAAAATTCTTTTCATTATCTTACTAGTGTTTTTAAGAAGTTATTATTCAATAACTTAAAATACATTAATGTACGTAATTTTTAAAATATAGTGTTTATATTTAAAAATTTGAAAAATTCAAGTATTTAATAGATGTTATAATTTATGTATGTGTAAATTCATTAGGCACTTGAAACGTAAAGATGTATTTTGTTAAATTTTTCGAGACCTTACTATATAAAATTAGAGATAATGGACTGACAGGCTAAAATATAATTATTTAAGAACCCAGTCAGTTATAAGAATTTTAAAAAGAAAAATAATAAATAAAACCCCAAATGCATTTAAAAATCTAATCAAATTATATATAAACATACATGATGATATATGCATACCCATTTAAAAATCTAAATTTATATTAACATACACGATCATATATGGAAATGGGCATGCAAAAATCATTAATTAAGTCATGATCTCATATATGACAAATATATTCGTATCCAAAAATTGAGGGAACAAACGGCCACATGGTGGCAAACATGACCATATATAGCCATTTACCTTAAAATTTCGAATCTTAAGTAATATGGTTGCATACAATATCATGTATGGTATCATACATATACATATTACTAAGTATGGACGTATGTACACTGAAAATATTTTGTAGTTTACTGTTTTTATTAAAAAACTTTTCCGTTCCATTTAAAAATAAAGAAACATACATTTATATTTTAAAGAAATATCTATTTTAACTTTTTTATGCTGTTATGATTTAACAGTTTATAAAATCGTTGATTTATTTACCTTTAAGATAAATCGAGTTCTTTCTTTGAAATTATTTATAGCTCTATTTATTTATAAAAGACACTAAAAATTACAGAAAAACACTTAAATAGCACACTTTATACACACGATAAAAATAGACTAAACTTTAGCCACAATTTAGTTCTTGACACTCAGCGTTTTATTTATAAACTCTCTTGCTATGTCACCTTGTTGTCGTTTTTATATGTGCGGCTTAAAATAACTAGAATATGGCAGCACCGTCTGGAAGCTTCATACTGGCAACTTTGAGAATGTTCTTTTGCAGTTTGACAGAGGAAACATTAGTTATGATGAAGGGTTGCCATTTAATTGTTTTACATTATTAACATATGGGAATTTGTGTTTCTACGAGTAAATGGAATTTCTGTAACAATACATTTGTTCAATATAAATTACTATCATTTACCGGTTTTTTTCATTTGTTTGAAATTTAATAAAAATTAAATTTCTGGTTTACCTGTGTCCGTTACAGTTGTTTCAAATTAAAATTTAGTTTGCTGCATGTTTCAAAAAAAAAAAGAAAAATATATTCAAAAAATTCCAATTTGTTTTTTTTATTTAAATTATTTGTTTATATATACAAAACTATTTCAATTCAAACTACAACAACTTCATAAACACAAAAACATTTACAAACACATTCACACAAAATGTGTCTATAGGCATACGTGCATTCATTTTGTAGATTAAAATTCAAAAAACGGCAACAATTTCAAATAAATGACTAACTCATTTATTCTTTAGGAACTTGTACACTCACAATATTATTTCGTTAAAAGTAATCTAAAATACATAGTAAATTAATCGAAAATACGATCAAAATGTGGACTACTGATCTTTCATTATATTCAGCCCATTTTGTTGTTAATTTTCAATCATTATTTAATAATCGACAAAAGTTGTAAAAACAATCGAAAGTCGTTTAAAATAAAAGTAGAAAAAACGATTTTGTGTTTTTTTTTTTCAAATTGATTTTTTTTTGTATGTATGTAATTTTACAAAACACAATACACACAAATATATATTATATGTGTGTATCTATATTTGAATAATTTCTTGTAATTTTTATTAAAATCATTTTGTGTATTAACAAACTATTTTGGTAAAAAACAAAAAGGAATTTTATGGATTTCTATTTTTAGGGACATAAAATATAAAATTTTACATTTAACAGAAAATATCAACTCTTACTGAATGTCTGTAAATTATTATAGTTTGTTTTTTTAATGACTCTTTCAAATAGTTAAAAAATATATTTCTATAAATTTCAATTTATTCCTCATTTGAAAACAAACTCTACCTATTACTTTTTAAATAAACTACAGTCGGTATCGAAAAATATATTGTGAGTGTAGGTAAAATTTAATCAATTACTTCTATTGTTTAATCATTTGTTTCTTACGTATAAGTCAGTTGTTTAAACAATATTTAAAAATAGAAATCAAAAGCCTCTTGATTTTAATGTAAAATAAGTAGACCGGTTTTTAAATGAAATATCAATTCTTGTAAATGGCATTTTCTGTTATTTAAACTTACAAACTATTTTAAGTGTATGATCATATTCAAGACCATGTATGTTCGATTTCACCCGTTACTGTCTACACATATTTTTAGTTGGAAAGTCAAGACGACGTCTTGATGACAGCTTCAAGAAATGTCACAGACCCTGCTGATTTGCTGATCCGCTTCCATAGAAAATACCTATGACTCTTGTTGACATTTTCATACATTTAAAACTGTCAGCAGGAGGTAAATGTGGTGCATAATTGCTGACATATCTTCAGATAGTCGCCACTTACATAACCAGCATAAGTCGGAATATATTTACAAACCGATAAAAATAATTTTTGGGCTTTTTTCCTTCCTTATTTTCTGTTTAGTATTTCATCGCCTTACCCGTAGCCTATTCAAAAATTTAATTTTTATTTAAAGAAACACTCAATAAATTCCTCCTAGTAATTAAAGTATTGCATTGTTTGGAAAGGGTATAGAGGAAAAATTAAAGGTTATGATAGATGAAGGGCTTCAAATATGGTAACACTGTAATTATGCTAAATGATAAGTATTAGAACATTTGTTGACCGCCATTTGCTAGAGAGTTTATCATCTCGTGCAATAATAATGTTACCATATTCAAAGGCCTTCAACTTTCACCATCTTCTGTTAAATCTTTCATCTATCTTTTTTTTCAAAGAAAGCAGCACATTAATTAATAAAAGGAAGAATTTTTTGAATGTTGCTTCTTTACGAAAAGAAAAATCAACTTTATCTTTTAAATTGAATTTATACATAAAATTAATTAAAACCTATATTTAGGTTTGTACTGAGACGAATATCACTATCAGGATGAGACTTTATCCACTGCCTCGCAAGCTCTAAAAGCATATAAGAAACAAATTCAAAAAATTCATGTCAAAAAATTTGAATATTAGGCCAATTTTAGTGGTCCCAAAAAATGTACATAAGTATAGTCAATTTTGACAATCTTTCAGTTCACCCTGTTTTACAACAATTACAATATTTGGAAAGATTGACACTTCCTTAACAATTTCCAATTTGCTTCATACCGACAGTATCAGTAGTTTAGCGTTTATATTATTATGACCTTTATTTGTTTTTTCAAATACTCGTTCTCCAATGTGCACGGAGCGTATGAGTGATATGGTCAATAATAAAATATAACTCATACGTAGTAGCCAATAATATTACTAATACATATTACTTAAATTATCTGCAATAATCTTATAATCAATGTTCAGGGCTGGCTTAACCCATTTTCGCCCAAGTTTTTTCCAATTCCACCCAGTATTTTCAAATTGAGATATATATTTTCGGAAAAAAGACGTTGCAGTGGTTTAAAAACTGTAATAAATACAAAATCAAAAAGTATATATTCAGAGTTGCCAAATGCTTTTTAAAAAAATTCAGATAGTAATATTTACACAATATTAAAGAGATAAATGATTACTTATATATTTATAATTTTTTATCAGGCTCAAGATCATAATTTTTATTTTATTAAATGGAAAAAATTGTAAGGATCAGCGCCAGAGGGAGTGCACACTTTCGACCCACTTTCAGAAGGAGGCTGAAAATGACCTGGTCGTTCGGGTCGAAAGTCTGCACTCCCTCTAGCGCTGATCCTTACAATTTTTTCCATTTAATAAAATAAGTTAGTGTTTACTATTCGTTAGTAACATTAAAAATTATGATCTTGAGCCTGATAAAAAATTATAAATATATAATTAAAACAGACAGATCAAATAATGTACAAAATATACAGATAAATGATTACTTTTTTTAACAAATGTTTGATGAAATCTATGAACGTTTATTTCGCTGCAGAATATTTGTGTTGTAAATGTATATGTTACACACAAAAGCCAGACCGATCAGATTATAATCATTGAAAATGCACAAAATCAAAAGTGCACCGAAATATATTCCGCAATCACTGTTAGCATTAATAATAGTTTGCTGTCCATAAAATTACACTTAAAAAATGAAATTGCCAAAGTTGCCCAGCAACAAATGCCAACCAGTAATATACAATCTAAAAAGTTTAAATTAACTGAAGGTGTAATTAAAAATTACTTAAAAAAGGGCTTACTAACTTGTCATTTATTTTAAAAAGTTAACACATTCAGATTCAATTTAATTTAGCTGGTACCTGCTAGAGAACCAATTAATTTTTTTATATAAAAATGAAGACCTGAAATTCCTAATTTTTGTATCATTGCATTATTTTTTAAATTGTGTCGAACGAATTACGGGAATTCCTGCCACGACGATTTTTGAAATATCATAAGTGGAGATGCGTCTCCACTCGCTATCATCATCATAACTTAAATATCCACGAATTCTATTTCACCTAATGATTTTTCGTCTTCTGAACTTGCTAATATTTTATCCACCAATTTGTGCAAATTTTTATTTGTCATTACTTTACAAAACTGCACCAAAAATCGTTTTAATATTTTTTAACCGTAAATTAGCTTATGAAACTGACCGCGCTCAGAAAATCAATTAATTTTACGAACATGTATTTCTTATGAAATACATGTACGTATTTCTTGTTAGTGCTAGTATTTTAGCACTAAAGCAACACTAATTCTATACAATGATAAACAAAAATCTGTTTTGACGGTTAAAAAATTCGAATTGAAAATTAGCGAGAATTTCCGTTATTAGTTTATTTAAGGACAAGTGAATAATGAAAATTCCCACAATTCAGCCGAAAGAGTTAATAAATTAATTAAATCAACTAACAATTACGTAAAATATAAATGATTTTTTTATTTATTTTAACTGCTAACAATGTAACCACAAATCCGTAAAAACAAATGATTTTTGCTTTATTTATTTGTAAAAAGTAATTATTCTTCCTTTATTTCGTATTTACAAATGTAAACAAATTAACTAAAAAGCCTGTAAAAGTGAACGACTTTCTATGTAAAAATCGAAATATAAACATATGAATATACGTAACTATATATGGGTTGGTATATGACCATAAATTATATCGTTTATTTCTACATATCTTCAGTTACGAAATTTAAGGCTATATGACAGTACATATAATAATATACAATCATATATTATTCATATTTTAGCATATATAGGGTCCGCCATCTAACGTTTTTTTTTCAACTAGTGCTTATTTCGTGAATAGTAACACTTAGCTCATGTCTGATTTGACAGATAATTAGTTTTATCCTTCCGCTGAACGAATATGGTTGTGTATACAGGTTGGCTGAAAAGTTTCTGCGCTCGAAATGAAAGAATACTGTTTTTGGTACGAAATATATTTTTTTATTCAATATAATCTCCTAGAAGCTCAATAGACTTGCTCCAATGATCTTCCAATAATTTTATCCCATCCTTATAATGGTTTTCCGGAAGCTCTGCAACATAACCGTCTACGGCTGCTATGGCCTCTACATTCGACGAAAAATGCTTTCCACGAAGGAATTGTTTGAGATTTCTGAAGAAATAGTAGTCAAATCTGGTGGATGTTCAAGCAATTCGTACTTTAATTCTTTGAATTTAGCCATCGTCAAAACACTTTTGTGAGCAGGTGCATTGTCTTGATGAAAAATGATTTTTTTCTTCTTTAACCCAGGGGTTAAAGAAGATAATGTGCTTAAAAATTGGACCGATCGTGTAGGCTACTGCATGGCCAGCCGAGGCAGCCATTTGAATGAAATTATTTTCCATTATTAACCGGAAGGATTGTACTTTCAAATAAAAAAAGAAATTTGAGAAAATATTCAGTAGTTTTTTTTATAGCAATTTCAAAGGCGGACCTTATATAATCATATATGGTAATCTACATGTACCCTAAAATTTCGGATCCGAAGATATATGAAAGTATAGCATCATGTATGCCCCTGTATGCTTATATAGCAACCCATGTATTATCATGTAAGTTCATATTTATTTCGATTTTTAAAAAATGTGCAATTTTAACCCAAAAATACCAATTTGTTTCTCAAACAGTTTTTTCGAATTTTATTTTTTTTAATTCTCATATCTTTTTGCTAAGATTCATATATTATTTTAAGTAAAAAAAAAGAGTGTATACAATTTGAAATAATTTGGACGATAGAAGACTTAATTGCAAATACACAAAACAAAAAAATACTGAAATTTAGTTCATTTCCACTAAACCCATAAAAATAAATTTTATAATTTATACAAAGATTTTTGCATAAAAATAAACATAAATAAAATTTTTGATATATTTACACTCTTTAAGAATTCATATCTTGTCAAAGTTTCAACTTAAGTTGTCAACAGTTCAACAACTTTTAAAAAATTTCTTACTGAATATATTCGATATATTCGTATCAGCAAAATATGTATGAAAAATCTATCGATGGCGTATCTTCACTCAGAATATTATGTAGTTAACTGTTTGTAGTTTAATAAAAAAGTTTTCCGTTTCATTTAAAAATAAAGGAACATACATTTATTTTTCAAAGAAATATCTATATTAACTTTTTTATACATTTATTCGAAATAATTTACTATCATTTACCATCTTTTTTCAGTTTCATGTATTTTTTTCATTTGTTTGAAATTTAATAAAAATTTACCCACAAAACGGAAACTTGTGGTTTATTTGTGTCCATAACAGTTATTACAAATTTAAAATTTGTTTGCTGTCTGTTTCAAAAAAAAAAAAAATATTCAAAAAATTTCAATTTGTTTTTTATTTAAATTGGTTGTATATATACAAAAATTTTCAATACAAATTACAAGAACTTCATAAACACACACACATACACAAAAACATTCACACAAAAAGTGTTTATAGCTTCATATGCATACATACATTTTGTATTATACGAGTATATTAAAAAACAAAAAATACAAAAACGGAAATAATTTCAAATAAATGAAAAAAGCAGTTATTTTTTAAGGATTGGTATGTAAAATTTTGACATTTATTTTAACTGATTATGTGATTTGTTTCTTACAGATGTGTCAGTTGATTAATAAACATTTAAAAATAAATAACAAATGACATTTAATTTAAATGAAAATTAAGTAGACCGGTTTTTAAATGAAATATCATTTCTTTTAAAGGATATTTTCAGTTATTTTAACTTACAAACTTTTTTAAGTGTTTATTTAGTTAATTTGTTTCTCTGTTCTCAATATCTCAGTGCGAAAGAAATACTTTATATGTATTTATTTTATAAAATTTATATAAAATTGAATGATTTTCCTAAAAAATATTAAAAATCCTTTATAACCTTTAACATTTATCAGAGATTTTATATATCGCTAAAAACTCCCAAAAATATTTCTTATCCCAAAATCAATTATTTTATGCCCAATATCATAAAAAAAACACAAAATTTGGGGACAAGCTCAAAAGGTCTGGTATAAACTAAAATAAAACAATAAAAACTGTTTATCAATAGTTCGTTAAAACAAATTATAACACTTTTACTTTTTTATCATAAAATTGTTTTTAACGTTTATTTTTTTGAACAAATTATTCAGAAATTAAAAATTTTAAATATAAACCGTTTAAGTTTTTTGAATTAACAAAAACTCCTAACTTTTTGTTGAAAAAAAAAAAAAATTTGCATATCTTACCTGGTTAAACTTTTTCTCTTTCGATAAAGTTACAATAAAACATAGTTACTTCAACTTTCATTATGAATTCTGACACTTTTTATTTTCATTAAATATAATGAATGACATTTCAAACTACAAAAACATAAATTAACGTACCATAACAAATTACGACAAACATTAAATAACAAATTTTAACATAATAAAAAAAACCTGAAAACATTAACGGCATTAAAATTAACATATCAATTGAAATACAAAGAAAAAAATAAATAAAACAACTGAAAATTTTAATAGCAACGACTCTTGTTATTTATATGTTAAAGACCAATGTGACTGTGAACAATGCACATTGTTGGGTTAGTTTGAAAATAAAACTTAAATAAATCATAAATTGCAAACGGACATGCAAATATACAACAACAACAACACCAACAACAAATGTGATTTATGTAATATCATTAGATTCAACATTTATAAAAATATATGTATATTTAGAGTATAAAAGAATGAAATCTTTTATAAATTTGTTTTATAATTATAATGTTATACCTTCATTGTAGTCCCTAATTTTGTCTAAAATTTTTTAAACTTAAGCCTTTACAACATTTTCAAAATCGAAATTTTGCTATTTGATTCGTTTGAATTACGATTGTTAGCACTTCACTATTATTTATCGTTTTTGAGTTCCCCGATTATTATTATTCAAATTTAAATAGTTTTGTAAGCTATGGCTATAGTTGTAATTTCAAATTTTTAATTGTTTATTTGGAATTATTTAAAGAATTTATCATTTACAAATTCTGTTAAGTACACTTAAAGAAAAAAATCATATACTCAAATAAATGTATAATTAGCATATACAACAAGAGTAAAGGTGATGAATAACTTGTTTTAATAAAAACAGCAATTACCATATTTTGTATACAGAAGAAAATGTCACAAAAGTTAAATGGAGGGAAAGTTATAAATTGATAGCAACAACAACTAAGTATTACTAAATGTTAACAATAATAAAAATATCGTTCATGGTGGCATGAATTTAAAACATGTTTAATAATACACTTTGGGCTCCGAAATGTAAACGTAGAATTATAAGGTATTTTTTCTTTTGAGTCATTTGAACAAATTTCCAAAACGGGATTCTATTTAACTATGTATGTGGATATTGTTGTTAAAAACAGGGATATTCCATGTATTTAGATTTTTAAAATATGTTTTAGATCTTTTTGTGTCGGGGCTCAAAGTTCGACATTTTTTGCAGAAGTTTGAGATATACGTTTAAACTCTTCTAACTCTATAAGTAAGTGTCAGGGTTCGCTGGTAGTAGCCCTAAAATGCCATTAATGATTTAAAAATACTTTCAATTGACTTCGGTTACCCTTAAAATATTTTTATAAAAATACCGTTACCCTTTAAATACCGCTACGGGAATAACTCAAATACCGTTTTCCTTAAAACTCTGATGCCGAAATAAATGAAGTATCTATACTTCTAAACTACCGTTCTGGATATATACCGTTATGGAAATACCGTTATCTTTAAAGTACCAAGTACTGTTACAATAGGCGCAGGTAGATGTTGCCGGCCTGTGACCGTCATATTGTATTGGTGGTGTCTGTTTAATCTTAAGTTTATTATTCATTTACTGATGTCCAAAAAAATTAAAATAGAAAAATTAAAAGAAATGAAAAATCATCTTTAGCTCATTTTTGGATGAATGGCTATGTTAACAAGAAAAATTACCATATATCGGACGATGACACTCCACACGAGGTTCACCAGGTACCCATGCATACACAAAAAGTTACTGTTTGGCGCAGATTTTATGCCGGCGGCATCATATGTCCGTTCTTTTTTAAAACATCGTTAGTAAGGCCATCACCGTCAACACCGAGCGTTACAGAATAATGAAAACCAATCTCTTTTGTTCCAAGTTGAGCGATATGGACGTAGACGACATGTGATTCCAGCAGGATGTCGCTATATGCAACACAGCGGACGCCACAACAACATCTAAACTTGCAAATATTATTTCGTTAAAAATTATCTAAAATACATTTAAAATTAATCGAAAATACAATCAAAAAGAGTACTCCTGATTTTTCATTGTGCATTTATATTTGAATAATTTCTTGAAATTTTTATTGAAATTATTTTGTATATAAACAAACTATATTCAAAAAAAAAAAACAAAAATGAATTATAAGAATTTCTATAGAAACAAGAAATATAAAATTTTACATTTAACAGAAAATATCAACTCCTACTGAATGTCTGTAAATTTGTAAAGTTTGTTTTTTTAATGACTGATTCATATAGTTAAAAAATATATTTCTATGAATTTCAATTGATTTTTCATTTAAAAACAAACTCTATGTATACTTTTTAAATAAACTACAGTCGGTAACGGAAAATATATTGTGAGTGTATATAGGGGGTGCTAGATACACACTCTTTTCCGGACTACAGGTACATATATTTCGAGCTTCCACATCTACCAGCGGATTCCATTTTATTTCGAAATAAGGCCAATACGATTTGAACTATGTAGCTTAAGAAATCATGCTGCTTTCTAGAGATAAAATCTCCCACGGAGAAGCCTTGGCTCACCGGGTGTTTTATTAATCTCGGGAAGCTGATTCGCAAACTTCTCAACAGGATAAAACAAAAGAAGAACCACTGGAACCACTAACATTCATAACTAAATTTTTAAAATAGGAATTTACATTCTGCGAATAGCAACTCCTGAAGACAATATCGAACAAGTAGATAGCGTAAATAAATTATCGAGAATAAAGGGTTGCGGGTTCGAACCCCAGCGACGGAAACATCAATTTATAAAACTAATATGAATGAGTTTTTTATCCCTCATATAAATATATCGCAATGAAATCTCTTGATGGGCTCTTAACTCCACCAAATTAAAATAGCACTTAACATAACAGCCCTATGAAATGGGAACTTCTCCATAAGATGGCGCGCAACAACTGTTCTAAGATTTATCATCTTGGTAGGAAGAATTTCCTGAGAGTTGCATCCCTTTATTAAATAAAAAATGACAGACATGTAAATAAAGTGGAGCTTATAAAGCAGACGATAAGTATTTTAGTGGGAACATACGAGTATTTTTCACTGTGTGCTAAAGGGATGTATGAACCGGTGACTGCCCAAACAATTTATGGTTCAGACAATGATCTAAACTGCATAGAAAGTAAGATGTGCAATAGAAAGTTTTGCCCCACATAAGGCTGCAATAGATCCAATAGGGCCTTCCCTGCTCTTTAAGAGCAGATCATCGGGTTAATACATACTTATTTGGCTGGGATCTTTAATGCGTGCCATTACTTTTCGTAAACTCTGAGGCCAGAGAGGATATTATACCAAAGCCACATCAGCTTGACATTATTTCTGCTCAAAATTTTGAGCGTATTATCGATCACATGGTGAGGAATCGAATAAGAAAGGATCTGCAGAGATTTAATTAGCATATGCACATTAAGGAAGGATTTTTGGAAACTGTTTTAAAAAAGGTACTTTGCCATATTGAAATATCTTTCGATGCGGAAATGTTATTGATATAGAAGGGGTTCTAATAACGGCACTATCAATACACTTATCCAGTATCTACATTTTTTTTTTTTTGGCGTGAACGAGGAAGTTATTGACACTCCAAATAGTATTATTTAATCACCTCTTTTGTGATTTACCACCATTCACAGTATTTTAAAGAGTTTACCAAAAAAGTACCGATACCGTCTCCTAAACAGATGATCTGGTGATTCTTCTTAGGGGAGAAAATCTAAATTATTTATAAAAGAGGATCTCTAGAAAACTCAATTAATTTGATTACTGGGCAGCATCTAGGAGGCTGAATGATAACACGGATAAAACCGAATGGACGTTACAATTACTCTTCTTTTTTTCCGTCGCTTGAACATGAAAATTAAGGATAGTGGGAAGTACCTGGGAGTTCTGGATAGCAAACTCTACCGAGACGACCATGTCGAGAGCAGGATTACTAAAGCCCACCGAGTGTGCACACAGAAAAAAAAAGTGTGAACCGAATTGCCAAGTGTATTTTGGTTGCGACAATCAATAAATTCGGTTAGCACTTCCAAAAATCAAATGCGATTGCTGAATATTTTGGGTGTTGTCACCAAGATTCAGTTTCTTCAACCGAATTTTTTTGGTGCCAACCAATATTCAGTTGTACCAACCGATGTTAATAGTAGCAACCGAATTTCAGTTGGAAAATCGACAAAATTTTTCTCTGTGTGTGGGCAATGTGTAGAAGAGCTGTAAGCTCAATATGTGGCTTGAACCCAAGGATGAGGCTTTATGCAAGTGTTGTCAGAACAAATTATGTCACGCCTCTATTGTTGGGCCCCTCAATCATGAGGAAAAATAATGTTTGAAAATTTTTTGGTTATCAATTGTTCTGCCACACAACGTTTATTGGCGCTTTGCAATTTTCTTATTCTGGACAGGGAGCTTTGGGGAAATGGAGGAATATTGGGTGAAACCAATGAAATTCATTTCCAAACTGGACCGGAGAACTGATTAAACGTTCTTTTGTATAAACCTGAATATAGTTATATGCTTCCGGCTTTCAGGCCATAACATAGTTTTTTGGGCAGTGGTT
This sequence comes from Eustalomyia histrio, assembly GCA_949748255.1. Classification (NCBI taxonomy): domain Eukaryota; kingdom Metazoa; phylum Arthropoda; class Insecta; order Diptera; family Anthomyiidae; genus Eustalomyia; species Eustalomyia histrio. Next base: position 120,448,620 of record OX456526.1, read on the forward strand.
GTAGCTATTACGGAGTGCAGTTAGTTTTTAGCAACGACTGAAATTTCTGGGGATTTTTATTGCAGTTACACCAAATAAAAAAAATGAATGAAACTGAAGTTGAATTAAGTATTTCTTTGAAAAATAGATGTGTGTTTCTTTATTATTAATTTAACTGAAAACTATTCAAAATATTGAAATTTTGAAATAAACAGTAAACTACATAATATTCGGAGTAAAGTCAAAAATAGAGCAGTTAAAACATGAGTAAAAATATTGAACTTTGAACCATGATACATCGTGGTTTACAGCGAATTTTGAAAAAAGTTCAACGTTATATATTTTATAGGAACGTGGAATATCTTTGAGCTAAATTTTACTGAAATCCAAAGTTATGCACTCCAAAAACCACTAAAATCATTTCGAATTTATTTTGGAGTGTTTCTGTTGTAAAACTGCCAACTAAACCATATATAAATATTTTTTAAATGCATGTTTAACAGCAGTTAAATCAGGGGGAAAATAATAAACTAATTCTTTTGTTTATGTGTGGTAAATAATTTTACTACAATTATTATTTCTTTAATACTATTAAAATTTATTTAATGCGACACAATAATACAATTGACATAAAGTGACAAACAACAACAAAAGCTTATGAACTCTACTTGGAAGTTACATGTGTGGTTAACAGGTATGTTCAATCTGAACCCATAATTAAAGTATTCCCAGGCGAATTTTCAGATCTTAATGCAACTTTTATATTTTGTAGAAAAGATAAAGAAAAAGATAATTTATTTGAATTATGAGCGCTAATAGAAACAGTGTAGAACAGTGGTCTCCGGTTGAAAAATATTTGATTAGTTTGCAAACTAGATATCTTTAAAAATTACAAGGGTGGCCCTTTTAAACGATGTATATAAGACTTTTAGATTCAACAGTTTAATTCAGTTGTTAAAACTTCATTTGCTTTTAACTACAAAATTTTTTATTCTTCCACGTTTTGATATATTTATTTTTTTTTTAAAATAGCAAAGGTTGGACACATCATTTGTATATTTAAACAACTGTTGTTGTTACTATTTTTTATGCCAGTAGTTGTGTGACTTTTTCTTTCCAACAGCTTGTCATGACTATGAACTACCATTATTAAAAATATTTGTAAGTATAACATATTCATACAAACTGTGGTCGTAATCGTGTGTTATAGTTAGATATTCTTTATTTTTTTCCTCATCATCTATTTAACTTTTATACAGGGTTATAATTTATGATCCCTTTTATTGTATGAAATTTTCATATGAAAAACCCAACCAACCATGCGTTTTATAATGTTAGTTGTGTCGGTTGTCTAAAAACCAAATATTTTACTGTTATTATTATAATAATAACTTACTTGCTTTTAACCCAAAAAGTGACCACCTCTTCTTTTTTTTTTTGTTGTTCTTTATCTGAAAACTCTTTTTGTAAACACTTTACATAGACAGTTTTTGTTGTTTGTCATTATAGTTAAATAAATAATATAAGCTACCGTTTTGTCAAGTGTAGTAAATGGAATGAATGAGTGAGTGTGTGGTATAGTTGAGGAGGAAAGGGGGGACCCTTTACACCAACAATATTACATGATACCTTAATAAAAAAGAACTCCCAATTGTTATGTTGTTATTATTGCTTTTTTGCTTGTTGTAAGTAATTCATATAATTTTTGACATTTTTGTCATTTGTTCATTCGCTCAATTTTGGCCTTTTCTGTTCTTTTATAATTAATCGTTTTATTATTCTAAATATACTTAATATTACATTAAGTTCCTATTGTTTTTATTTTTTGTATAGTTGGCAAGTTGTTATTCCAGCCAGGTTGTTATAATTTTTCTACGCTTGTCACTTTTTTGTCGGCAACTGTTAATTATGTATAATTTTCTTATAACAGTTTTTTGTTAGATATTTCAAGAGCATATTATTAGTGTTAGCTTAGGCAGTTAAGTTTGCATGTAAAGAAAATTAGTGATTCGAAATAATTTTATGTATAAATAAATTTTTAAAACTTAGATATATTTATCAGATATATTTATGCACACACGCCATGCTATAGCGTTGTTTTTAACTACAGCAGAATTGTCTACTAAATCGGCAACAACCGCGATAGATTTCACGTCAAATATTTTGTAAGATAAAATAACAGAAAATAGCATTTAAAAGAAATTATATTTCATTTAAAACCTGTTCTACTTACTTTTTATTTAAATTAAAATGTTTTTGTTATTTTTTTTAAACATTGTTTTAACAACTGCCACATCAGTAAAAATTAATGATTAGTCAGTTAAAAATAATTGTTAAAATTTTACCTACCTTTTCCGTAAAAAATAACTGATTAGTCATTAATTAAAAGTAGTTTCTTTTTTTATTTTCGTTTGTTTTTTAATCTACTTCATGTATACTCTCACAGTCTATAGACACATTTTATGTGAATGACCATATATGTGTATATGTGTGTGCATGAAGGTCTTGTAATTTTAAATAAAATAATTTTGTATCAAAACAAACAATTTAAATAAATAGTTGAATTTTTTGATTTTTTTTTTTTTTTGTGAAATAGACAGCAAATAAATTTTAAATTTGTAATAACTGCAACGAAAACAAATGAACTACAAATTTCCGTTATGTGGGTAATTTTATTTTAAATTTCAAACAGATGAAAAAAATAAATAAAAAAAATCGGTAAATGACAGTAAATAATTTTGAACAAATGTATAAAAAGTTAAAATAAATAAACAGTAAACTATATAATATTCTAAGTGTGGTAATCGTCTTATCAGCCGTCTTCGATGTTAATTGGCCACCTTGGTGCTGCGGTTTGACCCCTATATACTTTTTCTTGTGGGGTGCCTTTAAAGACCGATGCTATGCAAATAATTCAGAAACGATCTACAACCTTAAGGCTAATATTGTTCGAGCCATTCGTGATACAGAAACAGAATCCGTCAAAAAATCTCGACAAATTTAACAGAAAGGATGAGCTACTGCGAAGCCAGCCGCAGCAACTACAGCGATAATATACCAAAAGAAATTAAGTTAGGTTTATTTTACTTAATTTAATTTTTATAACAAAATTTTCATGTGGACCACCCTTTATATGTGTATATTTTTGGTCTTTATGCCAGTGTCACATTAAAGCGTTTTGATTTTTATAACCGTCAAAAAATTTTGTTTATATTTTATTTACAAATTCATGCTATTAAGAATATTTCATTGATTTTAGGACTTCAAGTGTGCAAAAAAAATGATTAATATAATTTATTTTGAATTTCAAAAATAAAATACCTTTATAATTTATGCACTCACCAAAAAAAGTCTGTAATGGCAACTGAAAATTTTCCTGTTATTACGGGAAATTCTGCTAATTTGAGCCCAGCGGTATTTTTTGCTAATCTTAGCAAAACATGTCTGCTGACGTGTAGTACAATGAAATTAGTAGAAAAATTAGTAGCCGCTACTAAATTTTAGTAGACTTTTTGTAAAGTGGAATTTAAAATCCGTTTGCTAAAATCAGCAAAAAAAATTGCTAAATACTATATATATTAGTACAAAGTTTTAGATTTATTTTTTTTTATCAAGCATCAAAAATTTTAATTATATTTTTTAAAAGACGTTTTATACAAAATGAAAAAAAAATCAAAGGCTTAAAAATCTTAAAAATTCTTAAAACACAAACGAATTTATCATTTTGTTTTAATTTGGTAATTTCTGTTTTGAAAAATATTTTAGTAAATTTTTTTTTTACTTTTAAGGTGAAATTTAAATTGTTGTTAGGGCTGATTTTTAGAAATAAAAAAAACTTTTTAGTGCTATTTATTGGATGTCCTATTTTTAGACATGAGTCGGTATCTTCACTTCCGATCCCTTTTTTAATCCTATGTAACATTTTAGGGCAATTTAAGTTTGTATGTATAAGTTTAAATTATTAGAAATAACATTTCCATCAATATCGACTTTTTTAAAATTAGTAATTTTTTTGCTAATTTTAGCAAATCGGTTTTCAAAAATTTGTAAAATGATTTCTGAAATTAGCAACGAAAATTTGTAGATATTCTGTAAATACTCTGTAATTTGTAAAATGTAAATAGCAAAAAGATTTGCTAAATAATAATTTTTTTACTAAAAATCAGTACAAAAATAGTAAATTGGGATTGAAAACCGTTTACAAATTTTTCTACTAACTTTTTTTTCTGAGTGTGATAGGTGTGAATTGGCTGAATATCATCTTAACTACATTTAGGTTTCAAAATTTATAAGAAGTTGGAAAATATTTTCAAATATATTTGAAAATAAATATTTTGCCAGCGGCACAATTATCACAATTTTACAATTATATACACAGAAAATAAATTTGTATTTGCAGCCGAATTTTTTGCCAACCAAATTTTTGTATTCCATCTACCATCAATTAAATTTTTAATACTCTAATTTTATTTACAAATTCGGAAATTTAATTGTAATAGTTGATTGCTTTTCTACACTCACCAAAAAAGTTTGTAATGGCAACATAAAATGTAGCTGTTATTACCGCGAACTTGGCTAGAACCGGCGACTTTCTGTTCGCTAGGCCATTGCTTTTCCTCTAGGATAAAGTGTATACAATTTTTTTTTTCATTTTAGGTTTAAAATTTGAAAATTTTTGTCTTTTAATTTTAATCAATAAAATAAATATTAAAAAAAAAATAAAATTTCTAAGGGTTTGAACTGAGAACCCTAAAACTATCAGGCTGGGTCTCTACCCACTGCACCACATACACTTGTATAAAGATATTATCTAATTTTGAATATTACTATGTAAATCGGAAAAATGTAATATGTTACATTTACAAATTTTGTAATAACAATAACAATCTCGGTTGCTAATCTTAATATTTTATTATAATTGTCCAAATTGTGGAAACTAATGTTGATAAACAATTTGCCATTGTACTGAAATTGATTGGAAAAACTAGAATTTTAGATGGAACAGTAGTTTTTATGGAAACATAGATAATATTAGATTTTTGTTGCAAATTTTCTGAAATTTTTTTAATCAATCTTCTATAAATTGTTTGTTGTTGGTATTAAAGGTAAGGTGGAAAATAATATTTATTCAATATTGATTAGAAAAACCAATATTTTAAATGATGAGACATTGTTTCGGTTAATTTGATATATTTTTTATTTATAATTAAATTTTACTATTCAGATGAAGAACTTTAAGTGGTTACAATTAAATATTTAACTACGATACAACTTTGGTAATTCCGATACAATTCCAACCAATTTATTTTCTGTGTGTAAGGTTCCAATCTTATTTATGTAGTGAGATTTTCTTCGCACAATTGTGATTGCTGCACCGTAGATGAAAAATTTATTTTTAAATGAAAATGTAATTTCTTAGAACAAAAATTTGAAACCCGCTAATATATTAATTAACTGTCTTTTTCGTACAAGAATTAAAAAAATTAAAAAAATTAATACAATTTGTATTAACGCAATTTTTTTCCCATTATTTATTTAGTGAATCTTCACCTAATTTTGTGAACTAACAATAAGTATGCAAATCTTAAACCTAAATCTTAATATTAAGTCCAGCCAGTGTGAGACGAGTTTTCATTTGTCCATAAATTTATATTCATAGATATGTATGGCATCTGAAAAATTTTCCTTCATATGTTTGATAGGTCTGCAGTGTCCCTACATCTTAGTCGCCTATTCCCATCATTATTCAAAAGATTCCGTGCTAGAACATTGGGATGAGTTTACAGTTTCTTCAAGTAGTTGTTGCTATATCTAGTGATTTCGTTACTAACTAAGGGTACATTGAGATCTTTATGAATGTTATCATTCCTAACATACCAGCGGGCGTTTGTTATAATTCTCAAGAGCTCGTTTTGCCTTCTCTGAATTTTCATAATATTAGATGATGAGGCAGTACCCCAGAGCTGAATTCCATAGCACCATATGGGTTTTATAATCGAGTAGTTTAGTAATAGTTTACAATCCAAGGCAAGTTTAGAGTTTCTACCGATTAACCAAGAGAGTTAAATAGCCTTTAACTTTATTTGGGTAAGTTTCGCTTTTATATGACTTTTCCATGTGAGACGACGGTCTCCGACGATGTTCCGACCATAAATCCGGATCGGCGGCCAAGTTTCTCTTCTTAAAGTAAAGGGCATATGAATACATTTCTGCTTGTTAACCTTAATTCTCCATCTATCTAGCCAGTCCTCCAAAACTGTTATGTGGTTCTGAAGCAATCGAGATGCTATTAGCGGATCATTATGAACGCTAAGTATTGCTGTATCATCAGCGAATGTTGATGTTTGAGTGTTTTCATTCAATGGCATGTCCGAGGTGTATAAAATATACAACAGTGGACCCAAAATACTACCTTGTGGGACTCCCGCTTGTATATCCTGGGGGGAGCTGATAAAACCGAGAGGGTAAATCTTCTGTTTGTAAAAGAGCTTTCTAACAACTTATGGGTATTTGGGGGTAACATAAGTTTAATCTTATATATTAGTCCTTCATGCCAGACTTTATCAAATGCCTGAGATACGTCAATAAAAAGAGCAGAGCAGTATTTTTATCCTCGAAGGCTTTTCTAATAACGGTTACTAATCTATGAACTTGCTCAATGGTACTGTGTTTCCGCCTGAAATCAAACTGAGCTGGGATTAAGTTACCTTGATCTATCAGTACTATCAGCTTTTCAATTAGTAACTTTTCAAACAATCTAGTCATATTTGACAAGAGACTGATTGGTCTATACAATACAACCCTTGTGTGATCTCTCACTGGCTTGGGTATCATTTTAACGAGTGAAACTTTCCAATCTAGGGGATAATATTCTAGGCGCATTATAGCATTAAAACTACATAGCATTATTCTTAATGCTACATGGGGTAGCTCTATAACCATCCTGTTACTGATATTATCAATGCCAGGGGCTTCTTTGTAGTTTAATTCAAAGACCGCCTTTTTGACCTCCCGAATCTCAAACGATAATGGGGGTAATCTGCTATGTGCTGGGATACAAATGGTGGCAACTCTTCTATAGAATATGGTATATTTAGCGTGAGTACTTTTTTTAAATGTTCTACACTCAGAATATTATGTAGTTAACTGTTTGTAGTTTAATAAAAAAGTTTTCCGTTCCATTTAAAAATAAAGGAACTTACATTAATTTTTCAAAGAAATATCTATATTAACTTTTTTATACATTTATTCGAAATAATTTACTATCATTTACCATTTTTTTCAGTTTCATTTATTTTTTTCATTTGTTTGAAATTTAATAAAAATTTACCCACAAAACGGAAACTTGTGGTTTATTTGTGTCCGTAACTGTTATAACAAATTTAAATTTTGTTTGCTGTCTGTCTCAAAAAAAAAAAATATTCAAAAAACTTCAGATTGTTTTTTTATTTAAATTGGTTGTATATATACAAATTTTTTCAATACAAATTACAAGAACTTCATAAGCACACATACATATACAAACACATTCATACAAAAAGTGTTTATAGCTTCATATGCATACATACATTTTGTATTGTACAAGTATATTAAAAAAATACAAAAAAGGAAATAATTTCAAATAAATGAAAAAAAAAACATTTATTTTTTAAGGATTGGTAGGTAAAATTTTGACATTTATTTTAACTGATTATATCATTTGTTTCTTACGGATGTGTCAGTTGATTAATCAACATTTAAAAATAAATAACAAATGGCATTTAATTTAAATGAAAATTAAGTAGACCGGTTTTTAAATGAAATATCATTTCTTTTAAATGATATTTTCAGTTATTTTTACTTACAAACTTTTTTAAGTGTACAAACAGATCTCCTTTCTCGGTATCATTTTGTGTCCAACCTCCGTTTGATTTACGCAAATGAGGCTTACATACTACATATCTTTTAAGATTTTTCGTAGCACGCCATAACGAGTAATCGGTTGCTGATGTAGGATCCAAGTTCTCAAGGAATCTATTAAGTGCAGCAGTTTTCTTGAGTTTAAGTAATCGTTGTAAGTTTTTTGTACATTATTTCAAGCGTTGCTTGAGTTGTGGAGATCTGTGCAGTTGGCACTCTCTTCGAGCTCTTCTTTTTTCATTTAAGTGTCGTTCGACATCCGCAGAAGTAATTTCAGAAACTTACACTTTTTTACTAGAAAAATAACAGACTTGAGTATTAAATTTGCGTGAAGACTAATTGTACTAACTTTTCATGTGAACTTCATTTTCGTGAAAAAAAATTTTTATATGGAGTATAACTGTTTTGTTTGACGTGAAAAAGTTTTTTCCATTTAAATTTCTCTTACAGTTAGGCAACATTTGTTCTTGGAAGAGCTGATGCTAATGGAGCCACATATTTTTTATTGGTTAAATATTTTATGTTTTATAAAATTTTAGTTAGAAATACCTTACTAAGTAACAATTTGTATCACGTGATAAGTATTAAAAAGATTTATCTGACAGTGTGCAGGACATAAAACATAAATTTTAAGATATTTCACATCCTTGTTTATTGTTCTTCAAATACCCTTCATCTTAAGCAAAAAATAGAGGACTATTACCACCATAAACATGTACCATTTAAACTGCAATAAAGAGAAAATTTATATGATGTCATAAATATTAAAATAACAATTAATTTAAATGTATGTTCCAAAAAGAAAAAAAAAAGTAAAAAGAAATAGAAACCATAAATGCAAAATAATGGCTTTGTTAATTTTGCAACCCCCCAAAAAATATACATAAAATTTCACACACAAAACAAGCAACTATGAAAATGAAGTTTGTGTTTCGTTTTTTTTTTATTATTTAGGGAATAATAAAAAAGGTGCACTAAAATTTCGACTACCATACTTACGCAATAAATTATAATTAAGTATTATCTATGACAAGCATTGCTACCATAAAAGAATGAAGAAACGTTTTTAAGTGCTGCTAAAAAGTACATTAATCACTTTGATCGTATATCATTGATAAAATAAATACGATGCAATATGTAGATATGAAAGATCGTTATTGTTGAAATTTTAAACATTATTTAAACATAATAGTGGTTTTTTAGATATACAAAATAAATTCAAATGAAAGAAGGATAACGTATGTTAATATTTGATCTAGAAAATAATGATAAAAGAAATTTAATGGTAATTTGAGTATAATGTAAATTGAGACAATCAACCAACAAACCACTCAACAAAAATTTTGTTTATTTTTATGCAATTGTCATTAAAAAATATGGGGAAATATTACAATGATAAAGAATAAAAGAGTCATAAAATATTGCACACAATTTATAAATATAAAAATTTTATGACAAAAACATTAAAAGCATAAGATATCCTTGCGAAAAACACTGCTACACAAAAGTATAAGGCATAAACATTACCTAACTGTTTTTCAATAGATCCGGAATATTCCTACGAAGTGCAACCATTAGATCTCAATAACACTTGAAAAAGTTTTTAGTTTAAATTAACTGAAAATGTAATTTAAAATTAATGAAAAATCACTTAAATACCGTTTTACTAACATTTCATTAAAATCATAAGAACTTTTTATTTATTATAAAATATTAATAAATTAACTTACAATATCCGTAAATAATAAATGATTTTTAATTTTTTTTGACTGTTCAAAAATCAAACACAAAAATCGTAAAAACAAATGAAATTTCCATTATTTATCCCTCAACTGCATGAGTAGCAATTTATGGATTTTCATTTTCAAAAAATAATAGTTTTCGAAAAGCATATGTAGGCCTTTGTAAATATGAGACGAATGTTGTTTTCTCTTTTCTCTACATAGCTTCATAAAAAACCTCAGTCTTGTTTATCAGTGCGCGTTTTCACTTCGTAGATTGATTATACACATAATAAAACATTTATTTTTTAAAGTTGGTAAGCTTTTATAATTTTTTTTATGGAATATGTATATAGCTTTGTGAATAGTGTTTATGTGATTATTTTTCAATTGTGCATGTAGAACTCATGAAATCACGCATTTCTTAGAACAGCCATATATGGCTTCTAATGCATTCACTGAAAAATTGATCCAATTTTGATGTGCCATATTTAGCTTCTCATGCATTTACGGATAAAAATGACGGTATTTGTTTTCATATCTTTCATAACATGAACTCTTTCAATGACATCAGCGATGACTCCAAAACGATTATATTCGATTCCTTGTGATAAGTTAAAAAATGATGCAGAAGTACCTGAGCTAGATTATGAATCAGTGGCAAATCAGTCAGGTGATGCCTGAAACGGATGAAAGTAGCAAATTTTTTCTGTTTATTTACAAAAAAGAAAATAGGTCAGAAGAGGGAGCACAAAATAAGCTGGAAGGAAACTTTATTTGGCATATACAAGGAAAACGATTTACCATTTTTGGAAACCAAGGAACTGCCGGAGGTGATGTCTAAATTGGAAACCCCTACTGATTTTTTTTTTTAATTCCTTTTTCCCATGAATTACTTGACATGATTACATTTTTATTACTAATGTTCCTTATATTATTTTTAATTACTTTTAATTGCTAAAATAAAACATAAATATTACTAAAAAAATAAAATTATCTTTGTTGCATGTAACGCCATATATGGCAATAAATTTTTAGGGTAATAAAGATAGGAGTGCATACGAAGCCATTTATGAAAAAAATTTTTTCCAGAAAACTGACCTTTCTCACTGACTTTTCTTAAAAAATGTTGATTGCATATCTTAATTATTCCACTAAAAAAATAAATCAAACAAAAAAAAATAATTAATTTTTTAGCTGGATCATAATTCAAGCAGTAGAGGGTTATTTATTTTACCTGTCAACTAATTAACTAAAAAAATACGTAAAAAGCATTGATTTTTCCTTTATATTTTTTTTTAAACTATCAAAAAATTAATTACAAAATAGAGATTTATAATATTTGGTTTATTTCGTTTTTTTAATTACGTAAAGATTAACCAAAAAGTCTAAAAAAATAAACGATTTTTCTTTTTTTTTAATTAATTTTAAAAACATTTTTTTAAACATACTATTTTAAATTAAGATATTTATTAAATGTAATAGAAAATCCGTAAAAATCATTTAAAAACTAATGTACGGATAACTTTTTAAATAAACTATAGTTACAAGTTACTGTAAAAATATATTTTGAGTGAATAAATGATGAAGAGTAATTCATTGGCATGAAGCATACAAATACACCATTTTAACAGTCTCCTCAAATACTGCTCTAAATATTGAATTGGCAGTGTCCCAAATAAATTGAGCCAGATTCAGCTAAAAATTAGATCTTCTCTGCGATGACGACGATTTCATATTTAATCATATATCTAAGTCTAATCTTTTTGTCCAACAAGTAAATGCTTTTTACAGCAATTTGTACAATATGTCCAAACTTGAGAAACAGCTCTGTGAATTTTTTTTTATCAATAACCAGAGTCAAATCTTCGGTAGAAATCAAGCCAACGTCAGCCAAACTGCAGACCTTAGCAACTGTTAACGTCAATATATTCCGATTCACCGTTGAAGTCGATGTTATCTCAGTCAAGTTCGTACTTGTCGGAATGCCTTTGTTAACGTATATGTTTCTAGGAAAAATTCACACAGTAAATCTTCATCACAACTTGTAATTTCTTTGATCCAACAAAGAAAATTTTCTCATTAATGAGAACTTTCTAAGATTTTAAACACGAAGCGGATACAAATGAAGTGCATTTACAAGCAGCAACGTTGAATAGTTTCCCAGATGGATATAAAAACACTTTTGTTTGTGTTTAAAACAATTATTTTATTTGCTTTTGGTGTATCTTTTCAAATTGAGATACTTTTGGAAATAAGATTTCAGTGAATGAGTTATTTAATACCTAAATCTGCATTCATACTAAACTCTAAAACACGTATTTTCATTTGGTTTTCAAATTTTCAACTTCAATAAAATTTTTTTTAGAAAACTTTAAAAAAAACGAAAATACATAAAATACATAAAATACATATTTTGAGGTTTAGTATTTTGTAATGTAGCTTCAGTCTCTTTACATAGAAGCGCACAGAGATATGTCTGAATTGGACTGACCCATTCCGTTATACCTTAATTCCTCTATATAGTACAGTAATGTAAAGCCAAGAAAGTCGTTGAAGACTTGTTTAAAAGTGCGGTTCCAAAAGTTAGCGGGTGGTTAGGGTAACCGAGCTTGGCACTTCCCTCACAATCTATATATGGTATGATATCTTGTATTATTACGTAAATTGTAATTAAGTAAATAAGTTACCCTGTGGCTGTTTTATAAAACTGGTTTCTTCGGGTTCTCCCTAGGATCTAATCTGTTTATATTATTCTTAAAACCAAAATACTTCGGGTTTTGTCCTACCCCTCTTAGTTTCCCAAATGCTGGGCAATTTAAAAAATGTTAATTTTGCAAAATGGCCAGTATCTTCAAAAATAAGCGAGATGATAATTAAATTCGATGAAAGGTTCGAGAGAGGAAGTTTTAATAAAGTAGTCATATTGAGACACAAATTTTTGTCCTAGTGCACTCTGATATAAAAATTTCGTTATAATTTATAGTAATCCTAAAACTTTTTGACCTCAGTATAAAAGAGAAAATTGTATTTTTAAAAAATACAATACATTTGCAATTATTAATATTGTTGGTGGGTTTTAATAAAATGAAAGTAAGGGAAATACTACTTTTTTGTTGCTTGCTTTCTTTCTTTTTTTCTAGTTACAATATACTTTTGTTTTGCAAATGACACCAGCATTTGTGACAGTATGACACCGACACTGACAGTTGTCAACTGTTGTTGTATGTTCTGTCACATTTTATAAATTGTGATTTTGTTGTTGTTTTTTGTCTATTGTTGCATTTATCTGTCTTCGCAGTGACCAACAAAACTATTGTTATTGTGTTGAGAATGAAAATGACAATAATGTCCTTGTTGTGTTAAATTTGCAAAGGAAAAGAAATACAGAATAAAATTTTCTGTTAAGAAGACAAAAGGGACATTTAACTAATTGGAATATTACAATAAACTAACAATAAATTTATACACATAAAAAATGATGATATTTAAAAATATTTTCTTCAGAAAGGCCTTCTAAACTCAGTCTTTTGTATTTTTATGAGTTTGAAATGATACATACATACATTCCAAGTTACTTCCAAATCAGCATTGTGACAACCTGAATTTTGTAATGTTATAGAGGAGACACAACAAGCGAGCTATATTTTTTTTCTTATTATTATGTAAATTATTTGATATATTGGTACAAAAATAATGGTTAAGAAACAGTTGTATAGAACTGGGAAGTCTGAATTCTCACTTGGGAGATATATTTTGTGTGGTAATCCGTGCACATGATAGTCATTTGAGGAGTACTGTTTTCGTAAATTTAGTAAAATTAAAATAAATTGTACCATAAAGTAACTCCTAAATAAAAGAATTACCTATAAATCACTTTTAATGAAGTAAGCCACAACCAAAAAGAAATAACTCCTAAACCACAGTAAGTTGTTCTAATGTCTTTAATATTAGCTAATAGCTTATTTGAACCAACTATAATAAAGACAGAAAGTAAAAAACACAATAATAGAAAACAAAATTTCATTTATCGATGAATACTAAATAAAAATTTTTGCATTTGAAAAAAAAATTCTATGATCACGAACCAGACTAAAACTACATTTTAATTTTCGTTTTCTTTCAGATAATGAATTTCACGTGAAAAATTTGTACAAAAGTGACACTATGGGTTTGTTATGATTGTGTCTATCTTATAAAATAAAAAAATATATATTAATTTTTAAATTTAAATTGCTATTTAAGGCCCTTAATGTTTGAGCGTAAAAAACAATTTATCATGCTTGAGGAATAAATGAATTAAAAAATTAAATTTTAGGATCTCGTTACCTCGATTTTTCAGAGAATAGCCAATTGTATTTTAGAAATAGTCTATTGTATTTTAGAATAGTCAATTGTATTTCATAAATAGTCAATTGTTTTTCAGAATAATCAATTGTATTTCACATAAACACGGATTTTCTGTTACAGTTAATATTTTCATTTAAAATGATTTGTTAAAAAAAGTTTTTATTTTTATTATAATTTTTTGATAGTTACAATTAATAAAATAATTGAAAAGTCGTTTATTTTTACAGATTTTGTAAATAATTTTTTGACATTTCAAAAAACGAAATATCATTAATTTTTACAAATTTTGTAGTTACTTTGTTGGCAGTTATAAAAAAATATATAAAGAAAAATCATTACTTTTTACGGATTTTGTAGATAGTTAGTTGCCAGTAAAAAGAAATAAATAAAGGAAATCTCATTTGTGTTTAGTTTGTTTACAGTTAAAATAAATGAAAGATTGTTTACTATTTACGGATATTGTAAGTTAATTTGAGGGTGGGTCAATATGTCCGTGACTTTTTAAATGAAACAGGGGTTTTTGGATCATTTTATTTTTCATCATAGTCTCCTTTGAGCTCTATACACTTTGTGAAACGTTTATCCAATTTTTTTCCTCCTTCAAAAAATAAGTTTTTTCAAGGAATAGGTATTTGTTTGGCAGATGATTCCATCGCTGGAGTCAAATCTCTTTCTGCCAAGCTATTTCTTCAGGTTTGGAAACAGAAATAGTTACTTGAGGCTTAATTCGGAGTTACTTGAGGCTTAATTCGGGGATGAGGAAGCAATTTGTAGCCTAATTCATGTATTTTTGCCATGAAATCAAAGTTTTTACAAGATTGCGTTGCTGGTCGATTGTGAGCAAACGTGGCACCCATCTTTTGGAAAGCTTTCTCATATCCAATTGATCATTTAAAATTGAAACCACTAAGCCATGTCCTCTCGCACTTTTAATCTCCGATCGGTCAGGGCTTGTACGGCCACAACAAATTACAGTAACTCACTTTTTTTACCTTTGAAATTGATTGTGCAGAGTTACTATAGCATTTATCAATCTTAGCCTCAGATTAAGTGATGGTTTTTTCCCGCAAACAAATAATGCTTAATGAGTACACGAAATTCACTTTTTTCCATTTTCTCTCACGCGGTATTCTGCTATCAATGGCTATCAGACACAAACTAAATGACGCATTTGGTCAAATTTTGACAAGAGTTAACTGTTGGCAGATTCAGTGTTGTTCTTTCAGTTAAGAGAAGGAAAATTGTAAGAGACACGGACGCATTGACCCGCCCTTAACGACATTTAAAAATAAATAAAAAGTTCTTTTGATTTACACTCAGAAAAAAAGTTAGTTGCATATAACAGAATTTTTTCAGAACATTTACAAATTTGTCTTGCTAACTTCAGAATTCATTTTACAAATTTTTGGAAACCGATTTGCTAAAATTTTCAATAAAAAAATATAATAATTTTAAAAAAGTGGATATTAAAGGAAATGTTGTTTCTAATAATTAAAACGTATTGTACGAATCAAACTATTTAAAATAAAATCCTTTTTCAAAAAAAAAAAAAAAAACTTTAATTGCTTAAAAATGTTTTACAACCGCCTCCAAAAATGGGGCATCCACTTTAAATAGCACTGAAAACTTTTTTAGTACTAAAAATCAGCCCTTAAAACAATTAAAATTTTACTTTCAATTCAAAAAATTTTCTAAAAATATTAAAAAAAAAAACAAATCAAAACAAAATAATAAATTCGTTTGTAATTAACTATTTCGATTTTTTAACTTAGTCTAAAATATTTTTTGAAAAGAATAATATGGTAAATTCAAATTCCTAAGATAATTTCAAAAGAAATTAACAGCTTCAAAGTGTAAGAGGTGTATCTTAAAAAATAATTGAGTTCATTTGTGCATTTTAATAATATATATATTTTTTTTAAAATAAAATTTTGCTATATTTTACAATTCATTGAGTTTACAAAACTTTAATCAAATTTAGTAGCGCTTACTAATTTTTTAAACTAATTTAATTGTATTAATATTAAAAAATGTAGTAAATTTTGTTGCTGATTTTAGCAAATCAATTTTAAATTCCAATTTACAAAATGTTTACTAAAATTTAGCAGCCGCTACTAATTTTTTCTACTAATTTAATTGAACTACAATTCAGCAGACATGCAAAGATTAGGAAAAAATACCACTGGGTTCAAATTAGCAAAATTTTCCATAACAAGAGCAAAATTTTTAGTTGCCATTACAGACTCTTTTTAATGAGTGTATTAGGGCGGTTTTAAGTGATTTTTTATTAATTTTAAATTACTTTTTCAGTTAATTACACACTTTTTTCCGAGTTTTGTGGTTATCTTGTAAAACCACATATCTGGTTATGATTTTCTATACTTGGTATAGATATAATGGATATTATATCCATTAACTATAAATTTTAAAAGTTATTAATGTAATTTTAAACAGTGTTTGTGTAACAATATTTCGGCAATGTACAGAAACGTAAAAGCTTATAATTATTTTTAGTGAGCTTCTATAGTTGTTATGTTACTATAAAATTAATAAAATATTTATTAGATCAAAGATGAGTTTCATTTAAATTGATATAATAAAACTTGTTTAACTGATTGACTGAAACTGTTCTCTGTGGTCATTCCAATTTAAAAATACATTAATACTACGTACATAACTCCATCAGGGTACCGTAATTTTTGTATTTCTAATATTAAGATTTTATTTAAAACCGCATTCGTTTGTTGGCCAAAGTGATCTTAATGTATAATATATCATTAGCTGCTGTACTAAGTAAATATACAAGTCATAATGGATAATAAATTTTCCAACAACAACATATTGCTTAAATGTTGAAACATTTTCACTATGAAAACATTATTTTACACCATTTAGCATTTTGCATTACCCTTCCTTTGCCATCCACCAACTCTAACTATGACTACAAAAATCTTCTCACACCCACTATGAGTTTAAAATAAAAGCAACAACAACAACAACTACTATAATAAATACTCTTACAAATAAATTGTAAGGATGTAGTATTGTATATTTTACAATAGTGAAACTCCCAATTGCATTGCATTTGACAAATGATCAAGTGTTCTCAACCAGAGCAAAAGAAAAATTTATTGTATAAAAGTCGTTTGTATGGATAAAGCTAAAGATATGCACACAGACTAACACAGATGTAAAATTGAACAGAATTCTGCAGAAACAGAGCTGGAGTAGAATGAATAGTTAGATATTGAAATCAAACGCAAGACTACAAATATATTTGTATGGATGTTAAATGGCATATGAAAAATAAGGATGAATGAATTGGTTGTGTGTATGTGTGAGTGTGTTTGTATAGAACAAGAAAAACGGAAAATAATAGATGGCATCTGAGTTAACAAAGTGAATGAGTGAACAAACGAAGGGACGGAACAAACTAAAGTTGTCTATTTGTTAGTGTCTGCGAGTCTGTGTGAATGTGTGTGTGTGTGTGTGTGTAAGGGTAAACGACAAGAGAAGCCATCAAAATAACAAATAACATAGTCTCAGAAAATTGATAGCATGTCATTAATTTTCATTTCAAATTACACTACCACTATGTCTTCCGGCGCGCCAAGTTAACGCGCGCGCTTATTCTCCATGTTCACAGCATCTTTAAAATCGACATTGAAACATGCCACCAAAGCCATATCAGGCCAACATAATAATAGCAACAACACCCAATGTCATCTACAAAATTGAATGTACAGAACTCCATCTATCAGCATAACTAGCAGCAATAGTAGTACGAGTAGTAGTAGCTGTTAGTTTTCTATAGAAGTTGTAACAAGACTTAAAGAGTTAGAGAATCAAACCAACAAACAAATGTTGCTAGCTTACGGCTGTAAAACACGCTCTGCTTTTTTCCGAAGATTTATGTTGTGTTGCTGCTATTGCTGAATCGTCTGTTTCTTCTTTATGGTATACAATTTTTTTTTTGTTGTTGTCTATTCTATTTCGTGCAGCCGACATTATTACCAGAGGAAAATGTATTGCTTTTAGTTGCTTCAATCTATAACAACCACATTCACGTCATTTATTTTGGCATGCTTGCATTTTCATTACTTTATACTACTTTCCATCTTCATCTCCATCGACTTGTTCTTGTCCAGCTCCTACTTGTTGTTGTTGTTGTTGTTCTTTTTTATCCTGATGCTAGTAGTGTCCAGTATAAAACGAGTAAAATGTAATAACATGACATGGTTAATGGCTGACAGTGCTCTTCTGTTATTGTGCTGCTGTTAGGTTTTTTTTTTATTTTCATTTGAAATAATTTATTCCTTTTCTTCAACTTGTTATTTATATAGACTTTGTTGTAGTCTATGACTGCGAAAAAAATTTAATTTGTTTAAATCGTTTTTATTCGTAATAGGGCAGAAATTCAAAGTAGAGTTTATATCAAAGGGCATTAGCGTGAATCATGGCCTTTCGGGGGGATTTCTCTTAACCTTCTGTCAGTGCATAGGGGTCAAATTGACCCCAGTCTTTGTAAAAGTGATTTAATAAGGTTTTACACCAACTTACTATACCAAGCAACTAGATAAGCCTCAACTAATGTTTAACTCACACATTGCAAAAAAAATAATCGAAAAAACATTATAAATGACTAAGCTACGACAGTTTTAAGCAAGTCAAGCATATTTTGGTGCATTGGGGTTAATCTGACCCCAATTATTTTGCTATGCATTTTGTATTTAGTTTTAAATTTCTTTGTGTTTTAGGTGATTTCCCGTTTAGCAATTTATTTGTGTTTTAGGTGATTTCCCGTGTAACAATTATTTTGTTATGCATTTTGTATTTAGTTTTAAATTTCTTTGTGTTTTAGGGGATTTCCCGTGTAACAATATATTGAAGTTCTTTCTTTTTCAAATGCAAAAATTGAAAATAGAAAACATTCAGTGTTTTCTATTCAACACATATGAATAGAGGTGTTTTTATTATAAATTTATTTGTCTGTAATAATTATAAATATATTCACATAAATAACTATTATTATAAGGTGAGTATATATATTTTTTTGGTTACTTTATGTAGTGTAATTTTCTATGCATATAATAATTTGTTTTGTTATTTAGATGGCCCTAAAAAGACAAAATAGCCAGGATATTCGAAATCTTTTCGATAGCATTACCGAATCTGATGAGGAAGAGGTAGCAGATGATAACATTGATAGTGACTTTTCTGATTGTGATTTAGCAGCAGATGAAGCTGCTGTTGAATTGCAAAATATAGAAAACGAAGAAGAAAATATAGAAACTGGTGAAGAAGAAGAAGTACAAAATATTGAAACTGATGAGGAACCTGAAGTGGAAGAAGAAGGAATTTGGTATTACGCGCAAAATAAAAAGTACAAAAGAAAATGGAGAGCAAGTCCACCAAATGTAACCAGAGTTCGCGACTTTCAGATCTTGAGAGAACGACAAGGAATTTCTGCAGAAACAGCTGTAAATATAAATACTCATCTGTCCGCATTCAAAAAATTAGTTCCAGAGACATTAATAAATGTAATAGTGGCCGAAACAAATAGAAAAGCTCGCCATTTCTACACTATAAATAGTAACCCTGCACGTATTTGGTATGATACAAATTCAAATGAAATTTATGCCCTGATTGGTATACTTATATACGCTGGTGTTCATAAAAACTGGGACGAAAGATTGGATGAATTGTACCGCCTAGACAATCGTCCTTTTTATCGGGCTGCAATGTCATTACAAAGAGTGCAGCAGCTTTTACGATTCCTGCGCTTCGACAATTATCAGACTAGAGCAGAACGTTTGAAGGAAGATAAGCTAGCAGCTTTCCGTGATGTTTGGAATATGTTTTTGGCAAATATCAAAGGACCTTATAAACCATCATCATTCTTAACTATAGATGAACAATTGGTATTAACTCGTGGCCGATGTTCATTCAGACAGTATATACCATCAAAGCCAGGCAAGTACGGGATTAAGATTTTTTGGATTTGCGATGCGTTGAATTCGTACCCATTGAAAGCAGAAGTTTATGTAGGCAAACAACCGAATGAGATACGTTCGGTTGATTACGCATTAAATTTAGTTCATCGATTATCTACACCATATATCAATAAAGGACGAACTATTACGATGGATAACTTTTTTACAAGCTGTCCATTAGCAGAACAAATGTTGCAGAAAAAAACAACAATAATTGGAACAATTCGCTCAAATAAACCAGATCTACCTAAAGAATTTACGAACAAGGCCGAAATTAAGAAGCGAGACCTGAATTCTTCTAAATTTTGCTTCGACAACCATCTGACTTTGGTAAGTTATGTTCCGAAGCCAAACAAGAATGTATTGTTACTATCCACTCTACACAATGATGATATTGTTGACCTCGATACGAATAAACCCAACATAATATTGGACTATAATAAAACAAAGGGAGGTGTTGACACACTCGACAAATTAGTTCGTACCTATACCTGCAAGAGAAAGACCAAACGATGGCCAATGGTTCTATTTTTTAATATGATTGATATCGCAGGTATAGCCGCTTATAATCTGTACAAATGTGCTAATCCACAACTATATATTCAGCGGAAAAACAATGAACGTAAAATCTTTTTGAAGGAGCTGGCTATGCAATTGGTAAATGATCATATATTGCACCGATTATCAAACCCACGGGCAATGAAAAAAAATGTTAAAATTGCTATTCATCAAATTGGATATGATATAATAAACATAAGACAGAGCACAACAACTGAAGGAACAGCGGCGAATAGATCTGTCAGTAAGCGACCAAGATGTTACATTTGCCCTCGATCCGCTGATAAAAAAACAGGAACAAGATGTTATGTCTGCAATCAGCCTTCTTGCACAACACATATAAAAACCGTTTGCATAAACTGTGTCAACGAAGAAGTAATGGATTCCCTTGAAGAAGAAAACAACGAAATCATGTCAGACGATGCATCTGGCTAATTTTTTATGTAATATAATATAATTTAAATTATCTTAATGTCAATCTTATATATTCTGAATAAAATAAGTTTTTTTTTCATTAATAAATAACAATAGAAACGACTATTTTTTAACAAAAAGCTTAGAAAATGCATTTAAATATATGTGGGGTCAGGTTGACCCCATGCACAGACTATGTAAAATTTACTATGCACTGACAGAAGGTTAAGACAGGGGTAGACAAGTTGTGAATAGATGTACAAATATTTGTTGAAAGTTTTAACCAAATCGAACTTTCAAACAAATAAAAAAAATTGATTTTGGAGTTTAGATATTCCTTCATTCTTTCTTATCACACTCTAAAAAAGGACTTGTAATATTACACTCAGAATATTATGTAGTTAACTGTTTGTAGTTTAATAAAAAAGTTTTCCGTTCCATTTAAAAATAAAGGAAGATACATTTATTTTTCAAAGAAACATCTATATTAACTTTTTTATACATTTATTCGAAATAATTTACTATCATTTACCGATTTTTTTCAGTTTTATTTATTTTTTCCATTTGTTTGAAATTTAATAAAAATTTACCCACAAAACGGAAACTTGTGGTTTATTTGTGTCCGTAACAGTTATTACAAATTTAAATTTTGTTTGCTGTCTGTTTCAAAAAAAAATATTCAAAAAATTTCAATTTGTTTTTTATTTAAATTGTTGTATATATACAAAATTTTTCAATACAATTTACAAGAACTTCATAAATACACATACATATAGCTTCATATGCATACATACATTTTGTATTGTACGAGTATATTAAAAAAAAACAAAAAATACAAAAACGGAAATAATATCAAATAAATGAAAAAAACATTTATTTTTTAAGGATTGTTGGGTAAAATTTTGACATTTATTTTAACTGATTACATCATTTGTTTCTTACGGATGTGTCAGTTGATTAATCAACATTTAAAAATAAATAACAGATGGCATTTAATTTAAATTAAAATTAAGTAGACCGGTTTTTAAATGAAATATCATTTCTTTTAAATGATATTTTCAGTTATTTTAACTTACAAAGAGAGAAAATATATTCATCGTAACAAGCGAATTTCTTGCCAGGCCAATGGTTGATTGGAGCCACAGATATATTTGTTTGTCGAAGTTTGGTTAATGCAACAGAATTTAGGTTAAAAAAAATATTTGAATTGTATCAGGAAAACATTTGCAAATTCGGCAATTCGGTTGCTGCAACCAAAATATTTAGTTGACAAGAAATTCGGTTGTTACGATTAATTTTTTTCTCTGTGTCTGTAAAATGAAACACTGTAACTTAATTTATGCATAGATTTCAAAATTTAAAAGGGTGATATTTTATATACGCCAAAAAATAGTAGTCTCCTTCCGTGAAGCCTAGGACATAAAAAGTATATGTCTCACCATCTCAACATCAAATGCGCCGAACATACAAGTGTCGGTATCAGAAAGACCCTTAGTCCCTAAAGGGTACTTGCAGTGTCCAGTGTCTATATTGCAGTGTCCAATGAATATATCCGTTAAGGTCCTGCCTGTCTAGGGAAAGAAGTCTTCTAGATTTTCTACTAGATACAGAAATGCATGTCTTCTCCTGACTTTATCCAATGGTAGCCAACCAAGAAACAGACTTGGATTCCCTCCGTAACCTGGGACCCCAGTTCGTGTTCTTAGATGCGCTGTTCCATATGCCCCTTCTCAAAATTGATCACCTGATAACATGTTATCACAGATCCTGGCGGATGAGTCGTCAATAAGCAACACCGCTATTGTCATGTGGCCCTGCAGGTCGACTCCCTTAATGTCACCAAACACACGGAGACGCAGAACACCATAAAAACATTCTTAGTTACTGATATATGTAGTGGTGGTATATTATGGCACCAAAGGCGTTTGTCGAACAAGTCTTGCCCGCACAAATATGCCCACACAGACTAAGCGTTGGACCCTTTTTGACATCCCTTTTGCCTGAGTTTGACCTTTATATTTTTTCACGGTATCTTTTTAAAAAGTATGTTATTTAAATTAGTTGCTTTACTGCCGAAGCGCATTTTCATTTTGGCGGCTATGTTAACAAACAAAATTGCCGCATCTTCGGAAAACCCGAACGTCATTGTCGAGAGCGGCAGTTTGGTGTGTATTTTGTAGTCGTGGCACCATTGGCCCCTTTTTATGGGCTGAAATGGATAAAATTAACTTGCATAATCTTTGGTTTCAGCACGATGGTGCACCATGTCACACAGTCATTCGAAAAATTGATCTGTGAATAATATTTTAGGATAAAACACATAATTTTTTATTAGCCCAAATATGAACAATACTTTATTTGCCTGGAATCGTTTCATTTTTAGACCAAACTTTTTTGGGAATGTACGGATATTAATTGATATTTTTTTCGTGTGTATAATCTTGATTTTAAAAATCAAGATAGCTACGCTATCACCAAACAATTTTAATAAAAGTTGGATATGTAATAGATAAAGAAAAATTAATGAACACAATCTCATGTCGTAAATGGAAAATTTTAGGGGTTAAAATTGTAGAATTGTGCGTATTTAAGCATGTCTGAAAATTTCGAAATTCCAGTTGATTTGTAGTACATAGATTTAAAGTACTGCGGATTTTGGAGTCTGGAAAATTTTAGCATAGCCTTAAAGTTGTTCTTTAACAAAAATATGTTGGTAGTATTTATTAACACATATTTTCCATTAATTCCATAAACTTTTATTTTAATAACTTCATAACATTTTTGCATAACTTATTAAACTAAAAAATTAATTTCATATCCATCAACAATTTCACATTATAACTAGCAAACAAAAAATTTTCAAACCAACTTATGTGTTAAGTGAAAACCTGTCAATCGTTTAAACTTGTCAACATTCTCGTTTACTATGCAGACGTATTCAAACGGAAGGAAATACTTGCGGTTATGCCACCTTAATCGACACTCGATTTACTTGTTAGTTGGCAACTATACATGAATACTCTAACATACAAACTAACCAAAGAAAAACTAAAACTTTAATAAAATACGAAAGTAAGAAAGGCAAATGGCAGAAAATTTTAACATACACTGAAATAAATTTATATATGACATATATGAAACCTTTCGTACTTTGTATGAAACATTTCAATGTTTCGCACCAGAAAAATATTTTGTAAAAATTTACGGTTGAAATTTGAATAATAAAATACTTTATAAAAGTACTACTAAGGGTGGTTGCGAAATGGCTAAATAAAATCTAAACTTAGTTCAGGTTTCCATTTTTCTATGAATTTTGAAAATATTTTCATAGAAATTTTAAACCCTTTTGTAAGTTTTATTTAGCTTAGAATTTATTTAACCACCTCGCACATGGCCTAAACCGAAATGTAATTATACCCAACAAACAATTCGTTCCGTTTACGTACCGTTTTCGGTCCGTCATAAACGGAATCCAACTCCATTTACGTAACGTTTTCTGGATCCGTATATGGACCAGAAAAATGATTTTAAGGAACATCGAAACTGGTTTGAATCCGTTTAAAGACCGTC
The DNA here is from genome assembly GCA_949748255.1 of Eustalomyia histrio. Taxonomy (NCBI): domain Eukaryota; kingdom Metazoa; phylum Arthropoda; class Insecta; order Diptera; family Anthomyiidae; genus Eustalomyia; species Eustalomyia histrio. The sequence goes on from OX456526.1 coordinate 120,473,104, forward strand.
AATAACGGACCGTTTACGTACCGGATATATCGGATGAAATACGGTCAATGACGGATATATCGGATGAAAAACGGAGTTGTCCGTTGAAAGTCCGTCAATGGCGTACCGTTTACGGATCCTTATTCCTACCGTTTTTTTTTCAACAAAAAACGGATTTATGTAAATGCCTAAATTTTTTAATTTGAAATAAAAAATTATATTTTTTTTTTCTTTAAATTCATTTATATATTTATGTAATAAAATAAAATAAAACTTTAACAAATTAATTTAAATGAAGTATTTATCTCCAGCATAACTAGCATCTCTATCCATCACTACGGTTTTGAATATCATGAAAAAATAAAACAAAATTTTAATTTTGGTTTAATTAGTGGCGTTTACGAAATGATGAAGCATTTAACGCAAATTTGTACACTTTTTAACAAAATCAATTATGAATTGGCAGACAATATTTTTATTTGCAAAATTGCATAAATTTGAGCACATCACCGTAAAACTTGTTTTAAATTTCATATATATTTACCTGAAATTAAATTTTTTTTCAGTGTATCTGTTTTTCTAAACTTTATCGCGCGACCCGTGTAATGATCGCAGACATGTTTCAATTATTCGTCTTTGACACCAAAACTAATTCAAAAGCAACGGAAGAAAAACTAATGAAATTTGAGGAAGTCCGTATTTGACGATACAGAAACGGATGCACCAAAACGGAGTTTTCGAAAATTCAATTATACGGTCCGTTAATGTTCCGTTTACGCAAATGCTTTGACGGATACGTATTTGCCGTCCGTAAACGTGCAGTAGAACCGGATTCTAGAATCCGTACGTGTCGGAGAGTCCGTAAAAATGTTTCTTGGGTAGTTACTTTTTCTATATTAAAAAATTAATTTTTGGGTCACAATTCCAGACATCATTTTATATTTACATTATTATTTAAAATATTTTTATGTTTTGTTGGTTTTATAAGATGTAAAAATACTGTTTTCGTTTAAAGCATTTAATAAAATATTAGAAAATTTTCTAATATTTTAAGTTATTATTTCGTAAAAAGATTTTCTTTAAGTGTACTTCAATAGTATAAATGGAATAATGTCTGTAGAAAAGTAAAATGTGGCTTTAAGAAATAAAAAGGGGTTGCCAGATATAAAATTAAAAGGCTATTGGTGATTACACTTAAAAAAGTTTGTAAGTTAAAATAACTGAAAATATCATTTAAAAGAAATGATATTTCATTTAAAAACCAGTCTACTTAATTTTCATTTAAATTAAATGCCTTTTGTTATTTATTTTTAAATGTTGATTAATCAACTGACACATCCGTAAAAAACAAATGATATAATCAGTTAAAATAAATGTAAAATTTTTAACTACCAATCCTTAAAAAATAAATGTTTTTTTCATTTATTTGAAATTATTTCCGTTTTTGTATTTTTTGTTTTTTTTTTTAATGTACTCGTACAATACAAAATGTATGTATGCATATGAAGCTATAAACACTTTTTGTGTTAAAGTGTATGTGTTTGTATGTGTGTTTATGAAGTTCTTGTAATTTGTATTGAAAAATTTTGTATATATACAACCAATTTAAATAAAAAAACAAATTGAAATTTTTTGAATATTTTTTTTGAAAGAGACACCAAACAAAATTTAAGTTTGTAATACCTGTTACGGACACAAATAAACAACAAGTTTCAAACAAAAGAAAAAAATAAATGAAACTCAAAAAAATGGTAAATGATAGTAAATTATTTCCAATAAATGTATAAAAAAGTTAATAGAGATATCTCTTTGAAAAATAAATGTATGTTCCTTTATTTTTAAATGGAACGGAAAACTTTTTTATTAAACTACAAACAGTTAACTACATAATATTGTGAGTGTATTAATTTAAGACAATGGGTACGTTTACCAAAATCTCAACTGCTACTAATCTGCTAATTTTTCTAATCCGATGAATGATTTAATAACCAAACATCTTGGCAACATGTTGAAGAAGCTCATTCGTTTTTGTTAGCGCAAAATTTGTATGCTACTTGTAACCCAAGATTTACAGTAATTGTTACAGATATTTATTTTTTATTAAATGGTTTTTTAGGAATACCAAAATGAGCTCAAAAATAATTCTAAAGAAACGAAAAAAAAATTGTAAAAAGTTAAAGAAAATTGTAGAAATATTTTTTTTGTATAAAATTAAAATCAATCAAAGCATCATTCACCAGATCAAGTAAATCATAAAGCGCTACAACTCATTAGTAGCGGTAGCGATTTTCTCTGCTAAACCTACCTAATGTTTTCCATACTAAATTTTTAGAGATAGCTGGTCACCTTATTCTATGATACTTGCATTCGAGCTTGACAAGCATATAAATTGAAGCAAAAAATCACTAAGTTTTACTATATCATACATCCTTCCAGCTATAACTACTAAGCAATGTCTATTATTATACAAATTCAAAGGGAATTTTTGTGTGTGTTTGTAAGATTGTTTGATGAGTGTGAATATTTTTCAATTAAATGTCAAATCATGTTGGTGGTTGCTTTTGTTATTTAGTTGTTATTGGAGGATGGGTAAGGTAATGCTGTCAATTTGTATTTGCATGAATAGAAAACAAAAGAAAATAATGTTTTATTTTTCAAAACTTAAAATGTGTAAAGCAATAATTAATGCCATTGACAGCTAAGACAACTTAACAATAATTTTTATTATTTTTTTGACTCTGAATTTGGTACAGAGCTGAAAAATATAAATTCTTTTAAAATGCATAAATATAAATATCAGAAGTAATGTTGCATCACCCAACACTTCGTAAAAATAAAATGCATTCTTCATCACAACTGTAATGCTCGACGAATTTTATATGTCAATTTTTGTAGGAAAAATATGCATTTTTCTTAGAAAAGTCCTTTTTAAACTAATTTTTTTGATGACCTTCAAGGTCGTAAACAGTTTCAGAATATTTTTTAAATATTCTCCGAAACCGTATGAATCCATTTTTCAGCATTCTTGCCAATATACTTCACGTCTTCGCTATTGTAAATTTTAATAAAAAATACTTTTGATTTTCTGTCCACAACTTAATATAGAGTTGCCCAATTTTATTAAATTAAAGTAAATACTAGACATTCTTGCCTTTTACTTTACACATGGTAACACTGTTTATTTCCTTGTTACACAAAAAAAAACCTCTTAAGTCTTTATTCAGCAATTGAACTTGTATATTATACCCCCAATACGTTATATACTCATACACACAAACTTTCATTATTGTTGAATTGTTTGCTTGAAGTTTTTCATTTTTATTTTAACTTGAACACTCACTTTCACGCTGTGGTTCATTTTTAATAATGTTGGTTATTTGCTTTTAGCAAATTTTATTGTTCTCAAAATAAACTTGTGGTATTTTAACATTTATTTTTCAACAACAAGAAAATCCATCAGAAATTGAATAGAGTGAGTTTTCAATATAACAAGAAAAGCATAATGTTTAACTTTATGTTTTTCTAAATTGACTTTATTGTAATTGTTGATGTCATGACTCATGACACTTTACTTGTCAGGTTTATTTGACATGAACAGTAAGTATATGAGTTAATTGTAAGTTGATTGTATTTCTCAGAAGAAATTTGAAAAGTAATAGGAGATATACTGAGTATGGACTAACGTAAAAATACATAATGCGGGTTCCCTCAGATCATAATTAATTTTGAATGTAAGGTCCTTTAGCTTAGCTAAAAAGCTTGTATTATTTTAAGCTGCTCAACTTGCGCATAGAAGTTAAAAAGTGGGATCAAAAATAACTCCACTTTTGGTATGGGATCATGGTTGAAGTTTCAAAAAAAGCTCTGATAGTAATTTGCAAGTTGAGCATATGGTTTTTTAAATAAATTTCTAAAAAAATATAATTCTGTGAACGGGCGGCATATGTACTCATAAGACCATCAAGTGGGGTAGTATAGCCATTAAAAATTGATATAATTTAAATAGACGTATACGTAATATTCATTTGCTACATATTGATATAAATTAACGTTGTATGTTTTTTTCGTTCAAAAAGTTATATTTTTAGCATGACAAATGTGCAACACTAACCGCATAGGTGGGGTAGTTCAAAAGTTTTGAGTTATTATTAAAAAGATTTAAAAATAAATAGAAAGCCTAAAGATGATTGATATTTTAAAAATAAAATCGAAAGCTGTGATATTAAGGTTTTTAGATAAAAATTTAATTTTTCAAAAATGTAGCTGAAATAAATGTTGCGAATGCTCCTCGTACCCTACTGATATTATTACTCATACGAGGGCGGTTTAATAAGTCCGTGATTTTTTGAATAAAACACAGTTTTTTTTTTTTGCAAAAAAAAAAAAATTATTTTTCAACATAATCTCCTTTTAGCTCAATACACTTAGTCCAACGTTTCTCTAATTTTTGTATCCCTTACAAAAAAAAGGATTTTTCGAGGTCCATAAAATAGGCATTTGTTTGATCAATAATTTCATCGTTGGAGCTAAATCTCTTTCCACCGAGCCATTTCTTTGGGTTTGGAAATAGGAAATAGTCACTGAATACTCACTTAGTCCAACGTTTCTCCAATTTTTGTATTCCTTACAAAAAAATAGGATTTTTCGAGGTCCATACAAAAGGCATTTGTTTGATCAATAATTTCATCGTTGGAGCTAAATCTCTTTCTACCGAGCCATTTATTTAAGTTTGGAAATAGGAAATAGTCACTGGATGAGGTACTAATTCGTAGCCCAATTCATGAAATTTTGCCATTGAGACTACACACGTCACACGATTACTCTTATGGTCAATTGAGTGTAAACGCGGCACCCATCTTGCAGACAGCTTTCTTAAATCCAACTGATCATTTAAAATCGAAACCACACTGCCATATGAAAGGCCTATGGAATCAAAAATCTCACTCACTTTTACTCTTCGATCGGCCAACAACATATCGTGGATTTTTTCGACATTTTCAGGTGCATTAACCTCAATTGGCCGTCCAGAACGTTCAGCGTCATTTGTACTTGTGCGACTACAACGAAAGTCAGTAAAACACTTTTTTACCATTGAAATCGATGGTGGAGAGTCCCATAGTATTTATCAAGCTTTTTTGATTGACGGCTTTTTTTGCAAAAAAATAATGTTTAATGAGCACACGAAATTCACTTTTTTCCATTTTTAAAAAAAATCCACGAGGTTGAATGTTTTAAACAGCTGTTAAACGCAAAGTAAATGACGGAACTTGATCAAAATTTGATGGTAGTCTATTAACAGGTCGTACTTGATGGGAACAGTGTTGCATTCCGTATAACTACTAAGTCACGGACTTATTGATCCGCCCTCGTACTTTAATTCCAAGGTTGCTATATCTTCGAAAACAAGAAGAGAAAAACTTTTACACTAAAACACATACTTTCACAATACGCACAAAGAGAGAAAAATTTTGTCAGTTTCCAACTGAAATTCGATTTCTACGACTGAAATCGGTTGATACAACTGTATATTGGTTTTGACAAAAAAAAAAACTGATAACGCAACTGAATTTTGGTTGGAACACCCAAAATATTATGCAATCACATGAATATGGTTATGCTAATTGCATTGATTGATTTTCACAGCCAAAATGCACTTTTTATAGATATTGGCAATTTATTTTGCTGTGTGCATTAAAAAACGGTTTAATTTGAAGAAACAGAAATTGAAGAGAGTTGTTATGATTGGTAAGTTTTTGACAACATTTCCGAAGGCAATGTGGTTTCGTAACCTTTAAGAAATACTTTAACTGCCAGATATTCAAATTTTTTTTGGATTTTAAGATAAAATTTTAATTGTTTCAGAGCTGATTTTTAGAACTAAAAAACTTTTTAGTGATATTTTAAGTTGATGTCCTATTTTTGGATATCTTCACTTCGGATCCCTTTTTTCAACCTATGTAACATATTAAGGCAATTTAAGTTTGTATACATATGTTTTAATTATTAAAAATAAAATTTCTTTCAATATCTACTTTTTTATAAATAAGTAAATTTTTTTGCTAATTTTAGCAAAACGGTTTTTAAAAATTTGTAAATATTCTGTAAAGTTCTGTAATTTGTAAAATGTAAATTGCAAAAAATTGCAAAAAAAAATCAGTACAGAATTGGTAAAGTGCGATTGAAAACCGTTTACAAATTTTTCTACCAACTTTTTTTCTGAGAGTAGGCCATGGAATTCCCCCTTGTTTCTCGCAGATGGAAGCCACGACTATCCGTATTCATATCCAACATTTCCCTGATCAGACCAACAAGGGGGCCAGGACATTGTTTCGAATCTCTGACTGATTCATAGCCCATTGTCCCTCATTCCCGAAATACTTGCCAGCCCTATCACGCGACTTCGGATGTGCTTAAGAAATGAAATACAGTCTCGTATACACACCTCGATCTTAATGTATCAGATTCCAAGGCCTTCAGAGAGGCCAGACTATCCACAAAGTGATAATGGATGTTAAATATTGGGCCTATAAATTGGTTAGAGTTTTGCCTGAAAGAAGCTCCACCCATCCTTAAGTCGCATGGAAGCCCGATTATCCAGTTTTCCCGAATGTATTCCCGATGCTTATCTGTAAAGGTAAGAGTGTCTGTGGTAAAATTCTCCCTGGTAGGTATTCACCGTAAAAATTAGGTAAAAGTTCGCAACCGGTAAAATGTTGCTCCTTTTAATGATCCAGTCGTGTTCCACTAACTGCACGCAGTGTGTGTACATCCTAAAAATAATAGCTGCCCCGGCAACTGTACCGTGGTCATATAATTAGCACGTTGGTTTGTTACACAGAAAGCTGCAGGTTCCCAAGCGGCGGCAGCATTAATTTAGAATAATATGTATGTGTTTTCAATCCCTCATGCATATCGCAACGCTCTACTTCGGTGTTCACTCTGAAGTTAAATGATATAACAGGGCTATGAAATAAAAAGCTTCACTAAGTTCGCTAACATTGGTTGGAGCTTCCAGAGAAGATAAAAAATAACTCCACCTTAGAAAGAACTTTGCAAAGCCTATCAGCTACGGCAGTCTCCTCCAGTTCTTCACATGTTTTCGAAAACAATTCTCTCGAAAATAAAGCTCTATGAAATTCCCTTGTTTAAGGCACTAAAATGGCGAAGATAGCCCAGTGGTCTGTTGCGCTTCTTCACATTATTGAAGATTATTCTGCTTTCTAAGTGGTTTAAGCTCCGTTTTCTGCCAAGGTGGGATATATTTCACGAGGGAAAACGATCGGCACACCAAGGGTGATGTGGTCCCAAAGAGACGAATTCAATTTCTTAAATTATTGGCCGGCCTGTCCATTGCTGGTTCCGGACAGACAGGTATAATCCTTCTTAATTCAGTCAAGTAAATCAGAAACTTAATTTTTAAATTTTAAATACAACACAGATATTTAAAAAAAATCGTGAAACTTTATTATATCGTAAAGTAGACAGAATGAGGTTATGTATGGAACAATATATCGTGCACGCGATCTTTTAATGAAATTTTCAATGACCGTTTTGCATGAATGCTGCGGTATTTCATTAATGCAGCGTCCAATTTCCTCTTTTAAGGCTTGAGTCGTCGTTGGCTTATTCGCGTAAACCATCGACTTCAAAAAACCCCAAAGAAAAAAATCTAATGGTGTTAAATCGCACGATCTAGGCGGCCAATTCTGATCTCCAAACGCGAAATAACACGACTGGAAAATGACTGATACAGCAATTGAATTGTTTCTCTGGCTGTATGACATGTGGCGCCGTCTTGTTGGAACCACATGCCCTCCACATTCATTTCTTCAATTCTAGGCAAGAAAAAACTGGTTATCATTTCACGATACCGAACACCATTGACTGTTTGCGCTTGATCTGCCTCATTTGCTTCTCGTGAATCACTCGAGAATTTTCCTCACCCCAAATGCGACAATTCTGCCTATTAACGAAGCCATCAAGATAAAAACGGGCCTCGTCACTGAAGATGATTTTATCGGCAAAATCAGCATTTTTATGTTGTCTCTCCAATACCCAATTAACGAACTCCCTTCAGCTGGCTTCAGTTCCTGAGTCAATTGAACTTTGTATGCATGAAGATGCAAATCGTTCGTCAAAATTCGCTGCAAAGTGGATTTGGAGACAACAATTTGCTGAGCTCGGTATCGAATTGAGGTGGATGGAGTTTGAGCGACATCATCACGTACAGCTGCGACATTTTCGGTCGATCGACCTGGTCGATGGCGCGTTGTTGTCTTTACATCACTAACAGACCCAGTTTCGGCAAATTTATCCATTAATCTCTTTACAGTTGACTCTTTTGGAGCATTATTGTGACCCCAAATTGATCGCAATTTGCGAACTGTAGCCGCAAAACTTTCACCATTTTGGTAAAACAATTTCACAATGAAAATGCGTTGTTCATCCGTGTAGCGCTCCATTTTTACTAACCTCGTACCTTCTACTAGCAAACAATGACAATTGTTCAAATGTCAAACAATGACACTTCGAATGTTGCCAGATTTAAAAATTGCGTTCTTCTTGGGACACCCTTTATATTATCCTGATAGAGTAATTGTTCCATAACAAAGTTATATCGTTAACCTCTGGATCCCACATGGTTATATATATTATATATCGTAAAAAGGTGAATGTATAGTAATATATTTTGTTTCTAAGGGCAGCATTAATAACCAAGGTCTTATAAGGAGATTTTCAGCTTAATTCACAACTAACGATATAACAAAAGTTTTGTATGATAACTTTGTATATTGTGAATTACATATTCCTATAATCAATTGACAAGCGCCATAGGATATACAACTCGTATTAAATTTCTTATTTCATTTGCATTTGATTACAATGTTTATGTAAGTTAAAAAAATGGAAAATTATTTGAAAGCTGTCAACACCGGATATTATTATTTTTTGTTTTGCATTTCTTTAAGGAGTGTATTTTATTTTTCAACACAACAATCAAACATGACATAAAATGATGATAATATCGTATGTATAAACAACAACAAACTATGAAGGATATTGTATACTTATTCTTAGTAGTAGAGTATGCTAAAGGATTTCTTTCCTAAATAAACAAGTTGTATGTATTTCTCTTGTTTGCAAATGGGAACCAATATGAGAACAAAATTATATCAAACATCAATATTATGGCGTCACTTGAAGATTGATTGCATTCTAGAATGTTATAGCACAGAACAACCACCCTCTGAAATTTTTTTGTTGTAGATACTACAAGATTGCGTGTAAATGTTAAAATATTTACATAAAGTACATTTACATAAAGTAAAGAAAAATATTGAAAAAATAAGTTATTTTTAACTTTTTTTTATAGTTTTTTCTTTTTACATGATGTTCATGTCATGTACAATACGTAAGTGTTGGCTTTTTATGATATAATAATGATTTTTGATCGATGCATAAAAAGCTGAAGCTGGGATAGAGTAGTTTAATTTTTATTTTCAGTTATACTTCAAAATTATTGTCGGTATTCGAAGTTTATGTGGACGTTTTGGAACACAAAATTTGTTATTTTGTACAAATCTTGTTTAACCCTTTCATAGCATAGTCACTCTTAGGGCCTGCTTTAAGACAAAAAATTTATGCACACCATTTTTTTTATATTTTTCTTTGAAGTTTTTTGTACAAATTAATGAAAAAATTTTTTGTTTGGTGGACCCAGTATATTTAGAAGGTTAAGAAAACGATCGTGCCTATCAAGTTTCATAATTTACAAAAAAAAGATCACTTTGTACTTTTATAAATTCTATTACAAAAATTACTTTATTTGATAACTTTATGTAAGTAATTTTATACACAATTATTAGTAAGAGAAGAGATTCTTACATTAATGGGCTTAGATATTATTATTGGAACAATCGGATATCCTCAATTAGCGATGTACTGGAGTAGTGCAACTTAAATGCCAGCCTTTCGTAAACACATGACATAACATTTATTTCACTTATCTGAAGTTTAGCGTAGAGGAGAACTCGAATGATAAACTTTATAAAGTTCGTCCACTGAAGATAACTGTTGCTCTGATGAAATGATTCTGCGCAAAGCCAAAACTGGGTTGAAGCAGTATATGCCGAAAATCTTTTCAAATGGGGAATAAAGGTGTTCTGCCTATGTAACTCAAATGGAATTGTATATGATCTCGAAATATAAAAAATACAATTGTTGGACAATTAAATTAGGGTTTTGCTCGGATATTGTCATTCACATCTATAAACGATTCCGGAAAATAAAAACCACAAACTATTTGTTGATAATTATTTCACAACAATCAATTTATTAATAAATTTGTGAGAATATGGAATATGGGTAACAGGCACCATACGAGGAAACCGAACTGGAAAAGATCCCCTTGCAACAGAAAGGGATTTGAAAAAAGTTAGGAAGTGGTAGTTATGGCTATTGCATTGAAAGGAAACAAAATATTTTCTTGTTCAAATGGCTGGATGGGGGCTGCGTTCAATTAGCTTCGTCCATTTAAGGTAATGAAGACACAAATGAGGCTACCAGATTTTGTGCTGAACAAAAACAAAAAATTGTTGTACCACAACCTAACGTTATAGGTGCATATAATAAATATATGGGAGGAGTCGACAAGATGGACTTTTTGCTGTTGTTATACCGAATTTCCCTTCGGACAATAAAGTGGCAGTGTGGTTTCGGTTTTAAATGATTATTTGGATTTAAGAAAGCAAGATGGCTGCCGCGTTTGCTCTCAATTGACCATAAACTTAATCGTGTGACGTGTGTAGTCTCAATGACAAAATTCCATGAATTGGGCTTCGAATTAGTACCTCATCCATCATATTCTCCGGATTTAGCTTTCAGTGACTATTTACTATTTCCAAACCTAAAGAAATGGTTCGGTGGAAAGAGATTTGGCTCCAACGATGAAATTATTGATCAAACAAATTCCTATTTTATGGACCTCAAAAAATCCTATTATTTGGAAGGGATTCAAAAATTGGAGAAAAGTTAGACTGATTGTATTGAACTAAAAGGAGATTATGTTGAGCTAAAAGGAGATTATGTTGAAAAATAATTTTTTTTTGGCCGGCGTACACTACTGTAAAACGTATATCTAAAGTACAAGGATGCAAAGGGTATTCTAGATACTCTTGTTCAAAATGCAAAGCTCATCTCTGCATTCCAAATGGCGCCCGAAATTGTTAAGCGTATATTGAGGCAAGAAGTCTGTGAGTATAGGAGTCCTAATCCTAGTCAGGCAAAACATCGCTCAGATTAATGATGACACTATCACATAGTTGAAAGCAATCATATAACAAGTCCTAGTCAGAAATACCTATAGAAATGCAAGCCGACACAAAACGTAGTCGCAGGCGGCTAAGTCGTCTTGAGCCGCAAAAACTCCTGTTGTAACCAAATTCTTTAAGATTGAAAAAAAAAATTGGGAAACGTTTTAAAAAAAAATCCGATTTGTTGTTTGTATGTATTTATTAAGCGGCTCAGCTGGTTCAAGCCAACAAGGTCGGCAGTGGCTAGCTGCTACCAGCCGGGAGCTTGCATCTCTGGTCAGAAACTAAAATGATAATGTAAATTATGTAATAAAAATAACATGAATAATGCAATGTAAATTGTGTAAAGTAAATAATTTTAAAATGTAAATAATCTAAAATATGAAAGCCCATCTAAAAATCGAAATATATATGAGCATACATGATCATACATGGGCCTGTATATGATCATACATGGGCATACATGGTCATATACGTCCATACATTGTTCAATATATGACCATACATGATCTCATATATGATCATATATCTTCGGATCCGAAATTTGAGGGTATATGGACGTATATGATCATATACGAGCATACATGAATAATATATGAGCATGTATGATAATATATACACATATATCACCATATACCCTCAAATTTCGGATCCGAAGATATATGATCATATATGAGATCATGTATGGACGTATATGACCATGTATGCCCATGTATGATCATATACAAACCCATGTATGATCATGTATGCTCATATATATTTCGATTTTTAGATGGGAGGTAAAAAATTTAATGTAAATAATCTAGTGCATTTATTTTTTCGATGTTGTGTTCAATTCGACACTGACTCTATAAAATCTTTATCTTAAGACCATATAGTTTACCCAGTTCTTACCGCTTCAATTTTGGCTTTCTTAGAAACCGCTAAGATTCAGCCGTTATCGAATGTATGTGCTATTTTCATTATTTGGTAAGGTCTGGCGGGTATCTACATTTGAAATATGTCAGACAGTATTAAAGCCTTACATTCGGAGACCTGATTCCCATTGTGACTTCATATTAGTTCCTTTTCACAGTCACATAAAACTACTGCTTAAGATCGTCTAGAAAGCCCATGAGCATAGAAGGAATAGGATATCATATGATGCACTCCAGGCGTTGGATTGTGCTATCTTAGTCCTTCTGACTTGGAGAAATTACTCCTCCAAGTCAGAATATTCCCACTGTACCTATCTTAGTTTATATCACCGCTCTGTCATACTTTCTAAACTACAGTAAGATATTTCTGTAAAAATATTGATTGCTTACTTGCCAAAACCGTCAATCATCTTGCGTTAGGTATGAGAAATCCTTGTCTCTAGTGTGTTGGTTTTCATTTTAGTCAGAATCACAAACTAATAATTTTACCACTTCTTATTGCATATTCTTTTAGAGTCGAAGTGTGATTCCAACTACTTAAGAAAGATTATATTCTAAAATTTTGTTTTTAAATCAATAAGAATGGTAACCCAATTTTGTTTTTATAATCGTCCACAAGGCTATGATAATACATATGCTAAAATGTTTACTTTATCTGAAGATTCTCAATCCTATACTTATTTACAGCTACATGTCTAATCTGCAACCTCAAATCTAGGATCTAAACGTCCGGAATGACGCAATTCAAACTCCAGTTTTCAATTTTCTTTCTTCTTCATTCTTTAAAGTCCAGAACATTTGCAGAACAGTCTCTCTTCATTCCCTCAGCATTTACAATATTCCTTACGTGATATTCCCAACGTATACCATCAGAAATTCTTACCGGCTTAGTTTAAAGAGTGCGGTTGGATTTGATACAATTCTTTTAAAACTTAAAAGTAGATACATCCAACTTATAAAAATCAAACTCTTATGTTAAGGTCCTCACTATGATATAAAATTGAGGATTTGATTTGCATTGAGGATAAAAATATATCTTCATCCAGCAGCTATGTTGATTTCATTAGTTTTTGACTGGGAAATATATCCCTTGTTCGAAAGCCACATAGAAATCCGAGGGTGCAGTTTCTCTAAAGAGAATTCCGGTGCTATTCTCATCTCTGACTTTAAGCTATCCGCTGTCCTGTACTATAAAAGAATTTTCTAGACGGTCTTTTAATTGTATAGTCCATGTCACACACAAGTTTTTTATCTCACTTGGTATGAGAATTGTGCTCCTTACATTTATTTTTATGTATTTATTTTATTTATATTTATCATATAATTACAAATTATATCTTAATACCCTAACCGAGCACTAGCAACAAAGGATATCGGCTCGTTGTAGCGAAAACAGACCAGAGCCTCTGGTGTGAATTGAACCCACAACCCCCGCAATGAGAAGCTAGCACGCTACCAACTAGCCTACCGGAGCGCTCCTTATATATATTTACCTCTCAGTGGAATGCCAAACGTAGTTTTCGATTCCCTAATGATGCTCAGTCAAATTTTACGACTTCGTATTCGCTTTTTTCAAAAAGATTTTATTAGTCAGAGTGGGTAAAGATATAACAGTATATATTCATAAAATGATTTGCAGATGTGGACCTCATATTCATTTAAAAGCCTGTTTGCCAACATTTTATGCTTTTTAGAAATTCTTAAAAAAAGAAACCATTGAAAATTAAAGAGTGGCTGCACCCAATATAAATTTTTGGGATACTCTTATACTCATTTTGGTATTTTAAACAGCAACTGGTTTTATAAGATCGCTGAGCGTGTTGAAGATCTCCTCATCATTATAAGTACCACATAATTTACGTATGCGACACCCTTCGTTTATACTATTTCAAGTAGTTTGAGAATTTTGTTGATCACAAGGACCTATATTTTTGCAAATACTTTTCGCGGTTCACGACCTCATAACTGCTATAAACTTCTCTACCTGTTTAATAAAAAGATCAAATATAAATGATATCTAGTCGATCCAATCTAATTTGGCTATTGTATTATAAGACAATGTTTAAAATGCTCATACTTTTCGTATAAAGATAACTAAATATCCAGAGTTCCCTAAGGATAGACAGCTTATATTGGGCAGTGATATTTTGTACATGTAAGTATCTCTTTCGGGCTTTCGTTGGTTCATTCAGGCTTAGATTTTCTAAATGAGATTTTTTGTTTTATCAGTTTCAATGCAATAAAAGTCTTCTTTTCTCCTTTTATATTTTTTTTCATATGGTACAACCTAAAGCAGATAGTGACAGAGGCAGTTACTTTAATAATGAAATTTAAGTTTTCTTTGAAAGTACCTCTTGTTTGTTTAGAAAATTCCCTGACAGTGAAAAAAAAAATCCTGCTTTATCGACAATATTTTAATTTGGTTCTTGTTTCTTCCATCACTAACTTAAGGCAACTTTAAATGTTAATATTACACGAATAAGTTATTATCTGTGCAAAAATGTTTATATGACCTGTTGGTATGAATTGTAAAATGTTTTTTCTGTTGCAAAATCCTTACAAGTTTTGCTGCAGGGATGCAAACTGCCAGCTAGTAACTGCCGCCTATTCTGGCAGCTGTACACTCACCAAAAAAAGTCTGTAATGGCAACTGAAAATTTTGCTGTTATTACGGGAAATTCTGCTAATTTGAGCCCAGCGGTATTTCTTGCTAATCTTAGCAACACGTGTCTGCTGACGTGTAGTACAATGAAATTAGTAGAAAAATTAGTAGCCGCTACTAAATTTTAGTAGACTTTTTGTAAAGTGGAATTTAAAATCTGTTTGCTAAAATCAGCAAAAAAAATTACTAAATATTATTAATATTAGTAAAAAGCTTTGAATTTATTTTTCTTATCGAGCATCAAAAATTTTGATTATATTTTTTAAAAAATTAATTAATCATTTTGTTTTAATTTGGTAATTTCTGTTTTGAAAAATATTTTGTTCAATTTTTTTTTTACTTTTAAGGTTAAATTTTAATTGTTTTTTAGAACTAAAAAACCTTTTTAGTGCTATTTTAAGTGGATGTCCTCTTTTTAGACATTAGTCGGTATCTTCACTTCTCATCCCTTTTTTAATATATGTAACATTTTAAGGAAATTTAAGTTTGTAGGTGTAAGTTTTAATTAGAAATAACATTTCCTTCAATATCCACTTTTTTAAAATTAGTAATATTTTTTGCTAATTTTAGCAAATCGGTTTTTAAAAATTTGTAAAATGATTTCTGAAATTAGCAACAAAAATTTGTAAATATTCTGTAAAAATTCTGTAATCTGTAAAATGTATATTGCAAAAAGATTTGCTAAATAATAATTTTTTACTAAAAATCAGTACAAAAATAGTAGAGTGCGATTGAAAACCGTTTACAAATTTTTCTACTAACTTTTTTTTCTGAGTGTATGGGGGCTAAGCCATTTTTAATTATTTTTTTAAATTATGTTTTAAGCTCATTCTTAAAACTTGAGATAAATTAGTTGGTACTTAAATCTTAAAATATATTATATACCTACAAATGCACTGTAGGGGAGTTGGCAACTTGCTCGCGAAGCATCCACCTAAGGTTGGATTCCAAACTATCCCTACAGCCCACGGACAAGCACAATTAAAATTTAAACCTAATGATCCTTTGGGTTCAAGCGGGCTAAGTGCGTTATTGGACTTTGCCGCCGCGGTCGCAATCTTAGTTTGGCTTGCATTTCTCTACTGCTGCCTATTCAGGTGTACTACTCAAGGGTATCTATTTATCTCCTGGGTACAAGGAAATCTTTGTATATCTCTTTGACTTTCGGCCCTCTTAATATTTAACACCTTCTCAAAGCTTTGAGACCTAAGTCGATAACTCTGTACGAGAACTGCGCTGTTTTATATTTCGATGCCTCCCAAATTAGAAAACTCTACAGCTTTATATAAAGTAAAACACTCCAAACACTCCCTTTAGCTAAAAACTTCAGATAAATATTTTTTATTATATTATTCTTTTAAATCGAGTCTAAGATCTTTTTACAAAAACTAATGATTATTTATTATTTTCTTCCAATATTTCGTCTCCACATTATAACATAATAAAATATTGAAGATCGAATAAAGGAAAATAAATATAAAAAAAAAAAAATTTTTTTTTAAATCAAATTTGATCTGATCAGTGTTGACCTACCGATATTCGCCGCCCGATAGGAAAAGGTTTCAAAGGGTGTTATATGATTCCTGCTGACCGACTATAATTTTCTTACTTGTTTATATTTATCATAATACTTTTATTTATTTTTTGTTTATGTTGGTTGTTGTATTTTTTCAATTTTTCATCATTCTACTTAAGGGTATAAATATAATAATGTTAAATGTAATCATTTTAAATTTTTCTATTGTTGCTGCTGTAATATTTTCAAAATAAAATGTTTTCCTTTTTTCATTTTTCTACTTTGGCATAATGACAGTATGACAGGATAAATTACTGCTAAATGAATAAGAGAAAAAAATTAAGGCTGAATCACTACCACATTTCAAGCCATCATCATCATATCACTCAAAGACTCACACCACCACCGCCTACTACTACTCTACGACTACACGCTCTATTCTACTACTACAACTACATATGAATTTTATTTATAAAATTTATTTCAAATTTTTTCTTTATAATTTCTTTAAGTCCTTCGTTATCCTGTATTTTCCATGTGTATGCATGAGTTTTCTTTCTATCCCTCTGATATGTATTGTTTTGCTAAATTAATAGGCATAATAATTTTTTGACAGCCCAAGGATACTTAAGGCATTTGGGAGTGTCAGATACAGCCCTTCAAGCCAAACAAAAAAAGTTAAATGATTGAGTGTTTGTCTGTATGTGTATAAGTTTGTTTATGTGTTTGAGAATTTATATGTCAGCGTGATTGAATGACTGAGTTGTGCCAGTCACTTTGTGAATATTCTTATATAGATGCATGTGCTGGCAAAAAATAAATATTTTTTGGTTGCCGTTGTTCTGTTTTCATATCATTGACAGACAGGTTGATGATAAATGATGTCGTCAACAGTTGGTAATGATGGTGGTTGGTGTGAGTATTGTTGGCTGTTGCCTTAGCAAATACTCGTATGTATGTATTTAAGTTTTAATAAGTTTGAATTGCGAATTCCAAATAGGCATCGTTACTCTGTAGTGCAGATAAAATAAATCGATACTGAGTAGGATGCATTTGGTATAGATCAATTGCCAAACCTTAATACTGGTAAGATTGTAAAAAAAAAACGAAAACAATTAAAATGATTTCATAAAGACCTCCTTGAAGGCAATTTTAATCAAAATTAGAATATGTGATAGGTTAGATACAATTATGCACTGATTTTGCTGTCCAATCTTATATCTTAGTGTTGGAAAATTTGATGTATATTTTCTTCGCTCAAAACTAAGCCAGTGTTCAATTGTAGTCATAAAGAAACCATGGGCCCCTAAATTTTCTTTAATTATACACACAGAAAAAATATTTGTTATCCGAACTGAACTAGGTGCTAAACGATGGTTGATGTAACTGAAAATTCGATTCTTCTAACCCTATTTCCGTTGTAGCAACCTTATTTCAGATAGCAAAAATATGATTTATTTTTTCATTTAATAATCATGAAAAATACACAGGAAAGTTATTGAGAGACTAGCCGAATGGAATACATTTTCTAGTCTGCTACGACCGTCATCAACATTCTTCGTGCCCTTGAAATTGCTAATTGTAAATATCTTTATTTAACTCACAAATCAAAGGAAAAAGCTATTTTTGCTAACATCCAGTTGATTATTTTTATTGAGTTTTTTTTTTTTTAATATCAAATTCAATTACAAATTCAATTATATCTTAATACCACTAAGCACTAGCAACAAAGGCTTTTGGCTCGTTGTAGCGAAAACAGACCAGAGCCTCTGGTGGGAATCGAACCCACGACCCCCGCACTGATAAGCTAGCACGCTACCAATAAGCCTACTCATTTGTTTGTGTATTTTAACATTATTGGTAATTTTTAACTTTCTGATCCATATATGACTCATTTACGATTAATTTTTGGGTTATTTAGGAATGCTGGAGAAATTTTCACAAATTTTTAAATAGCCTAATATGTAAGACACAATTTTGTTTTATTTATGACTCAAAATACTTGAGCGCTTTAAAAATCATCACATATTAGAGTCTTTCAAGATCCATTTTTTTGGGGGGCTGAGACGTGTGTTAACGGTGTAGTAAAAAATTTAAAACTGATAGCAGATTTATTAAGAATTTTCAGTAAATCTATATCTAAGAAGAAAATTTATTTCAAATTTGTATTAATTTGAACCTAATATTGAAAACTGGCATTTTGTTACGAAATATGACAACAATGTTTATTTATCTCATCATATAAAATTAGATTTGACATAACGATCAGATTTATAGAACGAAAAAACGAACTTTAAATGGAATATTTTAGTTAGGGATATAGCACATAACAAAAATTAATTGTGGCAGGATTTCAGAGAGGTTAAGAATTAAAAGTTGCAGTACACGAATCCCGAGCAGAGAATTCTTGTAAAAAGATATCTTTTTGAAAGACAATCTAGGCAATCACTTTTATACGGATGATTTAAAAGTAAATGGAAGGACTGGGTGTGTCTCGTATAGCTGCGAACTCTCTATTGGAAAATGCTTCCGCCTCACGAATCATAATACCGTGTTATAGGAAAAGATCAGGGTAATCATTGAATGCATTCAATTTACTAATATTGAAGGGATAACCGGAAATATACGGATCTTTATGGAGAGGCAAACAGCTATCTAGGCAATCAAATCTGTAAGATCAGTTCTCGGGTTCAAGGAGGATATCAATAACTTCAGGGGCATTGTATTGTAATATCTCAGAATGTGAAATGGCTAATGAATTGGCTGGAGTAAGTAATTCCATGAAACCATTTCAGGCTTTTAGTACTGTTATTCTTCATAGAATAATATGGGTGAGAATAATATGGTGAGAATTCTATGGGAAATTCGGATAGGGGAGAAAATAAAAGGGAATTTGGTTAGATAGTATTATCATCGAGCATTCAACGCTAAGAGCACACCTACTTCGAATGGGTCATCCGGACTCTGTAACTAGTAGGAAGATGACGAAATATTGGAACACTATTTCCGTTGCTATCCAGCCTTTGTAAGGATTAGGGTTCATTACTTATCTGGGGAAAAAATTTAAACTTTGGTTCACCTTAGTGGAATAGGCTGAAGGTGCCTGAGGAATTTTATTAATATGACTGAGTTCCCAAAATAGATAAGGACATGAATCATTCCGACATGAGGAAGCTCCACAATCTGACTTTGGGGTTTAATGTCCTATTTTTGTTCTATTTTTTTTTAACATAGGTCGGTTATGAAGAGTAACTTCACTTCCGAAACCACTTTCTCAACCTAATTCAAAAATTAATTTAAATAAAATAGAACAATAGATGTTAAAGAATGCTGGCAAAAAGAAAACCCAACATAAATTGTCGACAAAAACTATCTTTTTAGTGAGTTAGATCATACACAAGGGAAAACATTTTTAGCAAAAGGGATTGGGATAGGATGTTTAAGGAGAGACTTCCTTAAACCCCCACTCCCTGCCAAAATAATTTCTAAAAATCTCCGAAATTGAAATATATATGCCAAATTTCAAGTTACTAGATCCGGCAATTAGGGCTCGAAAACACTTTTTCTTGTTTAAATTTATTTATATAACGTTCTCTTTTGTAATTTCAATGAATACATCTACAGTAGACTTGCATATACCCAAAAAAATACACATTTCAAACTTAAGATTTCTAGACAAAGTGTTTTGTACAGGCAGTTTAGTGAAGACATTTCCCTTTGGTATCCCCATTTTTACTACATTTAAAAAAATAACTCATTTTTGAATAAGCTCATAATTCAGTGAATGTATTTACATTTCAGGTTTGCAAACAAAAAAGGTTTATGCAACCACAATTTTTTATTTATGGAATTATAATTATATATCTTCACCCAGAAATCAAAATCAAATTCTGGCGGTTATGACAACTATCTTCATATTAAGTTCTATTTTTAGTTGTGTAAGTCAATATTCAGTTGTCTAATTTAATAATTAAATTTCACATAAATATTATTACGTTCCACAAAAATTATATTTTAGGGAAAATTTTATTTTTAGATTTTTCCGGTATCGAATCTGAATGATAATTCACACTCTTACTTTCTGCACCACAATTTAATTTAATTTTATTGGATATATTTGTTATTTAAACATTTTAATATTTTTTTTTAATTAAAAATATATTTTTTTAAACGTTTGGGATTTGAACTGGGAAATTGGGAGTGCTAGGCCTGCTCTCTACCTACAAGCCTACAAACACTTATAAATTTGGATGACTAATTTTGAATTTAAATAATTTTTTAGGAAAATAAATTTAGCAGAAAATTCGTTTGCAAATACCAATCGTAGTAATAAATACAATCCACAATTCGGTTGATAATATATTTGATCAGGATATCTGTATTTGTAGTTACCAGTTTCGAATATCAAAAATTTTATAATAAATTTGATAGATTGTACTAATTTTCTAGTAGAAATTTTTAAAATAAATGGTTGTTTCTACTGTACCAAATTCCTAAACGATTTTTTTTTCGTAAAGTTGATTCGAAATACCAATAATTGGATAATAAAATTATTTTATAGTTCCTTTTCCCCATTTTAATTCCCAATACAATGTTTTTGCTTCATTTATGGACTATCAACATAAAAGTAATTAACTGTTGTAATAAATATAATGAATCTGAAATAACATAAATACGGCAATCTTAAAGATCGCTTGCAACTGCGAATCTGATTTCCATGTGTACAATTTTCTAGGCAATTCTCTAATAATTATTCGTCTGCCTTTTTATTTTTATAGTTTTCATTAACAACTATTTTTGTTAACAAATAATTTTTTTTATTCCCATTCTATGATATTTTTAATTTTCAATACAACAAATTTATGTTTATATTATGCCAACACTTAAATTTATTACCTTCTTCACATTTATAATTTTAACACCTTATCCCACTGATATGCATTTAATGTGATTAAATGAAAAATAAATTTTTATATTTCAACATATTAAATGACTACATAAATTTACTGATTATTTTAAAATTATTTTGATACCTAATTAAAAATGCATTTACATATAACCAATGCACAACATCAACAGAAAACAAAATCAACATTGAAAAAAAAAAAAAAAAATAATAAAAAAAATGAATCAAAAGATAGTTGCCGGCTATGCCGCGCCACTGCCACTTTATAAACACATTGAAACCTTCGAGAATTGAAAACTTCAAACGCAAAACACCGCCATGTAAAACAATTCTTAAGCCCATTTTAATCTCTACACGTTATGTTTTAAATTACCTGCAAAATATCGTAAATTCTTGTCAAAAAAGGGAAACATTGTATATTTAACATGCACATACGAGTCTTCATATTTTATTAACGAAAAAAAACTGATAAACAAAAACTTCGATTTGTTTTTTATTGTAGGGTATTATATTGTTTTGTCAATGAATTTATGATACGTGTCTTTTACACAATTTGTACAATAACTTTTTTTTTGGAGAAATATAATAGATAAATTTGTTAACAACACTCTAAAAAGCGGCTTTGGACTTTTGATGTTGAAAATCATAAACATTTAAAGAAATTATTAAATGAGTGTTAAATTGTTTTAAAAAGTTTTTATATATGAAGGCGTTTCTGATACCCAAAGCGATAGAAATTAATTAAAATATACTATATTCATATAAAACTTCTTTAAAAATGAGAAGGCAGATATGGATTTGAAAAATCTAAATCGCATAAAAAAATTGAACGAATTGTTTTAAATGTTTGTAAAATAATTCAAACTAATGGAAAGTTTAAACAAGCAATGTGAACCGAATCCAATCCATGTAAACAAGGTTGATATAATTTTATATTTATAAATATAAACTAAATAAACAAAAATTTTGAACGTTTTGCTCTATATCGCATAATTTTTGAATGATTTATTATGAGCAGGAGGACATTTTACAGTCGAATTCTTTTACCTACATGTAATGCCTGCATTGTATTTCACCCGGATTTCGATGATATTTGGATATAAAGGGTTTTCCAATAGGTACTTGACAGCTTTGAATGTAATTTGTGAACGCTCTAGTTCACTGGTCATCTAACTGTTACATTCCTTTTTTTCAGTAAACTCAACTTTTTCATCGTGGTAATGTACACTAAGAAACAACGTATGCAAATTATAAAAATGTACTACCGAAATTCGAAGTAAAGTCATCTTCAGTAACGAAGCTCATTTTTGGCTCAATGGGTTCGTCAATAAGCAAAATATGCGTTAACGGATTGGTGAAAATCCACATGTGCTTCATGAATCACCACTTCAGCCACAAAAAAAGCGGTTTGGAGCGGTTTGCATGCCGGCGGCGTCATTGGGCCATATTTTTTCGTCGACAATAATGATCGTTATCGCGCCATGATTATCGATTATGATTGGATTGGAAAACATGGACTTGGACGCCAGGTGGTTTCAACAGGACGGTGCCACAAACCATACAACACACATTACAATCGATTTATTAAAAAGTAAGTTTGGTTAGCGTGTTATCTCAAGAAATTTACCAGTCAATTGGCCTCCTCGTTCGTGCGATTTAACGCCTCTAGACTTTTTTCTTTGTGGCTTAGTCAAATCATTGGTCTATGCCAACAAGCCGACGACGTTGGAAAATTGGGTCCAACGAATCGAACGCTGCCGACGTGCCCGCGGTGGCCATATGAACGAAGTCAAGTTCTATTCATAAATGTTTTGATTGTATTTCAAGTCGATCATAAAGTTTTAGAAACATCTCAAATGGTTTGCGTTTTATTTAAAAAAAAAAAGTTGTCAAGTCCTTTAGAGGAGACCTATATCTTAAAGGAGGCAAAATTGATTAACATGTACTTTATTCGGCGGCCCAACCTTATATTAGGTTAGGATTAGAATAAAAAGAGGAAGGGTTTTTTGCCCTTCATGATTACCCCAAAATTGGTGACATACACCTATTTCAGAGAATCGATATGCTGTGCGCTCTCTAAAACTGCATGAATAAATATTCCCTTAGGGATCCCTTCAGTTTTGCTTCATGGTAGCATCGTCCTTTCTACAGGTCCTACCCACCACAAAGTCACTTAACCTCAATTTAAAAAGGTGTGATCTTAGAGTTAATTCTCATCATGTTGACTGGATATTGTTTCCCAAGCCTTAATATTACCCTGTCTACATGCGGGTCACCCCACAGAACTTCAGGAAAATAAGGTGAGTGGTCAAGCAATTCGTATTTTCGTATTGGTTGAATTTTGCCATTGTTTGAACAGGTAGTTTTTCTTGAATTTTTACTATCAATTGATCTAAAACATTACAATAAAATTCTGAATTTATTGTTTTAACTTTTTGAAGATAGTCGATTAATAAAATACCTCTGCAATCCCAGAAAACCGTTGCCATAGCCTTACCTTAAACTACTAAAAATTTTCATTAATTTTTTCAACAAAATTCTCTGCCTGTAACAACCTTCCAAATAAAGTATACCATACGATTATAACATATTTCATATCACAATATTTAATTTTCTCACACTATATAAAATTGACTTATCACTTTCAAGGCAAAATTCAGATAAAAGATAAATTATGCCCTAATGACTTTGTACATATTTTTTTTAACCATACAACCTTTTTTGGTTCGTCAATCATTTCTAACCAGAAAAATATAAATATATTGATATAAAACCACCCATACAAAAAAAAATAATGATTAAGGAAAAAAAAATATTATAAATATTCTCACAACCCATCCCTTTAATAATCCTACTTTTAACAAAAACTCAAAACAACTTCAATCAGTCATTGTCAACAGAAAAAAAAATTATTAAATGTTGTCATAATCCATTTCATCAATTAATTATTCACGTTTTATTTTTATACACACTACCAGCAGTTATAATAAAGAAAGAAAAAAAATATTATATTTTTTTAATACCATAAATTCTGAATGTCATCAATATTTCAACTTCAATATGTTTTTATAATATTTATTAATAACAGCAAAAAGTAAAGAATGTCAGTAAATGAATACTAAGTAATCATTTTTGCTATCGTCATTTTCATATAATTATGTTGTTTTTTATAGAGATCATCTTATTATCATCATTCACAAAATGTGGTTAAAGTAATTGAATATTTTTAGGAATTAATACTAAAGGGATCAATCATGATACATACTAAGGTAAAACAAAATGTTTATAGACAAGAGAGAATTTGTGAACTCAAAACATAATTTTTTTCTTTGAAATTTTTTGGAATATAAAAATTTCATAAAAAATAACAAACCATTTTTATGAAATTTCCTGTGTTTTCAGAGAGACATTTTCGGGATGTATTTTTAATACTTTTTTTAAAATATTTTAACAAAATAGTAGGACATCTATCGGTGTATAATAGCGCCAAAAAAAGCAAAATGAAAAATAAAATTATATCCTTTCGAGAACTTAAGTCTACAACGAAATTTTATAAATCTAATTTTTTATTTAAATAATATTTATAAACAATTCTGTTTATACCGTTAGTAGGAATGAAGTAATTGCAAAATTTTCCAGTTTCCTATTATTTTTTTAACAAATTAATATAAGTATATATGTGACCAATTGTAAGGTAAATTTGTCCAATTGACAACGTGGCACCGCATCAAAAGAGCCCAAATTTGCATTATTGCCGGCGGCATAATTTTTCATAATTAATTAAAACAAAATTTATAAGTGCGAATAAATATACGAGTAATCAGATAAAAAGAAAATAAGTTTTCAATCATATATGGCAAAAAAAAAATTAAATGATGTTTTTTGGCAAAACCTGTATTCATCGATGATAGAACTAAAACTAGAATGAATTCAATATATTCGATTTTCTAGGAACTGATCATTTTCTGGCAATTACGATGATCAAAAATTTTATAAATAGGGTCCGCCAAATAACTTTTTTTTTTTGAAAATGCTATAAAAAAAAACTACTGAATATTTTCTTCAATAATGGAAAAATTTCATTAAAATGGCTGCCTCGGCTGGCCATGCAGTAGGCTACACGATCGGTCCAATTTGTAAGCAAATTATCGATTGTATGCAGCTGTATTTCACCAATGGCTTCACGAATATTGTCCTTTAAAGCGTCAATTGTCTCTGGCTTGTCGGCGTAACACTTATCTTTGACAGCACCCCACAAATAATAGTCCAACGGTGTCAAATCGCAGCTCCGAGGTGGCCAAACGACATCAGCACTGCGGCTGATAATGCGATCTTCAAAAACAGGGCGCAAAACATCGAGTGTAGTTTCGGCTGTGTGTCACGTAGCGCCGTCCTGTTGAAACCAAATGTTGCCAATATCCTCCTCTTCAATTTTTGTGAACTAAAATTCGTTCAACATGGCCCGATAACGATCGCCAATGACTGTAACGGCCAGCCGAGGCAGCCATTTGAATGAAATTATTTTCCGTTATTAACCGGAAGGATTTTACTTTAAAAAAAAAAAAGAAGAAATTTGAGAAAATATTCAGTAGTTTTTTTTTATAGCATTTTCAAAAAAAAAAGTTATTTGGCGGACCCTATATTTTAAAATTACGAAGAATAATCAGTTTATGGCTCAAAATCACTAAAATTTGATTTTTTCCAGAATTTTCATCTTATTTGAAGACAAGAATAATTATTTTCAGCGTGGATAAAATTTTACTTAACAAATTTTAATTTCCATACAAATTTTTCAAATTTGCTAAAGTGATTTTAAATAAAACAGCATACCTCAGAAATAAAACATGCATGCATCACAAGCTCATGAAAAAAATTAAAGCTCTCGGAAATATCTGAGCGATGGGTTCATTATACTAAATACCAGTATGAAATGGA
The DNA here is from genome assembly GCA_949748255.1 of Eustalomyia histrio. Classification (NCBI taxonomy): domain Eukaryota; kingdom Metazoa; phylum Arthropoda; class Insecta; order Diptera; family Anthomyiidae; genus Eustalomyia; species Eustalomyia histrio. Next base: position 120,499,331 of record OX456526.1, read on the forward strand.
CCTTTGTACAATCAACTTACATTTTTGAAGCGGTATTTTTTAGCTCTCCTTTTAACGATTTCAAACAAAATTTGGAATGACGTCAATTTAGAAAGGTGCGAACTCATTTGTTTTTATTTCTTTAAAGGTAGAGATATGAACTTAATGAAATCAGAAAGACTTTAAATATAAAATTTCTTTAAATACAAATGTTTAGTAAGCATTTAATAAATTATTAAATAAATTTCGAGGGAGTGTCAATAAATCTTTATAAAAACATAGAAAACATATTTATTTGGGTTGATTCTTTTTTATTTATGAACATAGTCTCCTTTTAGCTCGACACACTTCATCCAGCGGTTCTACAATTTTTTTAAGCCTTCCAAAAATACAATTTGTAAGATCCTCAAAATAGGCTTCTGTTGCAGAGATGACCTCCTCCTTCTACGCAAATGTTTTTCCCTTCAGCTTTTTCTTAAAATTCGAAAACAGATACAAGTCGCTCAGAACCATATCTGGAGAATAAGGCATATGCGGCAACAATACGAACGTCAACTCTTGTATTTTAGCTAATATAAACTTTAAAAGTCTGCACCCGAGCATTATCTTGATGGGAGATCACTGTTAGAGGGGAGACTCTTTGCTCTTTGAACCCCTGGTTAAAATTCTAAAATGTACCTTTTCAGTGAGCCGACTCCAAGCAAAACGTATTTCATATTTCAGGTTTCTAGCTAAAGAGGTTTGGATAGGCCATGAAAAGGGGAGCTTACCCCTTTTTGCTTCCCCCCCGAATTTTAAAAAATACCGCCTTAGCAGATGTTTGGGCTGGGCGATATTGAATGAGTGAGTCATTGAGTGAGTCCAATCAATCAGTAAGGTTAATTCTTTATATATGGAGATTAAGTAAATTTTTTCCTGATAATAATATCCCAAAAGTATTGAAATATTGAGAGATATTATTTCTTTAATAAAAACATCTGGCTTAGAACTAGAGGATTTTTTTAATAACAACAATTAAAAGGTCGAATGCATAAAATTCTATTACAAGGCTCTGTGAAATAACAAAGTTTTCTACACAAGACCTCTGTTTACGCAACATTTAGTCTAAAAATTCAGGTACCGAAAGGATTAAAAGGTCAGTGAAATTTAATGAATTAACCTAAAGTGCTCTAAAAATTTCTTATAACTCTTCTTGTAAAAGGTTTCTTGTTGCAAAATGTGGTACACAAAATACACAATATAAATATATTATAATAGGATACTTCAATCAAAAGAAGAGAAAATCAACCACAATTTATAATAGTTAAACATAATTATGCCTGAAAGAAATTTGTTTAACTCATCTACACATTTATCCATTCATTCAATCTTTTGCAATATTTTTCACTTAGAATAACAAAACACTCTTACAAATTGTTGTTAAAAAGTAACTGAAACGTGAATGAACAACAATAACATTAAATATGGCAGTTTAATTGTTTTTACAGTTGGTCTGTCAACTTTTATACAAAGTATACATATAAATATGTATATTTGTTACCCTTACCCTTCGAAAACTTTTGCGCCACTTATAATGAGGATAATGGCAAACGAAGCGATAACAGAAGGAAATAAAAATAAGATTGCCTAAAGCCTTTCTTCACACACACACAAACACATTGAGAGGCTTTGGTAATGAACAAAATCAAATAATAAAAGAAAAATAAAAATATAAACGCGTCATTATTTCAAGTGGCACTTGGGGAAGACGGTTAATGTGAAATGTTGTTGATTTATAGTACATTTTTTTTTTTTTTTTTGCATTTACCTCTTTCCATGTTTCTTTTTTTTTTACCTTTTAACAAACAAACAACCAAATCAAATTGTAAATTTTTAACAAAGGGCTTTTTGTGTGATTTTCAAGTAACAGATTTACTGCGAAAAAATTAAGAAGGATATTAAACTTCTTATAACAACAAAACATCAAAAAGGGGTGGAATGGTTACATTTTAAAATAATTTTTTTCATGCCTTTATCTAAAATATATAAAAGATTGTCAAAAGTATGAAAAGATCTCATTTTTCTGATATAATGTAACCAACCATAAAGGTTTCAGATTTCACAATACTAGAGGTTTTATAATAATTGTTTTGTTGGAAAAAAAAAATGATTTGTTACGGATATCTAATTGTTATGATAATATACAGCATAATTTATTATTTATCTCTTTAACACTATTTTCAGGTAAACGAGAATATTTTAATATTTAGAAAGCGTTGATATTAAGGAACTCACACAATTTTTTGCGATTTTTTTTAAAACTCGAACTTTGATCGCTATAAAGAAGGGATTAACAACGAGCAAATTTCACAATAATAATTTCCCCTCTCTTCATGTTAAACTTGTAAGCACTGTCATATTTCAAAATACAACAGTTTTTGGAATTAGGCCCATATATCAGCATTTTATGACCTCATCTCTCCTGATTTTCTTCATATTTTGCAGAGAGAGACTCTATAGAGTCATATAGACAATTCCGTTTCTAGATCATAAAAATTTTAAAAACTCGAGATTTTATTAATGTTTTTTAATTTTTAAAAACATCAAAAAAAAATGCTTAAAGTAGTGAACTTGGAAGAGCCATAATTTCTGAAGTACATGAACGATTTCTTAAATAAAAAAAAATCGGAAAGCTGCTGTTGCCTACTTTACAATGTGTTATTCAGAAAAGAATAACAAATGCAATTTTACAATTCATTTTACGATTTTTTTCCCCACTTCGATTTATGAAAATTTTATATTTTTGTAAAATTCAATAATTTTGTTTTTTTTTTGTTTTTTTAGAAAAAAAAGTTTTCTACGTTTTATCATATAGAAAATATACATTTTGTTATTTATCAGTATTGTATAACATTTTATGTAGGCATATTTCTGAAATGTGGTATGGTATCGTAATAATAAAAAAAACAATTGAAAGGTTTAATAATACTTTAAATTAATCAAGTAAGAGCGGCTAAATTCGGCTATGCCGAATCTCATATACCCTTCACCATGGTTGGGAAAATAGTGAAGTTTATATATAGACATATATGGAATGGACAGATTTATATACGGACATCTTTAAGTGGAAATTTAGCATTTAGTTTAGTGATAAAACTTGGACTCTGAAAGAATTATGGTTCCCGAAAATAGATATTTAAAAAAATGTATGTTTTGGTCATAACTACTTTCAGCAAATATGTTATACTAAAGATTTTCGATCTTTGGATATTTTTTAGTTTTAAAAAAAGCTTTTTTCGACCAAAAAAATATTTTTTTACAAATCGTTAAAAGAAATCACTAGAACTGCATGTGTTTTATTTCTACAATAAAGTTTGATTTAGCTGGCAAACTTGTATTTGGGATTTTATTTCGCTTTTTTATTACAAAATATTTTTAATTTATTTAGCTTAATTTTAAAAATTTGAAAGAAAATAGTTTATAATTTTTTTTTATAAATAATTATAAGTTATGACCTAAAATAGTTGCACTCAAAGGGAAATTATGTATAAAATTTTCTAAATATACGAGAAAATGGTTTAAAAATCTGTTTATAAATTCTTTTAAATCGGAGCAAAAAATAGAAATAACACCGTTTGTATTTTGTTTGTATCAGAGGTTTTTTATACAAATTTTGATGTTTTTAGCCTATTTATGGATTATTTAATTATTAATATAAAATTTTATTTAAATTAATTATTTAATGTTAAAAAAAACAAAAAAATAAAAAAAGTCTTAAGAAAATAAAAAAAAAATATACAAAAAAAAAAGTTGAATTGTGTCTTGAGCAAGATTCGAACTCGCGTTCTTAGAGAAAAAAAGCATTTATGACATAGCGTTTAGATCACTCGGCTATGAAGGCTATATGGAATCATCGTTTATAGAGTTAAATGAACAGTTTTCGTTCAATAGGGATTTGTTTGGTTTTTATTTAAATGATAAATCTTTGTATGTGTTTGTTGTGTGTATAAAAGGTGAAGAGGTGAAAAAAAAGAAATTGATGTGTTTATAATGCGTAATATTCAACATACATAGAAAACAAAGGAATTTTACGGGAAAAATTAGAGGTAGTCCTGGTTTTTTGCTAATATCTCAGCCATTTATCAACCGATCTGGCTGGTTTTTAATAGCAAGCAGAAATGGATCACATTTAACAGAAATATATAACAATCAAGTCCTCATCATGTCTGGGGTCTTCGGAAAACCCATTTCAACACACAGATGGACAGACGGACATCGTTAAATCAACTTCGCTCTTCATAAGGACCCAGAATATATAGGGTCTAAGATCAATATTGTAGAAATTACAAACGGAATGACAAACTTATATATACCCTTCCACCTGTGGTGAAGGGTATAAAAAAGATCTGATGTTAATGCAATTTTCAAATGCAAGACAAGTTTTAAATCATAAAAATTAAAATAACAAATCTGAATAAGAAAAATTACCATTAAACAAATAAAACTAATATAAAAAATTTATCAAAAATCTCAAAAAAGTACAACGTTTTTTTAGAAAAAGTTTCGTATTCGTTAACAAAATTATTTAAACATTCATTCAGATCAGCAATCAAAATTTTTCTAATACGCAAATCAAATTAGAAAAATAACGAATTTACAACAAATTGCGATTTTTCAAAGTCTTGCAAAGTGTCTTGTAACGGAATTGTCGGTACTGTTAAGTGACTTGCCAGAACATACTGCTTGCAACATCCAGAGATTGTTATAACAACCGCTGAACAACTTTACGAATGGGCAACTCATAATATAAAAATATGAAGGATGTCAGGGAAGGTTTAGCAAGGTAATACCCACAAAGGGAACTCAAAAATACCACTAATTTATTCCCCTGGGTGAAGGCACAATAATGGCAAAATAAACTTCAAACTCAAATTAACATTTAAAATCTAAAATTATGAAGTGCAATAAGTTATAATTTAATAAATACTAATTACACTGTGCTACACTCAAAAGCAACTTGGCTAATGGACTACTGCAGGTTTTAGGTCTAGCTGAGTGAATTGCAAAACCGGTTACAAAAGTTCCAATATACTCGTACCCTTAAATTTCAGATCCTTTTAAATTTTAGAAATCGTTTATGTACTTAAAGAATTATGGTTCTGAAAAGTTCACTACTTTTAGCATTTTTTAATGGCTTTGAAAAATGAAAAACGTGAATAAAATCACCAGTTTTTTAAATTAAAATGATCTGACCCTTGGTCAGATTTGTGGCGATATCTCAAGGAATGAATGATACTCTCACAATATTATTTCGTTAAAAACAACTTAAAATACATATTTAATTAATCGAAATTACAATCAAAAAGATGACTACTGGTTTTACATTATATTCAACCCATTTCGTTGTTTATTTTTAATAATTTTTTGATAACCGACAAAAGTAAAAACAATAGAAAGTCGTTTAAAATAACCATCAAATTTTTACTGACAAAAAGTTAGAAAAAACTACTTTTGTGGTTTGTTTTTCAAATTGAAAGTTTTTTTTTATTTGTTAGTAATTACAAAACAGAACACATCACATGAAGATGTATATATTTTTATTGGCTTTATGTGTATGTATATATGAATAATTTCCTGTAATTCTTATTGAAATAATTTTGTATATATACAAACTATTTTAGTAAAAAAAACAAAAAGAAATTATATGAATTTCTATTTTTTGAACCAGAAAACATAAAATTTTACATTTAACTGAAAATATCAACTCCTACTGAATGTATGTAAATTTTTATAGTTTGTTTTTTGGATGACTGATTCAAATAGTTAAAAAATATATTTCTATGAATGTCAATTGATTCTTCACTTTAAAACAAAATTTACGTATTATGATACTTTTTAAATAAACTACAGTCGATAACGGAAAATATATTGTGAGTGTATGTGTAAATTATTTGTTCTTAAAAGAGTGTTATCTTAGACCACAGTTACTCTTTAAAGTCTAATCTCACATTAAAGTGTTAACAGAGTATTCAGAAAATCGGATGTTTGGTTAAGGGACTTTTAAAAGTTTCCAAATATTTTTTTGAATTTATAATCCTGATTTACTTAAAATAACAATAAATATTCGTTATCTTTATTTAAAATTTTTATTATCTTTATATATAAAGACATAACGTTACTGACTGGCTGACCGAATTACTCACTCACTCATTAAATATCTTCTAACCTAAACCGCTCAAATTTGGTACGTAGGTTCTCTCTCCTGCGTAGACATCGGCTAAAAAGGAATTTTCGGAAAAGCCTACGGGGTGGATAGGTTCCTCCTCCTGAAATTTTGAATAGGTTTTCCCTGGAGTATAGTCTAACTTATTTTAAAATATTTTTTGAGAATCAAATGGCGAAAAGTCTTCCCTTAACAGGCTGCCCAAACCGCTGAGCCTAGGAAGTTGAAATTTTCCATCACAACGGTGACGACTTGCCAAAACCGCTAGAGTCAAGAAGCTGAAATTTCGCAAGTTGGTTCCTCTTACTGCATAGACATCTGCTTAAAATGGAGTTATGAAACTTCTTATGTGGAGAGGCAAAAAGACGAAGTCTCTTTCTTGACGGCCGGGTAGAAACCTGCAATTTGAAATAGTTGTTCCCTAGATTAAGCCCATACACTAACTGGTAAATATCTACGGAGAGGGTCAAAAAGTAGGAAAATCTTTTCTTGATGACCTGTATAAACTCATTTAGCTAGAAGGCTGAAATTTGATATACCTATTTTTTCAAGTAGAAGCTTACTACTACTTTTTCAGAATTTCTACGAGGATGGGAAATGTCTCGCCTTTGGCGGCCAGCCCAAACCCCTTTTGCCTGGGCACCTAAAATTGAAAGTATGTGCACTCAGATTTATTAAATATGTGTTAAAATATGTTAATCTAATTAGTTAACTTTTGAACTATTTTCCGGAATTGTCGGACTCCCGGTTCATGGGCAACTTTGTTTCTACGCTTACAACGTAGCGAGCTTTATCCGCAAGTAAACTATAGATAAACAACATACATATAAAATTAGCTAAAACACAATAACAATCAGCAACATTTTTTATTACCAAGAAAAAGCAATCAAGCGTATGTGCAAATAAGTTTATTACAAAAATAATATGATATTGGTAACTTCTTAATTATTAATTACTACAATGTATATAAGTAAGCCTTATTCTTACTGGGATTTTTTTGGCGATCATTCGCCATTCACTTCAATTTTTGAACCTCATATCCTCCCAAATAATGCAACTATTCAAAAAAAAAAAAAAAGTGTACTTGTAGTTTGTGTATCTACATTTTGCAGATTAAAAAACAAAACAAAAAACTATAACAATTTTAAATAACTAATCATTTATTTTTAACGAATTTGTAAGTAAAAGTCTAACATTTATTTTTAACATTTGTAAGAAGGAGATACATTTAATTTAAATCAAAACCGAAGGGTTGTTGGTTTTTACTTTTATTTCCAACAAACAGGTTTTTTAAATATAAAACTTCACATGTATGTGTGTTAAATATAAAAATTTAAACTCGATACACAGTAAAATCAATATCATAACATGATGCAACATTATTACTTGAGCTGTACGTATATAAAAAATGTATCTTATATTCTCCGTCTAGATTTCGATCTGGAGAATTGGTGGAATAATTTGGTATAAGGTCAATTGAAAATTGCATCTGAAAGTAAAACAAATTAAAAATTTTTATCAATAAACAAAAATAAATCTCATAGCACGGATTCATACAAAATTTGTATACAGTGTAAACATTGTATTTTTATAATAATTTTTTTTTGAATAAGGAAATATTTTATTAAAGAAATTTTCATAATATCAGTGACGCAATTTGTAGGGAAAATTTCAATTTCCTTCCAAAAATTCTCCCGTGTAGGAAAAACAAGAATAGAGTTTTTTTTAGCACAAATGAAAGAAAATTAAAAAAAAAACTAGTATTTGCATACAAAAAGTAAATGTTAAAAACTATTAATTTTACTTAAAAAAAGGCTGTGTAAAAACTGGAAATCTTTTTATATATTAAATTGTTAATTAATTTAGCTACCTTATCTTGAGACTTCATAAAAGAGATTTTAAAAATCTTTGGCTACTACTGAGAATTCAGTATATTCTTATTATTGGGCCATTCCATGTTAAACCTCACAGAAAACTGTTATTTTCGGATTTGTCATCTCCGATTTTAATGAAATTCACCACAAGTATTGTAAATGGGTAGTATTTATCAAAGCATTAACCTTTCGATCCTAAACCCTTTCGGTTTTCGAGATATGACATCACGAAATTGGCAAAAACATCAAAATATCGAAAAAGCGTCCATAAAAAGTCGCCCATAACTTCTAAACTTTACAACCTAAAATTTTTCTGTTGAAACCATTTTAAAGGGGAGAACATAACCTTTAAATTTGCTTACCACTATATTTTCCTTCATAACTCAGGAACAAAATGAGTCTCTACTTAAAAATTTTGCCATAAACGTGGAGAAAGCTTAGTTTTTAACATATATTTATTTCAGAATTTTAAAAAAATGGATTTTGAGATATGAGTTTTTTAGGACGTCATTTTGAAGGTAATGTTTTCACCTTTAAAATGGTACCAACAGAAAAATTTAAGGTTGTATAGTTTAGAAGTTATGGGCGACTTTGTATGGACACTTTTTCGATATTTTGACTTTTTTTCCCATTTTTGTAAGGTCATATTTCGAACACCGAAAGGGTTTGAGGTCAAAAGGTTAATGATTTGATAAACACTACCCATTTACAATATTTGTGGCGAATTTCATTAAAATCGGAAATGACAAATCCGAATGCTGTGCGGTTTGAGCTTAAATTGCCCTATTGTTTAATGGAAAATTGTGTAAACATTTTGATAAAGATAATACACTCACAATATATTTTCCGTTACCGACTGTATTTTATTTAAAAAGTAATACGTAAAGTTTGTTTTTAAATGAAGAATCAATTGAAATTCATAGAAATATATTTTTTAACTATTTGATTAAGTCATTCAAAAAACAAACTATGAAAATTTACATACATTCAGTAGAAGTTGATATTATCAGTTTAATGTAAAATTTTAAGTTTTCTGCTTCAAAAAATAGAAATTCATATAATTCCTTTTTGTTTTTTTTTACCAAAATAGTTTGTATATATACAAAATTATTTAAAAAAAAATTACAAGAAATTATTCAAATATACATACACACAAAGACAATAAAAATATATACATCTGCATGTGTTCTGTTCTGTTTTGTAATTACATACAAATTAAAAAAATAATATATTATTACTTAAAATCGAGTTCAAGATCCTTTTATAAAAAATAATAATAATGATTATTTATTATTTCTTTTCCTTTATAAAAGGATCTTGAACTCGATTTTAAGTAATAATATATTATAATATTGAAGATCGAATAAAGGAGGATAAATATAGACAAATTAAAAAAACTTTTAATTTAAAAAACAAACCACAAAAATAGTTTTTTCTAAGTTTTTGTCAGTAAAAATTAGATGGTTATTTTAAACGACTTTCTATTGTTTTTACTTTTGTCGATTATTAAAGAATTATTGAAAATAAACAACAAAATGGGTTGAATATAATGTAAAATCAGTAGTCTTCTTTTTGATTATATTTTCGATTAATTTAATATGTATTTTAAGTTGTTTTTAACG